>JAJKFI010000059.1:2931846-2963422 GCA_029204185.1 Lerista edwardsae
ACACACACACACACACACACACACACACACACACACACACACACACACACACACACACGACAAAACGTGACATTCTGTTCTTGCTACCATATCTTCACAAAATCTGGGGTGGACAAACTTACTGGCCCAAGGGTCGGCACAGAAGAATGCTAATTGCTAGAGCTGGGAGAAAATGGTTTTGTGTTTCATGGATTTCTGCATTTCCCAAGTGCAGAAAGCGGTGGTTATGTGTTTTTAGCCAAAATTGACATAATTCTAAAGCAGTGTTTCTCAAACTGCAGAAGATTTAGCCAAGAGGGTTAATGCCTCCGTTTGCCCGAAGATAACAGCTGAAGATCTCAAGGTCGTGAGCTCGGGACTGCCGGAAGTCTCTGTGAGCGGCAGACCTTGCAACTGCAGCTGGTTAGAAGCTGAGCTCCAGCTGCCTCGTGGGAGGAGGAGTGTGCTGAGAGTCAGCTGTGTCTCTGGTGAGAGCAGGGAAGCCTCTTATCAGCCAGCAGAAGACAGACGGGTGGCTAAAGAAAGAAGGCTAAATCCAGAAAGAAAGATCTGTATGTGTGTAGTTCTTGAAAGATAGAACATTTCTGTAAATTGTAAAAACCTTCGGGTTTGTGAATAAAAGTCTGCCTATGTAAACCGCCTTGAGTTACAGTCATTAGAGAAATCTAGTGATCTTAAGAAAGGTGGTATATAAATACATGGAAAAAAAACTGTGGGTCAGGACCCACTAGGTGGGTCACGAGTCAATTTGAGGGGGGGAGGGAGAGAGAGAGAGAGAGAGCAGAAAGTGGTGTTTTGTGTTTTTATCTCGTAATCGCTATTTCCTTCCTCCTCTAGCCATTGTACAGGGGAGCAGATGGCAGGCTTGGTGCTATCAAGACCACAATCATCACTTTGATTCCAGCTGCGTAAAAGGAACAGTTTCATTTTTTTCCCCATTCTTTTTTTTTTTTAAACAACATTCACTGCTCATTTTTCTTTCTTCACGTTTGAGTGGGAAGAGTTCGGGGAGAGAAGCAGCACAGACCCTGCTCTCTGGCTCACATTTACAGCAAATGGTTTGTTCAACCTGCACTTCACACAGACAGAAAGCCCGGTCATCAGTCAACACACACTTGGGCCATTCCTCTGTGGCCACGCACCCCAATGCTGTGTCTGAGGGCGCAAACCTCACCTGGAGTTAGGCCGGCACAAGTTAGGCCAGCAAAGTTTGGCCAGCACACGGGACACCAGCAAGTAGGTTTGGACCACTCTCGGAGCCAGAAAGGGCAGCACACAGACGTGCGCCATCCTCCCTGACTCCGAGAGTGGTCCAAACGCCACTCCCTTGTATCTGGCATTCTGAGGTAAATTTCTGAGGTAAAATTCTGAGGTAAATATGAGGTAAATAAAGAAAAGTCTGGCCAGCACAAGGGACACTGTAAAGTATGTTTGGACCACTCTCGGAGTCAGAGAGGCCAGCACACAGACATGCGCCATCCTCCCTGACTCCGAGAGTGGTCCAAACACCACTCCCTTGTATCTGGCATTCTGAGGTAAATTTCTGAGGTAAAATTCTGAGGTAAATATGAGGTAAATAAAGCAAAGTCTGGCCAGCACAAGGGACACTGTAAAGTATGTTTGGCCCACTCTCGGAGTCAGAGAGGCCAGAACACAGACATGCGCCATCCTCCCTGACTCCGAGAGTGGTCCAAACGCCACTCCCTTGTGTCTGGCATTCTGAAGTAAATTTCTGAGGTAAATATGAGGTAAATAAAGCAAAGTCTGGCCAGCACAAGGGACACTGTCAAGTATGTTTGGACCACTCTCGGAGCCAGAGAGGCCAGCACACAGATGTGAGCCATCCACCCTCATTCCAAGAGTGGTCCAAATGCGCTTTATGGTGGCCCTGGTGCCAGCCTAACTCCAGGTTAGGGCCGCACCTTCAGTTTCCCCTCCTCTGCTTTACTGACCCCAAGGAGCACATGGATGGGGAGCAAGGAAAGCAAGTGTGTGGATGAAGGTGAGCACCTTCACCAGCCCCCTGCCATGAGGTACCTGCTCACAGCCCCCTCCCGTCAGGCCTGCCCGGACAAGAGTTCCAGAGAGTGTCGCGTTTCCACCTCAAGCCAGGCCGGCAACAAGAGTGGTTTCCTAGTCACTTGTCTCCAGCTCAGTTGCTTCCACTTTCCCAGAGTCACTTCCTTTTTTGCAACCAGAAGCATCGGATTCGCCCAAAGGCCCCACGAGAGCAGCCGTGGCAGGGGGCAGTCGCTGTGTGATGGGGGCCACGGTTGCCTCACCTCACCTTATTTGACCTCTGCTCTTGAGGATTCTGCCATTGGCCAGTTTTTTTTTGCCTCCCCAGGCCGGTGGAGCAAGCAAGAAAGACAATGGCTCTGAAGTCATAAAATTCAGACGCTGCCTAATAGGGTTAGAAGCCCGGTGATTATTGCAGAACTTCCAGTGGGACCCAGCAAATGAACCATAATTCTGTAATATAATTTCCCTTTCCCGGCCAGACTAAATGTTCTTGGCCACTGGGAATCGACAGAGGGAGGAAAGCTGTCTCTGAAGGGCTGTCAATCCCGATTGCATCAGAGATCAAAGGAGCCCCCCGCGCACGGCTCGGAGCGCTGTGGCTCCGCGGGGAGGGCCTCCATCTTGCCTCCGGGTCCTGGGCCCGGGGGGGGGGGGTCTGCAGCGGGCCTGATCCTGCCCTCCTTGGGGCTCCACCTTCTCCCAAGGCTGGTGCTTTCCAAAGGGGGTTGGGGCAGAGGGCCGGAGGAAAAGTCCGCCGCAGGCTACAGGCCAGGATGGGTCGTGCAACCTCCTTATTTGAGAAGTGGGCTGTCTCACTGGCTGGGACCGCCCTCAACAGTCAGCCTGCAATGTGGGACCTCTGTCGTGAGCCCAGTGGGCAAGAGGGGCGAACAGCTGACCCCGTTTCCCTCCTTCTGTTCCCACGGATCGACTCCTGCCTGCTCATGCTGTCAGCCTGGCCCCCAGGGGCTCAAGTTTCCAAGAAATAATTGCGCTCCCAGCAGTCACCGAGATGTGGGTTTATTCCATCGGCACTGTGCTTCTTCCACATCCCCGTAACCCACTTAGGCCACTGCTCATTGGAGTCCTTATAATTTGCACCTGAAGAGAGGTGCAAATAATAATAATCATCATCATCATCGCCATCCCTCTAGCTTTTTGTGCATCGGCGTCAAGTGTTCAGAGAGCTGCCCGTGCATTGCCTTCTAGCAATCCTTACCGCAGCTCAGAAGGGAGGTCAATTCATCCCTCTCAGTGCACAATCCTAACCTGGAGTTGGGCTGGCACAGTCAGGCCAGCAAAGTCAGGGAGGATGGCGCACATCTGTGCTCTGCAACAACTGTCTTCAACTTTTCTCACACCCTGGCAGTGATGTCATGCAGGGGGTACTGGTTCCTAGGATTACGGCTGGCCCCGCCCATTTGCCTGCCCACTCGTCGACTCCGCCCCCTGCAACGTTTGAATTTCCTGCACGTTTGAGTTGCCTGCATGTTCTCAGAGCCAGGCAGGCAGGCAGCGAGTGGAGCCTTTCCTTGCCTTGCCACTGAAAAATGAGCTGCTCTGGGGTTTTGGAACTGTTGGGTCACTTTAACGTGATGCCAGGCCTCCTTAACATGTTCTGGGGGTGCTGTGGAACACTGTTGCAACTATTGGGTCAGTTTAAAATCGTCTGAGGCCTCAAAAAGGGCTTTTTTCATGTCCCTTCCTGCCACGACATCACTTCCGGCTTATGACATCACTTGCGGTGGGCGGGTCTCAACACGTGCCAATCAAAAGTGAGTACCTGTTCTTAAATCATTTAGATGACACCACTGCACCCTGGCCCTAACCAATAAATAATTAGAGCCTGGGAACTCACCTCCACCGCATGCCAAAAAGGAACCCCTCGCGTCGAGAGTTGTGCAGGGAATTACGGCATTGACACTCAGTTTTCTATGATGCTCAGGCAATCGATAAGGGGACAACCCAAGGGCCCTTTGGGGTAGAACACACACCTGGGTATCCTGCTCAGATCCTTGGGCTGAAGACTTGGGATGCTACCATTCTCTCCCCCTGGGGAGTGATGGAGAGCAGGTGAGCTTCCCCTGCATCTTGGAAACGGCTGACGCTCTGCCCATAGAAGTGACCAAGCTCCCCTTGAAACAAGCAGTGAGTGTGCACAGCCCCATTGCCCACCCCACGGCCCAGTTCATTCCCTGGCATAAATTACACAGGCGAGCTCCTTCTCCGCCACCCTGTTCCTCTCCCTGCCTTCCGGCATCTCTGAATGCGCCCTTCTCCCTCTGTTTTCCCCCTTGTGCCTTATCAGCACTTTCTTACTTGTCCCTTTTCCAGAACTAACAGAGAACTCCGCCTGTTTACGAACCACAAAGACGTCCTGCCTCACCTTTGCTTTCTGTCCAGCCTCCCAGAAGCTTTGGCAAGCCCACGATCGTTTATCACCCTCCGCCTGACCCTTTCTCAGCAGCCGACAGCAGCAGGCTTATAAGTAGAGATGTTGCTTTCCAGTGAGTAAGGTGCCACGTGATGTCATCGTTGATGTCATGACATCATCGTGATGTCACTTCTGGGTTCTCCCAGGAGGACCAATCCTCCGAGGACAGACATTCAACCGTTTCCCTAGGAGCCCGACGCCCTTCAAAACTAAGTTTGTTCTGGCAGCCCAGGTGGGGCCATCGGTGATTGATTCATTCATTCCCCCCCCCCCGCCCCGTGTCTGTCTCATCTCATAACTTGAAATGCGCAGACTGTTTTGATTCTCTTTCCTAGGAAATTCGATTTATCGTTTCAGGGGCCTAATCCCATTGTGTCGAGCCCTGCTTCCTTTTAATTTATGGCTGCGGGTTGCTGTATTAACTGATGCATTGCAGAGGTTCCGAGAGGGGGCTAAACTGCTTAAATCTAAAACAGAGCAAAAACGAGAGGTTCAGACAGAAATATTTGGCTGGGGAGCAGCCACCAGCCAGCCAATAACTTGAGTTAGATCTATTTTCCAGGAGGGATTCGGCAGTCTGCAATTCCCTTGGCAATAGCATGGTCTGGGAGACATCCGATATACCCTTGCGTGCTATGCCAGGTGCGGCACAGTCAATCACGGGGCACAAAACTCTGCCCATGCCATGCGTTTTCTTCCCTTTCCAGTTTGCCACTCCTTGCCCCAAATACAGGATGTCCTTGGTAATTGCACACGCCATTCCTGCGGATTAGCTTATCCGCAGGAAGTAACTTAAGCTGCACCATCAACTGTGTGGATAATGAGGACCGCGGACTAGGCTAGGGTGGTAGGCAGTTCAGGCAAACCCCAGTTCCATACCTGAAGGGCTGATGTTTCCTAGGAGCTTCTGGTGCCAAAAGGTTCTAAAGGATTCAAAAGGTTCTAAAGGTGTCAAAAGGATCCTAAAGGAGCAGTCCAAGGGTCAAGGTGATTCCACTCGAGATTCCAGCCTCAAAAGCTTTGGACCCAATAATCTTAAAGTCACTGCCTAGTCATCTGGAAGGACCACATTTCCTTTGGCGCAGCAAGAGAGCACTGAAGTTTAACTACTCCAGGAACGGTTTAAACGGCCATCACTTCCCCCCAAACAAATCACGGACGGCTCAGTAAAACCCAGCAGTGGGAGGTGAGGCGTGGGGGGGGCCCCAAGGGGACTGCATTCCCTGCACTCCACAATTCAGCCTCCAAAAGTGGCCGTTGGATAGCAGCAACGCATCCCGCCAACACCTGCTACTGCGCAAACGCTCCTGGGATGCCCAGAGGTTGCGCCAGCTCTGTAACAACAACAGACAGACCCGAGTCCAGCAACAAAGTACAGGCAAGAAAAAAGAAGCCGCTAGAGAAGACCAGCATCCTGGTTCCAGCAGCAGTCTGAGGACAGAGCCGGCCCCCTCCAAGAGGCCAAGTCAGGTGGTTGCCTAAGGTGACAACGGAGCCTGCTCCTCCCACATCCTGGGTTCAAAAGGAAAGTGAAGGAGTGGTTCTCAAACCTTTTAGCACCAGGATCCACTTGTCAGAATGACTATCTGTCCGGGACCCACCAGAAGTGATGTCATGGCCGGAAGTGCCGTCGTCGTGACGCCAGAGCCTGCTGCTTTCCTGAGAACGGAGCGATAATTTGGGTTCTTTCTCAGCCCTTTTCCAATACCAAAGTCAATTGGGAAGGGGGGGGGAAAGCCTATTTACGTCTTTGACACAAGCAAAACAACCACACAGCCCTCCCCCTTTCCAGCATCCCATCTTCCCATCTTTTCAATGGGGCTGCTCTAGGTGCTTCGTGTCCCACCTGAAATTGGCCTGTTTGCCATTCAAAAGGGGAGAATTTTTAGAGGGGGTCAGAAGTGACGGGGAAGCAGCTTTCCAAGCAGAGGTCGCGAGCATGCTGCAATTATCCACAGAGCTGCCTGGCGTTAAACTGCCAGCTACATTTCACCGACTGCAGGAGACTACAAGCCCAGCCGGGAGAGGAATCTGTTTGACGCCGACACTGTCCGTTCCCCCACTGGGATTTACTAATAATATGAATTTAAAAGGCACCCATTTCATGCATGGTTATGCATGTCAAGGGAGATGCTTCGCAGTGCCTGTCTCTCTGCAAACGCGCCACCCAGCCTTATTGACAAGCAAGGGAGGAGAAGAGCGGGTTGTTTATTCTACGGGTGGCTCCCGACTCCACCTGTGGAACAGCCTGATGGCACTATATATCCGTGGTTCTCAAACCTTTTAGCACCAGGACCCTCGTTTTTGAATCTGTCGGGACCCACCGGAAGTGGTGTCACGAACCTGGAAGTGATGTCACGGCTGGAAAGTGACATCATCAAGCAGGAAGTGCCGTCATTGTGACACAATCAAATGACACTCCTGGAATGCAAACTGGCACTCTGGAAGGGAGCACTGGAAGGGACATCGTCAGTGGTCTCATCTAAATGATTTAATAACTCACTTTTGATTGGCACGTGTCGGGACCCGCCCACCGGAAGTGATATCATAAGCCGGATGTGAGGTCGTGGCAGGAAGGGACATGAAAAAAGCCCTTTTTGAGGCCTCAGACGATTTTAAACTGACCCAACAGTTGCAACAGTATTCCACAGCACCCCCAGAACATGTTAAGGAGGCCTGGCATCAAGTTAAAGTGACCCAACAGTTCCAAAACCCCAGAGCAGCTCATTTTTCAGTGGCAAGGCAAGGCAAGGCTCCGCTCGCTGCCTGCCTGCCTGCCTGGCTCTGAGAACATGCAGGCAACTCAAATGTGCAGGAAATTCAAACGTTGCAGGGGGCGGAGTCGACATGTGGGCGGGCGAATGGGCGGGGCCAGCTGTAATCCTAGAAACCGGGTACTCGCGTACCCCCGCGTACCCCCTGCATGACATCACTGGACATCTAGGCTTCCAACCTGAGTCGCGATTGGCCCAACAGAGGGCGTTGAATTGCACCCTTAGTCGGGGCAGCAATGAAGCCCTCATGTGGGGCTGTTTCCTCCCCCCCCCTTTTTTAAAAAGAGAATAATGGTGGTAATGGTTGGCAATGAAATGCATGCACATTCCGCCATGCAGAAGACAGAACTTCAGGAAGCCCACAGAATCCTCTTCTGCCTCGGCAGACGGATCGGCGCACTGTTTTGCCAACAGCATGTCAGTCACAAGCAAACGCTGCCCGAGAGCCGCATCCAATCGAAAGATTAGAGGAATGCTCACATGTGAAATGGAAACAGACACGGAGCCGGGGAAGGGACGAACCGACGACTCCTTCGGAGGTGTACGGGGGGGGAGACAGTGCCCGATTCGCAAGGGGGGAGGGGGGCTGGCTCAGAATAACCCGCTGCTGCCCAACTGAGTGCCACAAGTCAGGGAGATTTGAGATGGTGCCATCTGCTTGCACCCTGTGTCGTGTTGTGCCAAGGCGGGGAACAAAGAGAAGGTTGACGGCACTGAGGCAATGAGAGGAAAGACGGGAGATGGACCGGTACCTGCCAATTCTGTACCTGTGCTCTGCAGTGGGGCAATCGACAGCCCCCACCCCGCCCTTCTATCAGAGGAACAATCCTCACTAGGGGTGGGAGAGAAGAGCGGTAACAAAATGAAAACCCACACCACCACTTTCTGCACGTCTCATTTTTGTACACACACACACACACACACACACACACACACACACAGAGCCCAAAATCTGCAAAAATAAAAAATAAATTCATTTTGCATTCTGCACAGGATGCATAAAGTGGATAGAGAGAGGTTCTTTTCCCTCTCTCACAACACCAGAACCAGGGGACATCCACTCAAATTGGGAGAGTGCGAATGGTGAAAAGGAAATACTTTTTTTCATCCAGTGGGTAATTTTTTCATCCAGTGGAACTCCTTGCCACAGGAGGTAAAAAAATCCCCCTTTAAAAGGGGTTGGACAGATTTCTGGAGGAAAAGTCCATCGCAGGCTACACCACCCCATGAGTGGTGCAACCTCCAAACTTTAGAAGCAGGCTACTTCAGAATGCCAGATGTAAGGGAAGTGGCAATAGGATGCAGGCATCTTGTGGTCTTCTGTGCTCCCTGAGGCACCTGGTGGGCCACTGTGAGATACAGGAAGCTGGACTAGATGGGCCTTTGGCCTGATCCAGTGATGCTTTCCTTATGTTCTTATTTGGTTTTTATTTATTATTTAATGGGTTAGACATGGATGATGACTGTGGCTGCGTCTGCTGACACTATGCCACCTAGTACATTTGCAAAGCAATTATAATTTATAATTATAATGTAAATTTTGGGTAAAAACCACAAAATGCTGCTTTCTGCACTTTTAACTTGGGAAAACAGTTAAATCGCAGAAAAATAAAAGAGTTTTCTCCTACCTCATTCATCACCGATTAAGGATGATTAATCACTCTAAAAAGCAACGCTGGGGAGCATCAGAAGGGCTGTTCACACATTAAACAGGCAGGTTATCCCTTATCTGGGCATCTATAATCCAGACTATTCCGAAATCCAGACATTGTTGTCCAAGACTTTAAAAAAAAAAAAAAAAAAAACTTTCTGTACTGTGAACGCTAGACGGTCTTGTGCTCATTCCCACAAAGGGCTGGCTCTAGGAGCTGAAGGCCCCAATGAGGGGCATTTGCGTGGAGCCCCTTATCTTCCCCATGGGCCCCCCCACTCACCAAAAGAGAACATAAGAACATAAGAACAGCCCTGCTGAATCAGGCCAAAGGCCCATCTAGTCCAGCTTCCTGTATCTCACAGCGGCCCACCAGGTGCCCCAGGGAGGCATGAAACAACAAGATGCTTGCATCCTGTTGCCACTCCCTTGCACCCGGTACCAGTAGCCCACCACCTTTGTAAGGAGGTTGCACAATCCATCATTGCCTATAGCCCACGATGGACCTTTCCTCCAGAAATCCGTCCAATCCTCTCTTAAAGGCATCCAGACCAGATGCCATCACCACCTCCTGTGGCAAAGAGTTCCACAGATTAACTACCCGCTGAGTAAAAAAAATACTTCCTTTTATCTGTTTTAACTCTCCCAACCCTCAGTTTTAGCGGATGCCCCCTGGTTCTGGTGTTTTGAGAGAGGGAAAAGAACATCCCTCTATCGACTCTATCCCTTCTGTGCATAATTTTGTATGTCTCAATCATGTCCCCCCTCAGGCGCCTTTTTTCTAGGCTGAAGAGCCCCAAACGCTGCAGTCTTTCTTCATAAGGGAGGTGCCCCAGCCCCGTCATCATTTTCGTCGCTCTCTTCTGCACCTTTTCCAGCTCCACTATGTCCTTTTTGAGATGCGGCGACCAGAACTGGACACAATATTCCAGGTGCGGCCTTACCATCGATTTGTACAATGGCATGATAATATTGGCTGTTTTATTCTCAACCCCTTTTTTAATTACCCCAAGCATGGAATTGGCCTTCTTAATTGCTGCCGCACACTGGGTCGACACCTTCATTGAACTGTCCACCAGCACCCCAAGATCTCTCTCCTGAGCCAGTGGTGCCACACACACAGTCACGACATCACAACCAACCACTTCCAGGAGGCCCATTTTGGGCAGTTTGGGGGCAGGGGCAGGAGGCAAAGCTGCTGTGCTCGCCCCACTGACTTACAACCAATAGAGATGCCAGTTGCAGCCGCAGGCGATCTGCTCACTGTGCTGGCGTGGGGGGCCCCAAAGTGCGGGCCCCAACGGGACAACAATGGTCCCATTGGCTTAAGGCCGGCTCTGTTCCCAAGTACAGGCTGTCAGTTCGGCTCCCTGCTCCGTGCAGTGGCTGAACACGCGCCCCCCCCCCAAGTTGCCCCACTCCCGCGCGTCACACAGACACGCCTCCCTTACCCCAAAAACGCTCTATTTCGGAGCGTAAGGGAGGCGTGGGTGGGCCAGAAACCACACGGTCTCTCCCGGACCGTGCGCAATGGCGCCCCACCACTGCCCCGCGCCCCATGGCTCGTGCCATGGGGTGCTACAGGTAAGATACGCGCCTGGCTCCGTGGGGTGTGCCCTGGTTGGAGCTCGGCCTTCGCCAAGAACGCCTGCTTGTCCAAAGGAACGGTGGCCGTGTTTACTCACCCCACTCCCGCGACTGCCATCGCAAACCTGAGCCGCATTCCTCCGCCACTGAAAGAGCACTGAAACTAGACCGTTTTGCCTGCCTCGCAATTCCGGAGTTCCCTCCGGTCGTCCACCGACGGCCTTCCCAAAGGACCGGCATCTTCCGCACAGCTCAGACCCCCCATGCAAAACCCTTGGCAGCTCCTAACCTGCCACTGCTGAGCAAGCTTTCCGAGGGCCTTGGAGCGTCGGGCTGTGCTGGGAAGAAGCACAGGTGCGCTCCACCCCGCTATCAGCCCTGCCGGCCACGATAAGCCCAACAGGCTTCCGTTCTCCGGGCTTCCGATAGGCAGGTCTTCAGGGAAAGCAGCAGAAGCTCAGCCGGCAGCTGCGTGCGTGCAACTGAGAGCACAATCCTAACCCGGAGTGAGGCCGGCACAGTTAGGCCAGCAGAGTTTGGCCGGCACAAGGGCCACCATAAAGTGCATCTGGACCGCTCTCAGAGTCAGGGAGGATGGCGCACGTCTGTGTGCTGGCCTCTCTGACTCCAAGAGTAGTCCAAACATGCTTTACAGTGGCCCTTGTGCTGGCCAGACTTTGCTTTATTTACCTCATATTTACCTCAGAAATTTACTTCAGAATGCCAGATACAAGGGAGCGGCATTTGGACCCCTCTTGGAGTCAGGGAGGATGGCGCACATCTTTTTGCTGGCCTCTCTGACTCCAAGAGTGGTCCAAACATATGTTACAGTGTCCCTTGTGCTGGCCAGACTTTGCTTTATTTACCTCATATTTACCTCAGAAATTTACCTCAGAATGCCAGATACAAGGGAGTGGCGTTTGAACCACTCTCTGAGTCAGGGTGGGGGGTGGGGTGGCGCACGTCTGTGTGCTGGCCTCTCTGACTCCAAGAGTGGTCCAAACATACTTTACAGTGGCCCTTGTGCTGGCCAGACTTTGCTTCATTTACCTCATATTTACCTCAGAATTTTACCTCAGAATGCCAGATACAAGGGAGTGGCATTTGGACTGCTCTCGGAGTCAGGGAGGGTGGAACACTATCTGTCATTGACGGACTTGGGGGGGGGAAACACAAGGAAACATTTGTCTCCCAATATGGGCACACATTTGCAAGTGCAGGAGTTTGGCTGTTTGTTGGGCAATTAGCAGCGACCTTGCAAACTGCAGGAGCTCAGCTATGTGCCGGGCAGTTTGCAGCTACCTGATTTTTAAAATCAGAACAGAGTGGGGGATGGGGGAGGCTCGGGGTGAGGGGTGGAGTGCAGCTTCTGCTCTTATGCTGGATCCTATTCCCTGTCCCCGTCCAGTCGGGCCCAATCCTGCTCACTCAGATTTGCCCCAGCCAATAACCACCATAAGACGGGCTGAGGCTTACCCTGGGGTAAGGGGAAAATACATCCTTACCCCCAGGTAAGTTCCAGCTCCTTGCCTAGGATCCAGCACAGGGTGGCATTCCTTCCTGCTCCAACGCAGGTTAGAACTGGGCAGCCTTGGAACTTTTAGATTACTGCGATGCAAAAAAAAGGAGCTCAGCCAACGTACCCCCGCACGTCGCATGTGGATCACAGAGATTGGCCGCCCCTGCTCTAGGCTCACCGCACTTGTTCGCATGGCTGCACGCTTCCCGCAGTTCTGGGGGGTGAGGAGCTCTCCAAAGTTGGGGACAAAGCTTCGGAACGATGTGATTGGCTCTGGGATTAATGAACCGAAGCTGGCTCTTGTCAAGGTGACTTCATTGTCCAAGCCTCCCCTTGCGGAGAAAAAGGGCCATTCATCACCTCTACGGTATATTAAGGAGCGGCTCTGGGGAGTGTAGCATGATGGGAATATTCAGCCAGACTGGCCAGAATTCAGGAGGATGACAGAGGGCCCTGAAGGAGGAGGAGGAGGAGGAGAAGGCCAGGCTTGGTTAGAGCTGCTCACAGCTTCCTCATTGGAGCGCTAACCATGCCAGGGAAACAGGCAAACAGTAACCTTCAGATGATGTGCCAGAGGGGAGGAAGGTGACGAAGTCGCTGAGAGAGAACCTGTCACGGAGAGCCTGAATCTGGCCCGCAGCAAGACCCCATGAGCCTCTGGCCCTCCTGACCTTGCTTGCACATGCCATAAAGTATGTTCGGACCATTCTCAGAGTCAGAGAGGCCAGCGCATAGATGTGCGCCACTCTCCCTGACACCGAGGGTGGTCCAAATGCGCTTTCCGGTGGCCCTTATGCCGGCCAAACTTTGCTGGTCTAACTGTGCCGGCCCAACTCCAGGTTAGGATTGTGCTCTAATTTTGAAAGATGGAGAAAGGAAGGTGAACCAAGACAAACCAAGACACAGAGTGCTACGACAGGGGAAATCCGGCAGGTAGATGGGATCTAACGTATACCCAAAGGAAACCATGTTTGCTGTCCCTTAGCTTTAGCTTGGCCAAGGACTCTTGTGCAATTTATCACAAAAAAACATGAGTCCTTCTGGATCAGGCCCAAGGCCCATCTAGTCCAGCTTCCTGTATCTCACAGTGGCCCACCAAATGCCTCAGGGAGCACACAAGACAACAAGATGCCTGCATCCTGTCGCCACTCCCTAGCACTTGGCATTCTGAGGTAAATTTCTGAGGTAAAATTCTAAGGTAAATATGAGGTAAATAAAACATAATTTGCTATCCTAATAACGTAAGAAGAGCCCTGCAGGATCAGGCCAAAGGCACACCTAGTCCACCAACTTCCTGTATCTCACAGCGTCCCAACAGATGCCTCTGGGAGCACACAAGACCACATCCCTGCATCCTGTTGTCATTCCCTTGCACCTGGCATTCAGAGAAAGGCTACCTCTGAAACCTGCAGGTAGGCACCATGGCTCAGTCCTGCTATGGGACCCTAGGCCAGCTTCAAAGTGTACAGGTCTTCAGATGGCAGCTGCAGTACCGTCTCCAGTTTGAACTTGCCAGGCAGCCTCGTACAAACCCCTCCCTCTCTGCCTCAGTCTTCCCCATCTGGAAAATGGGGGTAATAAACACTTGAGTCGCCTTGCACAATGGGTTTGTTTAAAAGGAATTATATGCAGCCAAGGCATCCTCCCTTGTCTTTTTTTTTTTTAAAGGCAAGAGTAAGGATGACAATGACCCACCACAGCAATTAAGAGCCGGGAAGGCTCCAATCGATCATAAAATCAGCGAGGCAGCAGAGGGCAAACCGAAACAGCGGCGGCAAAGCTCATTAACCCCGCGGAAGCCGAAGAAAAAGAAAGGAGCCTTCAGTGGTGAAGGAGGCGATGGGGATGATGGGTGAAACAAAGCCCTTTGCACGCCTGATGTGCAAGGAGCTGCACACGCCTTAAGAATTCTGGCTCCAGCGGTGTGACTGGATTGCTCGCAAACGGGGCGAGAGCCAGCAAAGAACTGGGAAGTGCTGCTTTGATAGCGGAGGGCAGCCAAAAGTCTCTGCCGGCAGGCCGGTCCCTTCCGGGCAAGCTGATAACATTCCTGCAGCTGTGAGAGAGACTGATTGCGTCTTTGGAGGGTTTCAGTTTTCAGATGCAGACGCTGGTAACTTTCCAGCTGCCCAGGGATAAACACTGAGCGCACACAGCGAGCGCCCAGGAGCCTCGAAGGATTTGCACTTAAGGGTGTCCACCGCAATAAGGTGGCTGCAGGGCAGGAAACAGCAAGCGGTGGGTCGGGGCCCACCAGTGGGCCGCGAGCAGTGATGTCATGCAGGGGGTACGCGGGGGTACGCGAGTACCGGTTTCTAGGATTACAGCTGGCCCCGCCCATTCGCCTGCCCACTCGTCGACTCCGCCCTCTGCAACGTTTGAATTTCCTGCATGTTTGAGTTGCCTGCATGTTCTCAGAGCCAGGCAGGCAGGCAGGCAGCAAGCGGAGCCTTTCCTTTCCTTGCCACAGAAAAATGAGTTGCTCTGGGGTTTTAACATGATGCCAGGCCTCCTTAACGTGTTCTGGGGGGTGCTGTGAAATCCTGTTGCAACTGTTGGGTCAGTTTAAAATCATCTGAGGCCTCCAAAAGGGCTTTTTTCATGTCACTTCCTGCCACGACATCACTTCTGGCTTATGATGTCACTTCTGGTGGGCGGGTCCCGACACGTGCCAATCAAAAGTGGGTACCTGTTCTTAAATCATTTAGATGACACCACTGGCCGCGAGCCCATTTCAGGTGGGTTGCGAAGCACCCAGAGCAGCCACATTGAAAATATGGGATGCTGGGGAGGGGCAGGGCTGTGTGGTCGTTTGGCTTGTGCCAAGGTTGTCAATAGGCCTTTTTTCCCCCTTTCTGATTCACTTTGCGATTGGGAAATGGCCGAGAGATCACCCAACTGATGGCCGCCTTCTCGGGAAAGCAGCCGGCTCTGGCGTCACAGTGACGGCACTTCCGGCCATGACGGCACTTCTTGTGGGTCCCGGGCAGGTTGTCCTTCTAAAAAGTGGGTCCCGGTGCTAAAACATTTGAGAACCGCTGGACTAGACCACGTGGGCGAGGCTGGGCAGCCGTAGCCAAACGGCACCCAAAGGCAGCCACTGGAGGTACACTAGGGAGAAGGGGACGCTTGTCCCCTTCCCCCGGATAAGCTTGGAGGCCTCCTATTGGCCTGCTCAGACCTAGGTGGCAATGACGGATTGTGCAACCTCCTTACATTAGTAGTAGGCTACTTCCGAGTGCCGGGTGCGAGGGAGTGGCAACAGGATGCAGGCATCTTGTTGTCTTGAGTGCACCCTGAGGCTTCTGGTGGACCACTGTGAGATGCAGGAAGCTGGACTAGGTGGGCCTTTGGCCTGATCCAGCGGGGCTCTTCTTATGTTCTTATGAGGGCCTCTGGGTCAGGTTGTGAGGCCCAAGATTAGGATCTGGTGGTGGAGTCTACCACCGGTCCCAACCCCTACTCTGCCCCCCCTCCCGCCACCCAGTTCTGCCCTCCACACCACAGCTGGGCACTGGAGGTGACTCACAGCATCTTTGCGACATCAGCGCCCTCACGAGATCCAATCACCACTACGGTGCATGGACCCAGCAAATAAGCCCACACCTGCCTGCCCTACCTTGCAGAAAGCTCACAAAGGGCCTCGCTCGCCCTTCGTTGAGGGTAGGAGGAATTTCATTTGGACTTTATCTCTGGATTCCATCAGGAGATAAGATTTCCCTCTTATGAATCTCCATTCATAAGATATCGATTTCCCTCTCCCAGCCAGTGACAAGCAGCACAGGAGCAGTCGAGAGTGTTTCTGGCCGGTCACCTGCTCCTCCAAAGTCAAAGAGGCCCCGTGACTTAGCACAGCATCTCTCAAACTGTGGGTCGGGCCCTGATTTCTGCTGGGTGCCACAGAGCATCCAAAACAGGGGTGAAGGAAAGCTCGGCTAACCGATGGTCTCAAACCTTGAGGCTAATCAAAAAATGGGGGCGCTGCTGTTTGTCCCGCAAAGAACAAAGCTCCTCTAGTTTGCAAACATACTCCAGCCTAACTCCAGGTTAGGGTTGCACTCGAAGGGTGCAATCCTAAACTGAGTTAGGCCGGCATAAGCTAAGCCAGCAAAGTTTGGCCGGCACAAGGGACACAGTCAAGTATGTGTGGACCACTCTCGGAGGCAGAGAGGCAAAGACGTGCGCCATCCTCCCTGACTCCCAGAGTGGTCCAAATGTGCTTTAAGGTGGCCCTTGTGCTGGCCAAACGTTGCTGGCTTAGCTGATGCCGGACTAACTCCAGTTTAGGACTGCACTCTAAGTTACCCAGCGCTCCTTGAAAGAGCCCACACGGGAAGCTTCTACGCTCAGTGATCTCCCTCCCTCCTGAGCCAAACACGCTGGCACTCGCTCAGAACATTGTCGTCTTAACACAATGCAACTGCCTTGATCAGGCTGCCTGCGCTGAGCTCTGGACGTCACAGAGACTGGTCAGCTGGAAGGCCTGAAAGGCAGGGTCAAGCGCTGGCTCCCCTAATCCAGCCCAGCCAGGCCCAATTACGTGGTCTCAGCATTTCAATCTTCTTGCGAGTTAGCAGAGCGGACAGCCTCTGGCCCGCGAGAGAAAAATCTAACTTGGATCAATTTCACAAATGCTACTGAAAGCGGCTTTCAGTTTTCCTTCTAACACTGGGATCTATTCTCAAAGGACACCCCCCCGCCCCCCCCCCCCCAAAATGCTGATTTGAATGTGCTTCAATCAATCGATGCAGGGAAGCAAATTTTTGCTTGCATTAACTCTCCTGCATCAGCGTTCCTCCAACTGTGGGTCGGGACCCACTCGGTGGGTCGCGACCTGATGTCAGGTGGGTCGCAGAAAGCTGGGAGCAGCCATCTGGGAAGCTGCAGAGTTCACTCTTGCTCTATTCCTGTTTGCATTAACAGTCTGAATGTTCAAGTTAGGGTTTTTTAAACTTTTATTTTTAGCTCAGTGCTCTAGCATATTTTGTCCAAATTTCACTTTCAGTCAGGGATGTCTCCTGGTTGAGCAATGGCTGCAGTCCAAGAATCCCAGTTTGCACTCCCAGGAGTGTCATTTGATTATGTCACAATGACAACGCTTCCTGCTTGATGATGTCACTTGTGGCAATGACATCACTTCCGGTGGGTGCAGACACAAGTTCCACTCTAAAAAGTGGGTCCCAGTGCAAAATGTTTGAGAACCACTGTCCTCCATCCATAAAGAGTTCAGTACTTTCCAAAGATCACACAGATTTTGGTAGCCCTCTTTTTTTTTAACTTTTAAACCTTTCCTCCTTGTACGAAGAAGTAAAAAAAAAAGTTAAGCCACGGGCAGAATCCAGCTTCTGAGAGTCCCCAATTCAGCCTGTCAATATTCAAAAATCTGGCTGCCAGACTCTTCTTCCACATGCTCTAACAGCCTCCAATGCTGGTTTGATGGCTGCCCAAATGTTAGCTGAGCCTAGTAAAACATACCAGAAGATAGTGGATTTTGAATGATCCCTGGTAAAACTGCTATGTTTCCCTAGGAACAGGGGCACTTAAGGGAAGGCTTGTCCATTTCAAGTTCCCCTTTCGAAAGATCTGGGTGAAATTGACAATTTTACCCACTCTGCTTATGCCTTTCCCAAATCTGCAGAAGCCCAGTGAAACTAGCAAACTGTTTCGATGCCTGCTTCAATGCCCTCTGTTTTCCCTTCTTTTAACAACAGTGGGTGACAATATAGGGCTGGAGAGACAGAATTTCACATGCTCATCAATATCACTAAGGACTATTCTGCAGCTCCTAAAGCTTGTAGGCCATCTTGGAAGGGGGTGAAAATAGCAGGGGGAATCCATAGAGAATTCTTGTTCCTAGGCTTGCCACCATAACTTTGATTCCACTTGTGTAAAATATATATAGATACAGTAGCTTGCATTATTTCTTCTCTGGAACAAACTAAATTCACAGCTCATTTTTCTCTCTTATTTTAGGACGCATTTTGGGATGGGAGTTGTTCTGGAGAGGAAAGTGGGCTGCTTTTATTACAGAAGCATAAGAGCCCTACTGGATCAGGCCAAGGGCCCATCTAGTCCAGCTTCCTCGATCTCCCAGTGGCCCACCAGATGCCTCAGGGAGCACACAAGACCACAAGATGCCTGCATCCTGTTGCAACTCCCTTGCACCTGGCATTCTGAGGAACCCTATTTACCCTTAGAAGAGACCAGACCGGGGCTTGGTCTCTGTACGGATGGCACAACAAAAATCAAGTTAAGATCCTAAGCCTCAAATTAAAATCATGTCACATTTGGCAAGGCAGGCCACTGGCTCATCTCACCGAGTACAGTCTATTAGATTAACCCTCTCGGCAGAAGATTTAGCCGAGAGGGTTAATGCCTCCGTTTGCCCGTAGATAACAGCTGAAGATCTGAAGGTCGTGAGCTCGGGACTGCCGGAAGTCTGTGTGAGCGGCAGACCTTGCAAACTGCGGCTGATTAAAAGCTGAGTTTCAGCTGCCTCGTGGGAGGAGGAGTGTGCTGAACTCAGCTGCGTCTCTGGTAAGAGCAGGGAAGCCTCATCAGCCAGCAGACGACAGACGGGTGGCTAAAGAAAGAAGGCTAAATCCAGAAAGAAAGATCTGTTTGAGTGTGGTTCTTGAAAGATAGAACATTCTGTAAATTGTAAAAACCTTCGGGTTTGTGAAAAGTCTGCCTATGTAAACCGCCTTGAGTTGTAATCATTAGAGAAATCTAGTGACCTTAAGAAAGGCGGTATATAAATACATGTATTATTATTATCATCATCATCATCATCATCATCATCATCATCATTTGCACTGCACCCCCCCCCCAATCTCAGGCACAAGCAGTTTCGAAATCCTTTTAACCAGAGACACAGCATCACTCAGGCCCACAGTTGGGCTTCTGCAGGGCAGCGAAGTAAAGTAGTTGGAAAGTTGCACTTGCCGAGAGGGTAAGCGAGGAGACCTCAATGTAACAACCACCCTACTGGATCAGGCCAAAAACCCATCATCTGGTCCAGCCTCCTGTCTCTCACAGTGGCTCACAAGACAACAAGAGATCTGCATCCCGTTGCCGCTCCCTTGAACCTGCGATTCAGAGCTAGCCCACTTCTAAAAGCAGGAGGTGGAACATACCCATCACGGCTTGTAACCTGTGATGGACATTTCCTCCCTCCAGTCCCCTCTTCAAGGCATCTAGGCCAGGCACCACCACCACACATTGTGGCAAGGAGTTCCACAGACTGACACGCCAGGTCAAGAAATATTTTCTCTTGTCTGTTCTAACTCTCCCCATGCTCAATTTTTGTGGATGTCTGCTGGCCCTGGTCCATCTATCCACACACCCCCTTTGTCATTTTGAGAGCACGCTGTGCCTGCAAAAACCTCAATAGCACCACAATGCCTGGCCAAAAAGTGTCACTGGTGATTTAACTCCCCTGGGCCAAGCCTGGTTTGCCTGCCAAGACCCTGCTCTGAAACATGTGAAAAGGACAGTTAAAGAGCATGCACAGAATGCTTTTCCTTCAACTCTCCCTCTCCCCATTCTACCTATTGGTGGGTGGATTCAGGCAAGATCCTCAGAACAGAAATCATAACCTGGAAATTCCTGTGTTTGTATTATGGGGAAGGGCCTTAATGACCTCAACCAGTGCCCCTTCCTGCCGCACCCAAGCCATGCCCTCTACGGCCTTCTGAAAATGAGCATGGGCCAAGCCAAGAACCCCCCCCCCATCGCACCACCCACAGAAACTGCCAGCCGTGACACCTCTCCCCGCTTTAATCCCCTGCTCAACTTCAGCCTCCGCACCAGAAAAGCAGCAACAGGCAGCGATAGAAGGACTGGAGGAGTTGATCTCTCTCTCCCCCCCCCGCCCCATTTCATTCCCTCCAAGGAGGGGGGATCACGGCTAGGTTGCTAAGGGAAGCCCCCCGTGCCCCCCAGAGCGCGCCCCCTTCTTCTGTCCCGCGCCCCACCCGGTCGACAGCGAGGACCTCGGCACGGGAGGAGGAGGAGGGCGCAAAGGGGGCGTCTCTTCTTCTCCCCCCCCCTCCGCGCGCGCGCAAGAGGCGCACGTGCTCCATTTGGCAAGCCGGGCTCCCCGTCGAGAGCGCAGCGGCAGCCCCCCGAAAGCGGGGGGAGGGCTGGCGCGGGGCGCCCCCTCCGCCCGTTCCCCCCACCCCCGATCCCACCCCCCGGCCGCCCCTTCGAAGGTCACTTGCCTGCCGGCTCCCCCTCGCCTCGCCCTCCGTGCGCTCCGGCGGAGCTCCCAGCGAGCAGCGCGGACGGCGCGCCAGCCCTGCCTCCGTGCGCCCCCGACGGCGAGGCCGGAGAAGCCGCCCCCGCGCACGCCGCCGCTCTCGCTTCGCCCCAGCCTGCCGGCGGCGGCCGCCCCGCGGGGAGCGCTCGCTGGCTCGCTCCGCTTCCCCCCGCCCCGCCGGCGGCGTGACCTTTTCGCCGGGGCGCTCATTGGCAGCGCGCGCGGAGAGCCGCGCCTCGAGCTGCCGCGGGGGGTCCGCTTGCTGCGCCTTTCGGCAGCCTCTCCACCGGCGGGCAGAAGTTCAGCCGGTCAAATCTTTCCCCAGAACCAGGGGGCATCCGCTAAAACTGAGGGTTGGGAGAGATAAAACAGATAAAAGAAAGTATTTCTTTTACCCAGCGGCTGGTTAATCTGTGGAACTCTTTGCCACAGGAGGTGGTGATGCCATCTGGTCTGGATGCCTTTAAAAGGGGATTGGATGGATTTCTGGAAGAAAAGGCCATCGTGGGCTATAGGCAATGATGGATTGTGCAACCTCCTTACATCAGTAATAGGCTACTTCAGAGTATCGGGTGCAAGGGAGTGGCAACAGGATGCAAGCATCTTGTTGTCTCGTGCCTCCCTGGGGCACCTGGTGGGCTGCTGTGAGATACAGGAAGCTGGACTAGATGGGTCTTTGGCCTGATCCAGCGGGGCTCTTTTTTTTTTTTTTTGAAATAATTTGTGTTTATTAAATTTCAGTTATGGGACATGGAAAGGAATTACATTGGGTTAGAGGGGAAAAAAATACACAAGGAAAAAAAACACAAGGTTGGAGGATTACAAGCATGTCTATATATAATCACTAAAAGCTTATAGAAACATCTAAATACTTAAATTTTAGTCCTATTCCTACTCCTAGGGAGGACAATCTATCTTAATAATACCAAAAAAGAAAGGAAAAACACCAAAAGAGGGCAAAGCCCAAATCTACATATAAAGGACTAGAAACTAGAAATCTTCAGAAACTAATCTAAACAGAATTATATATAATCAATATATAATTCTTAACGTTCTTATGTTCTTGCCTGCCTTTCCGGACTCTGCTTGCAGCACCCAGCTACTGCCCGGGAGCTCAGGAACAGGGGCTGAACAGCCCCCACCCGCCCCCAACTAACAATTTCTTTGTCTCCAGCTAGACTGCCTCTGAACAAGGAGGCTCCATGGAACTCACGTGGCTAGCAGTCAATAATGAACATACCAGACGAGGCCAGGCAAACAGCCAAACCCCACCTGCGTTTGGGGGCTTCCCTCCAGGAGCCAAGTCCTGCTGGATCAGGCCCCGGGTGGAAGATTGATTTCAATTTATTACCCAGCGTGTCATTAGTCGGTGGAACTCCTTGCCACAGGAGGGGGTGGTGGCATCTGGCCTGGATGCCTTTCAAAGGGGATTGGACAGATTTTCTGGCGGAAAACTCTGTCACAGGTTACAAGCACAGGTTACTCCTGGAGTTTGAAGTAGGCTGTCTCTGAATACCAGATGCAAGGGAGTAGCAAACAGTGCTCCGTGTGCTCCCTGAGGCATCTGGTGGGCCGCTGTGAGATCCAGGAAGCTGGACTAGATGGGCCTTTTGTGGTCTTTAGCTAGCTGCAGCTCTGATGTCTGCTAAGTTTACTCCAGCACTGTTGACGAGGGCCTTTGCCAAAACCCATTCAAGTATAAAAGCCTCCCCGACAGGCAGTCTAAAGAAAGAATTATTTTTCAAAACATGAAACCTGAGATCCTGAACATGCCAAAAGGCAAGGGTCATTTCTGGTGATGCGATTGTAGCCCCCCCCCCCACACACACACACAGATATGAGTTGTCTTTTGCCTCTCTCCGGTGTGCCAGAAGAGCTCGACAAAAGGAGCCACAAACAGGAGGAAATCTTTCCACGAACCATGCCTTAAATAAATATTCTGAATTCCTCGAGCACTCACATTGGAGAATCCTTGCTACCAGTTATGCTAAAGATAACAAGGGGGGAAGGAGGGAGGAATCTGCATTAATGTGTGCAGGCAGGACATTTAAGGTGGACTCACTTTGTGCGGTTCAGAAAAGTCCTGCAAACGTTTTTGGGACTTGGGCTTTGGTCAGGAGATGGGCCTGTGTTCGGCTGCGAGACTTCAGATGGAAGATCAGGGTGCACACAATGGAATGCTCACAAAGCCTATACCAGATTGTGAGTCCCATGTAGCTCTATAAGTCGGTTGTATGGGGAGAGAGTCCTTCTCTTCCCCCCCCCCGTCACCTTTGCATGTTTCCTCTTGGTTCTGGAACCTTTTTAGCGGTGGATTTGAAATGGTCAAAGTTCCCGGCACATTGGGTGACACTGAGAGCCCCTCTCTGCAGTCTTCCAGAGGCTCTACTCGAACAAGAACTCCCTCTGCCAGTTAGGCCCCTGAGTCACTTTTCCCCCACCCCAAGACCAGTGGTGTCATTTGAATGATTTAGGAACAGGAACTCACTTTTGATTGGCACTTGTCGGGAACCGGAACCAGCCATGGAGCCCGTTAGGATCCGGAACGCCCGTTCTGGTCCGTTCCCCCTGAATGACATCACTGCCTTCGCCCCCCTAGGAATCCGGAGTCACTCCCTTTAACTCTCTGAGTGCCGGCCAACCAAGAAGAAAAGCTCTTTGCAGAGGAATTGGGAGGGGGAAGAGGGAGAGTGAAGTGGGCGGAGTCAGCCCTAATTTTAACTAGAGGAACTGAGTTCCCCCGCATTCCCCCTGCATGACATCACTGCCCAAGACGCTTCTCACAGGTTCTCATCTTTCAATTAGCTGACCCCCAGCAACCCAGAGCACAATCCTAATCCGGAGTTAGGCCGGCACAGTTAGGCCAGCAAAGTGTGGCCGGCGCAAGGGACACCTTAAAGCGTGTTTGGACCACTCTCGGAGTCAGGGAGGACGGTGCACGTCTGTGTGCTGGCCTCTGACTCAGAGAGTGGTCCAAACATACTTTATGGTGGTCCTTGTGCAGGCCAAAGTTTGCTGGCCTAACGGTGCCGGCCAAACTCCAGGTTAGGATTGCGCTATCAGTTGGAAACCTTTCCTCTCCCGGTGGTGGGTTTTGTCTCATGATTGGCTTGGCCCAGCCAGCTGCCTTACCCTCATCAGCTGAACAAGCGTCTCATCTTTCAGTGACCTTTCAGTGACGGCATTCAGGAGCGTGACTGCCGTTGACCCGAGTCCAAGACCACTTCAGACCTGACTCACCATTTCTGGGAGAGGGAGAGAGAGAGAGAGATTGAGGAAGAGGTCTCAGGGTCCCTTGGCTTTTCCTTGCCCAGACATTTGACAGAAACCTAAGAACTGTCACCTGCCGGCTAAACTTGTATGTATCTGTTATTTCATAAGAGGAACAGATACGTGGAACATTAGACTTCAGCAGGCAGGTGACAGTTCTTTTCAGGAGACATCACCTCCAGAATCCTTGGGGCATGCTTCTTAAGCCCTTCTCCCATTCCTGTTGGATCAACTTAAGACAGGTGTTTTAGCACCAGGACCCACTTTTTAGATTGTCTGGGACCCACCGGAAGTGATGTCATGGCCGGAGCTGCCGCCATTGTGACGCCAGAGCCTGCCGCTTTCCTGAGAAGGCAGCAGTAAGTTGGGTGATTTCTCAGCCGTTTTCCAACAGCAATCAGAGAGGAACTTGACACAAGCAAACTTGACCACAAAGCTTTGGCATGGGAAAGACAGGGTATAAATTCTTCAAATAATAAATAGTTCTTCTAACTGAATCTTTCACCCGTTTCCAGCTAAGTTTGTTTTGGCATTTTCTGCCCCAGGCCCCTTGAAAAAGAATATAAGCTGGTGTTCCAGCTGAAATGTTGAATTGCACCCTGGACACGCCTACCAAATTCCACCCCACCACCTCAGTCTCTGAAGCAGGGATTGCATTGCAGACAAACACCAAGCGAAAGGTCACACGGGGGAATGAAACAGCTATGCCTGCCCCTTTCCCAGCCAGGAGAAGATTAAGGGAACAATCCAGGAGTTAGGCCTGCACAATTAGGCCAGTAAAGTTTGGCCAGTACAAGGGCCACTGTAAAGCACATTTGGACCACGTTCTGAGTCAGGGAGGATGGCG
This sequence comes from Lerista edwardsae, assembly GCA_029204185.1. Classification (NCBI taxonomy): domain Eukaryota; kingdom Metazoa; phylum Chordata; class Lepidosauria; order Squamata; family Scincidae; genus Lerista; species Lerista edwardsae. The sequence continues at coordinate 2,956,211 of JAJKFI010000059.1, forward strand.
CACGCCTGTGTGCCTGTGTGCTGGCCTCTCTGATTCCAAGAGTGGTCCAAACAGACTTAACAGTGTCCCCTGTGCTGGCCAGACTTTGCTTTATTTACCTCAGGATTTTACCTCAGAAATTTACCTCAGAATGCCAGATACAAGGGAGTGGCGTTTGGACCACTCTCGGAGTCAGGGAGGATGGTGCACACCTGTGTGCTGGCGTCTCTGACTCTGAGAGTGGTCCAAACATACTTGACGGTGTCCCTTGTGCTGGCTAGACCTTGGTTTATTTATCTCATATTTACCTCAGGATTTTACCTCAGAAATTTACCTCAGAATGCCAGATACAAGGGAGTGGCGTTTGGACCCCTCTCGGAGTCAGGGGGGATGGCGCAAGTCTGTGTGCTGGCCTCTCCAATTCCGAGAGTGGTCCAAACAGACTTGACGGTGTCCCTTGTGCCGGCCAAACGTTGCTGGCCCAACTGTGCCGGCCTCACTCCAGGTTAGGATTGCGCTCTGAAATACTGACTGCAGGGGCCGAACCCTAAAAGGGAGGCATCAAAACAGCCAATGCAGAAAAAGACTCTGCTGATGAATAGGAGCGGGATTAGCAAAGCAGACTGGGGTCGCAGAGGCAGAAAAGACCCCAGCCGCCTCTCGGACGCTGTTTCTCTGGCTCTGATTGGCACTGCGGGATCAGTTAGCACTTCCAAGGGAGGCCGACTGCAAGGGCCTGGGGATGGACTTGAGGATGCAGCACACTGGAAACACAAAGCTGGCAATTAAAGCTGCCACATCAGAGCTCCCTGCTGCTGGAGAGCCTGGGAGCATCCCTTGTCAATCACTTCTCTTCCTCCTTGGAGAAAGAGAATAGGTTTACATCACAAAGGGGGGGGGGTGTTGGAGATTCCAGGTGTTAGAGATTAGAAATGTGTGTGTGCACGCGCACACGCACATTTGGGCAGAGAAGCTGCTAAGCTGTTTTGAAAGAACGGTGTGTGTTCACAATACCAGAACCAGAGGACATCCACTAAAATTGAGTGTTGGGAGAGTTGAAACAGATAAAAGGAAATGTTTTTTTGTTTTGTTTTTTTAACTCAGAGGGTGATTAAGTATGGAACTCCTTGCCACAGGAGGTGGTGATGGCATCTGGTCTAGGTGCCTTTAAAAGGGGATATAAAAGTGGGCTATAGGCAGTGGTGGGATTCAAATACATTAACAACCGGTTCTATGACGTCATAGCCGGAGCAAAAAAAACCGAAGCCAGCCGAGGGAAACAAGTGGGAAGGGCCAGGCCATTTAACAACCGGTTCTATAGAACCTGGGCAAACCCCTGAATCCCACCACTGGCTATAGGCCACGATGGGTGGTGCAACCTCCTTACATTAATAGTACGCTACTTCAGAATGCCAGATGCAGGGGGAGTGGCAACAGGATGCAGGCATCTTGTTGTCTCGTGTGCTCCCTGAGGCATCTGGTGGGCCACTGTGAGATGCAGGAAGCTGGACTCGATGGGCCCTTGGCCTAGTCCAGCAGGGCTCTTCTTGTGTGTGTGTGTGTGTGTGTGTGTGTGTGTGTGTGTGTGGACACGCAATCCTAACCTGGAGTGAGGCCAGCAAGGTTTGGCCAGCACAAGGGCCACCACCATAAAGCGCGTTTGGACCACTCTTGGAGGCAGGGAGGATGGCGCATGTCCGTGCGCTGGTCTCTCTGACTCCAAGAATGGTCCAGTCGTACTTTACAGTGGCCCTTGTTCCAGCCAAGCTTTACTGGCCTCACTGTGCCAGCCTAACTCCAGGTGAGGATTGTGCTCTCAGAGGCCTGGCACAGGGCAGCCTGTTGGAGCTCAGATTAGGACTGTCAGTTGCTCGCCACCTTTTGAGAGAGCATTGTTTTTCACAGCCTCTTTGGAGAAATTGCTAGTAGGGCTCTGTTGGGCCAGATTCCCGCTCTGCACTCTTATGCCCACAGTCGGCTCATGACCTTCCCTTCCTTAATCCAAAGCCACCCTAGTCTTACACAAGGTGCCAATAAACCCCACCACCAAGCAAAGGCAAAAGGCAGTCAGCTTGCCTGCTCAGACTCACTGGCCTTCCTCCTCCAGTTGGTGGTTCCAGGCATGTGGCAGCCACACACTTATTTCAGCCGTGTCCTGCCTCAGTGTCCTCCATTCTCAATCCCACTTTCCAGACTTCCTCCTTCCTCTCTTCTCTCCAAACAACCGCTCTCCACCCACACCTGGCTGACCATCAAGCTTCCTCCTTGATTCCCCATGTAATGTCCTCATCACCCTACTAGGCTACAGCTGTGAACTAGCAACAAGCAAAGGCTCCGGGGTTAACCCTGTAATCCCTGGCTGACATGGACAGGGGCCGTTCCCTGTCTCTTCCTCGGGAGAATCTTCTGTCTTTTCCATTACAGGCTGGATCCTAGGGGTCCTTCTGCGTTCAGAACAAGAGGGTCTTCCTCTAAGCAAACGATTTGGCGTGTTTTTCCAAGATCATTGCTGTGCCAAGGCCAAAATGGTGCTCGTGTTGATTGGTGACTTGCACCTCCCGCCACACGGCAACGGAGCGAGCCCCCCCCCCCCGGGGCCTTTGCTATGTTCCCCTCGGCTCCCATGCGCTCAGCACTGGCACGAAAAGGCCCTAAGAGAGCATTTCCCCGCACGCAGCTTAATTTGGTTAGGGCTTCAATTGGCCTCTTAATGCAAATTCAGAGCTCCTTTCATTATTGCATTAGCCCAAGAGCCATCAGCACAAAAAGGACCTCATAAATCAAGCGGAAGGATGCACGGCCGATCACAGAATATTCACGATGCGCACCCATTTCGGCTGCAGCTCTGCGGTACATCTCATGCAGAAGGTCCCGAGTTCAGTTCTTGACAGCACCTCTTGCAAGGGCTAGAAAAGACCCCTCCCCCCGCCTTTGAGACTATGAAGAATTCCTATGCTGGGGATATGGAACTAGATTTGTTTGTGCAAGTATTTATTGGAAGAATTTATATCCCAGCTTTCCCCATGCGGAAGCAAATGCTGAATAGCCAATAATATATAATAATGCCATTGTACAAATCGATGGTAGGGCCACATCTGGAGTACTGAGTACAGTTCTGGTTGCTACATCTCAAAAAAAAAAAAGATATAGGGGAACTAGAGAAGGTGCAGAAGAGAGCGACCAAAATGATTATGGGGCTGGGGCACCTCCCTTAAGAAGAAAGCCTTCAGCATTTGGGCTTTTCAGTCTAGGAAAAAGGCACTTGAGAGGGGACATGCTTGAGAAGGGCAAAATTCTGCACGGGATGGATGAAGTGGCTAGAGGGATGCTCTTTGCCTTCTCTCACAACACCAGAACCAGGGGACAGCCACTAAAGTTGAGTGTTGGGAGAATGAGAACAGATAAAAGGGAATACTTTTTTTTTTTACCCGGTGGGCAATTAACCTGTGGCACCCCTTGCCACAGGAGGTGGTGATGGCATCTGGCCTGGGTGTTTCTAAAAGGGGATTGAAGCACTGGAAGGAGTGTCCCTTCAGGAGACCTAAGAGGGCAGGCTGGAATGTATGAGAGTAGCTTCTTTTAGGGAGCCTGGACCAGTGGTGGGATTCAAATAAATTAACAACCGGTTCTATGATGTCATAGCTGGAGCAAAAAAAAAAACCCCAAAGCCAGCCGAGGTAAGCGAGTGGGCGGGGCCCAGCCATTTAATAACCGGTTCTATAGAACCTGGGCGAACCCCCTTAATCCCACCACTGGCCTGGACCCAAGTTGTGAAGGGCCCTAAAGGCTAATACCATCATCTTGAATGGAGACCAGAAATAAACGGGCAGCCACTGTCCAACAGAGATGAGTTGTCTCCGTATTAAGCAGGTTCCTCGATTCCTAATCATCCCAACGGCCGTTCCGGCCTTAGGGTCATTGAGCATGCAATGAGCATCCAAAGCCATGTGGGAGCCCCAACTGTCTACGCTTGATAGGCTCACGTTTAATCCCTCTAATGTGCAGGATCGTTCCTGGAAAGAGGGATAATCCCCGCTGCATTTAAGAGGCGTTCTTAGCAACAATCCCTTTACCGGGCAGGCTTGCTCCAATTATAGCCAGATTAGCTGCACCAATCTGGGTCAGAGCTTCTCGGTTCTTTCTCTTTCTGAGCAGAGGAGCCGTGCCAAGAACAAGGAGCAGCGCCCCCCCCCCCGAAAAAAAAGACCAGCAATATTCTCTGCAAGGAAGGAGTGGTGGGCAAGACAGACTCTCAATTACCTGACCCCAGTTTCTAGCGAAAAGGGGGATCACTAGAGTTTGCATGAGCCGGTGTGAGAGCTCACGGTGTCACCCTGCATGATGGGCATGGACCTCCTCCTGCACCAGACCGTACAGGACAAATGGCAACAGCGGTTCCCAAACTGTGGGCCAGGACCCACCAGTGGGTCGCGAGCCAATTTCCGCTGGGTTGTGTCGCGCCCAAGGCAGCCATATTGAGCATATGGGAAGACGGGATGCTGGAAACAGGGAAGTTGTTTTGCTTGTGTCAAGGTTGTAAATGGGCTTTTTTTCTTTCTGAGGGTGCAATCCTAACCTGGAGTTAGGCCAGAAAAGTTTGACCGGCACAAGGGACACCGTCAAGTATGTTTGGACCACTCTGGGAGTCAGAGAGGCCAGAACACAGACATGCACCATCTTCCCTGACTCCGAGAGAGGTCCAAACGCCACTCCCTTGTATCTGGCATTCTGAGGTAAATCTCTGAGGTAAAATTCTGAGGTAAATATGAGGTAAATAAAGCAAAATAAAGCACAAAGGACACTGAAAAGTGTGTTTGGACCACTCTCGGAGTCAGAGAGGCCAGCACATAGATGTGCGCCATCCTCCTTGACTCCGAGAGTGGTCCAAACATGCTTTACGGTGGCCCTTGTGCAGGCCAAACTTTGCTGGCCTAACTGTACCGGCCTAACTCCAAGCGAGGATTGTGCCCTGATTCACTTTACTATTGGAAAATGGCCGAGAAATCACCCAACTGATTGCTGTGTTCTCAGGAAAGCAGCAGGCTCTGGCGTCCCAAGGACAGCACTTCCAGCCATGACATCCTTTCCGGACAGATTGTCATTCTAAAAAGTGGGTCCTGGTGCTAAAAGGCTTGAGAACCACTGAATGACAACCTCCTACGTACAATTTAGCTTTGCTCAACGTCTAGGCTGATGAGGGGGATTGAAAAGCTGGCTTACGTTCCGGGTCTTGGTGGCCCGGTCCTCATTAAAAGGCTTTCGGATGAGTTCTAATGGACCAAGATGGCTACCTATGACTTTTGTTGTTTGCTTGTTGTATGCGCATCAGGGCATATCTGCAGCAGAGGGCCGGAGAGCTGGCCATGCCATGCTGCCAAGTGGCATGTGAGACTCCCTTCCATATGCCTGCCGAGCAAACAGAGCTGTGCGTGTCTCTCTGCGAGACTAGCATGCGTAGTTTCAGTGGGGCTGAACTAATGCGGGTTGACGGGACTCCAGCCTTTGAGCTATTAAAGCGAAGTCTGCCCACAGGGCTCCTCCGCAAGGACCTATAGCCGCCCTCCCCCAGATGCCCACACCTTCCTTCTTGAATGCGGAGGACTGCTTCCTACGTTGCCTCGGCTAATCCAGTTTGCTCTTGAAGCTGCAGATGCTTAACAGATAACAGACAAGAAGGGCGGCGGCACATAGAATTATAGAATCGTAGAGCTGGGAGGCACACACAAGGTCATCTAGTCCAGCCCCCTGCCTGCAGCAGGAAATCCCCCTACACAGTGATGTCATGCAGGGGGAACGCGGGGGAACTCAGTTCCACTAGTTAAAATCAGGGCTGACTCCGCCCACTTCACTCTCCCTCCTCCCCCCTCCCAATTTCTCTGCAAAGAGCTTTTCTTCTTGGTTGGCCGGCACTCAGAGGGTTAAAGGGAGCGACTCCGGATTCCTAGGGGGGCGAAGGCAGTGATGTCATTCAGGGGGAACGGACCAGAACGGGCGTTCCGGATCCTAACGGGCTCCATGGCTGGTTCCAGGTTTCCGACAAGTACCAATCAAAAGTGAGTTCCTGTTCCTAAATCATTTGAATGACACCACTGCCCCTACAGCATCTCCAGCAGGAGCCTGTCAAGCCTCTGCTTGAAGGTCTCCAGTGAGGGAGAATCCGCCCTCCAGTGGCAATCTGTTCCCCTGTCAAACTGTCCTGACCGCCAAGAATTTCTTCCTGCTGCCCAGCCGGAATCTCCTCTCTTGCAGTTTGTACCCACTGGACCTAGCTCTGCTCTCAGAGGCAGCAGAGAACAAATTTGCCCCTTCTTCCACATGTCACCATGCCCTAGTTCAGCGTTTCTCAAACTGCGGGTCAGGATCCACCTGGTGCGTCAAGACCCGGTTTCTAGTGGGTTCCTGCACAGCCTCCAATGATAACACAGGGGAGGGAAAGATCTGATAGCCAATTGTCTCAAACCCTGAGGCTATTTAAAAATTGGATAGCTGCTCACTGCCCTAAAAAGAGCTGCGCTCCTGCAGTTTGCAAGGTAGCTGCTTGTTGTCCTGCAAAGAGCTGAGCTTCTGCAGTTTGCAAGGTAGCTGCTTGTTGTCCTGCAAAGAGCTGAGCTCCTACAGCTTGCAAGCTTGTGTAAATCTAGGGAGATAAATGTTTGAGCATCTTTTTCCCCCCAATCTTTCTTTGTCATGTCATCTATTTTCTATGTTTTTTTTAAAAAAAGGTTTCTAGTCCTCAGGACGGCAAAGGCAGTCTCAAAGATTCTTGGGCAACGCCTTGCGCCAACTCAACAGCAGGAGATGAGGGCGACGGTGGGGTGTGTGTGAAGTCCTTACATATCAAGAGCTTACATATGAAGAGCTTACATATCAATTTGGTGCTCAATTTGGGCTGTTTTATTGGCCGAGCCCCTCCCTGCCCCAGTTCAACTCTACCTGCCCTCACCCTTTTCAAATCTTTATTCTCCAGCAATAAATATCACGGGAGATCTCAGCCGTCTGGATGGAGGTATGCAACACAACAGACACATGGCCTGGGAATGCGAGTTCTATAAATGGGATGAACAATGGAATTATTTGCGCAACTGACCTATAATTTTCATTAGCGTGACATCTTTGCCGTTTCTCTCCCCATGCTGTTCCTGTCCAAATGCTCAGGACAAATTAGTCTCTTCATCATCAGCTCTCGCCAAACAGCCGATTCTTAACAGGAGCTTGAGATAGCGGGGGGGGGGG
>JAJKFI010000059.1:2963522-2974021 GCA_029204185.1 Lerista edwardsae
GCAGAGGATGAGATGGTTAGAGAGTGTCACCGAAGCGATGAACGTGAAACTGGGTGAACTCTGGAAGCTAGTAGAGGACAGGGAGGCCTGGCGTGCTGCGGTCCAGGGGGTCGCGAACAGTCGGACACGACTTAGCGACTGAACAACAACAACAACAACCGCACAGGACTTACGAAAGGAAGTTGCTTTTCCAAAATTTCACGGAATGTGCATTTCTAGGGAAGATCAATGCTTCACGTGGACCGCACAATCTGTGTCGTATCATCATCTACAATATCGGCAATTTGCAACCTTTTCCTCTCGTGGGACACAGAGAAGGTGCTAACACTGTCAAGGCACAACCAGCCGTTGTTGCACAATTGACAATTAGCTCATCTCCCGCAATGGCCCTTCTAAGGTATGAGCAGTGGTGTCATCCAAATGATTTAGAAACCGGTACTCACTTTTGATTGGCACTTGTCCAAATGCCAAACAAATAATGATTTAGGCCAGCTCAACTTCTAGAAACCGGTACTCGCGTAGTGGTGCGTAGTGGGTGCATGACATCACTGGGTATGAGCCTCCCGCAAACACTAGTGGAACACCTGAAGACCATTTCGGCACATCGACATGTGACAGCACAGTGGTTGAAAGTCGCTGATCTTGTGGCGGTGGCCAGGGGAGCCTTTGCTCAGCTTCGGCTGATCCGCCAGCTGTGGCCGTACCTGAGCTGTGCGGACCTGGCCACAGTGACCCACGCCCTAGTGACATCTAGATTAGATTATTGCAATGCGCTCTACGTGGGGCTGCCTTTGAAGACGGTCCGGAAATTACAATTAGTACAAAACGCGGCGGCTCGGGTGGTTGCTGGGGCACGTCGGTTTGACTCTGTCGAGCCGCTGCTTCGGCAACTGCACTGGCTGCCGGTTCTGTTCCGGGCCCAATTCAAGGTGCTAGTTTTGACTTTTAAAGCCCTTTACGGCTCGGGTCCGGGGTATTTGAGGGACCGCCTCCTTCCATACAATCCAACCCATACTCTTAGATCATCTGGGGGGCCCCTTCTGACTGTGCCGCCACCAGGAGAAGTGAGAGGGGTGGCGGCCAGGAAGAGGGCCTTCTTGGTGGTGGCCCCCCAACTCTGGAACACCCTCCCCTTAGAATTGAGAACTGTTCCCTCTTTGTTTACATTTCGGCGGGGGCTGAAGACCTTTTTATTCCATAAAGCTTTTAACTGTTGACAGGCTGGCTGGCTGGTTGGTTTGTGTATTTTATAATTTTATGATCCACTGGACATGTTGTTTTTTAAATTGTATCTGTTTTTAATTTTGTTGTATTGTTTTTAACATTGTTTTTAATTGTTTTTTAATGTTAATTTTATATTGTACCTTGTTATGTTGTAATGCCGCCTTGAGTGCCTCCGGGCAAAAAGGCAGGGTAAAAATCAAATAAATAATAATAATAATAATCTATATATACAGACCTGCCCCAGGATCCAATGGGGTTCTGTTCCGGACCCCACTGAAACCGTAGGTACTGGGGACACCTTTTTAAAGACAGGGGAACATCAGTGGTTTTGCTGCAACAAGATAAAAAGATTTGTTTAATGCTCCCCTATCTTTTTAATAGGGACATGGTGGCGCAGCGGGTTAAACCGCTGCTGCTGGGCTTTCCAACCGGAAGCTTGGGAGTTCAAGACTGCGCGACGGAGTGAGCTCCCGTTGCTTGTCCCAGCTCCTGCCAACCTAGCAGTTCGAAAGCACCTAAATGCAAGAAGATAAATAGGGACCACTTCGGTGGGAAGGGAACGGCGTTCTGTGCACTACGGCGTAGAGCCATGCTGGCCATATGACCACGGAAGCTTGTCCTTGGATAAAACGCCGGCTCTACAGGCTTTGAAACGGAGATGAGCAGCGCCCCCTACAGTCAGTCACGACTAGACCATTCGGTCGTGGGGAAATCTTTACCTTATCTTGTTAATAGGCATTCCCAGTATAGATGGATAATTGAAACTGTAAGTACCGAATCAGTAGATACTGGGGCCTGCCTCTACTAACAGCAAATGAGGGTGGTTGATCAGTTTGCCTGCAACAATGGCATAGCTACGGCATTTATTTTCCAATTCAGATCAGAATTTGAGGCTTGTGCTGTTCCTTTCATCCCACTCTGGTTTTTTTTTGTTTTTGTTTTAGTCTCACTTAGTTTTTCTAACTTCTGCCAGAGTTTTGCGACATTCCAGCTGCTGAATAAGGAGCTTTGCCTAAGCACTGTAGCCTTAATTCCCCCGGGGACAGACGGGCTGAAATTTCTCTGATTACTACCCAAAGCTTTTTGCTTTGTCCTTAAGTGCAGGTTAATTATTCCATTTGCCGCGAGAAGGATCTAGCATGGAAGGCCACCCAGAGGAAAAAACTGCTCAGGTCAGCAGAATGCTTTTGGCATCCAACAGGGACTGCAGCAGCAGCCTGTTGATGAGCAAAAACTCTTCAGTGCTACCCCCGGGCTGAATGCGGAGTGGTAGCTGGGTGGCCTCATCTTCCAAAAGCACTGAAGAGACAACAGCAGCCAGGAAAGGCACTCCATAGTCTTATTTATTCCACGTGGAATATTTATTCCACGGCGCATGTGTGTCTTACTCACCTGTAACCCCCTAGTCCCTGCCCCTATGCTTGCTCTGCTCTGGGGCACACTGTAATACCCACTGGGGTATTGCACTGTAATGCACTGGGGCACACTGGTTCTCTTTATATGTGAATTTGGGATCTGCAAATTCGCAAACCTGCAAGGGGCAGCATTGCTACCTAACTCTCATTATTTGCTCTGCAGAGCCCTTCCAGAGGCTGCAGGGACCTTCAGAACGGCACCTGCAACCAGAAGAATCCACCAGCCACGTTTAAGGGGTCCGTGCTGGTCGCAGGTGCTGTTCCGAAGGTGCCTGCAGCCTTTGGAAGGTCTCTGCAGCATTCAGAGATCTTTGGGCATTTCCTGCTCAGAGAATGGTCCAAACACGCTTTAGTGTCCCTTGCGCCAGCCAAACTTTGCTGGCCTCACTGTGCTGGCCTCACTGCAAGACTGCGCTCTCAGTTTTGCCAGCCCAAAGTCGTCATGAAGCCCCTTTCCTTGCCAGCCTAACTCCAGGTTAGGATTGCCGTTTCAAGGGTCTTTGCCTCTTGTGATGTCACTTCTGTCCTCCTAGAGACTTGTCTGGGTTCTGCAGCGCCACTTCTACGGCAGTTGTCTTTAGTAACAAATTATCTCTCCCCCTTCCTCCACTAGCAAAGGACAGAGAAAAATAGGAACAGACAATTCATTACTATAGAAGCTGCCTAAGACACAGAGCTACAGAACCCAGACGAGTCTCTAGGAAGCCGGAAGTGACATCGTAAGAGGCAAAGACCATAGAGAAAACCATAGAGGTCACTGTGCCCTGAGAAGACACTGAAAATTGAGAAGGCGTGGCTGCAGCTGATGTACTGCCAGGTAGGGGGGATGCATTTGGTATGAGGCCTCTGATGCTAGCAAACCGTGAATCAGCCCTGCCTCAACAAAATCTAGGTCATGTGCCAGCTGGATGAAAGGGAAACTGCCTGGAGATAGAGCCGCACAACTCTGTTTATGGGAACTGGCTCTCCCTAAGATCCCAATAATTTGAGCCCTGTCATTGCAAACGTTATAGCAGGGCGGGGGAATCCGTCACTGCATTGCAGAGGCAAAGGGCCAAAAGCTGCCAGCTGAGGGTGACCTGCTGGTCAATGCCTTGCCAAAGCCCCTGCTCCACGCCTTTCCCCACTAAAGGGGGCAGAAGGTTTAGTCGAGAGGGTTAAAGCCTCTGTGTGCCCGAAGATAAGATCTGAAGGTCGCCAGTTCGACAACACCGGAAGTCTCCGTGAGCGGCAGACCTTGAGAAGCGCGACTGATAAGAGCTGAGCTGTCTCCAGCTGCCTGTGAGAGAGGAGTTGTGCTGGGCCAGCTGTTTCTTTGGTGGGAGCAGAGAAGCCATTTATCAGCCAGCAGGAAGGCAAGCGTGCGGCCAGAAGGAAGGACTAGACCATGAAAGTTCCATCTGTGTGTTGTTGTAGTTCTTGAAAGACAGAACTTCTTCATAATTTGTAAAAAAAAACCTTGCGGGTTTAGAGATAAAGTCTGCCCACGTAAACCGCCTTAAATTAAAGCCAGAGGAGCAATCCAATGGCCAAAGAAAGGCGGTATATAAATACTGGCATTATTATTATTTATTTTAAAGGCTCTGCCTGCTCAAGCTGATTGGTTCCCCTGACCCAGACACAACTAGCCCTGGCAGTGTATGCAAACTGCTGGACCCCAGCCCGAACAGGGAGGTAGCCCCCCCCAATGGCTTGCCTGTAGGTCACAGGTCCCCTCTCCCGTAAACAGCAGATCTCAGTAGTCTCAGTCCAGTAATCCTCAGTCGTCTGCCCACTTTTTTGTCCATCAGTCAGTCAACGAATCGGTCCGTCTGTCATGAAGGGTGCAGGGTTCCGCCTCTTCTTTTGTCCTGTGAGGTAGGTGAGGGAGAAAGACAGACAGACAGACAGACAGACAGAGAGACTGGCCCAAGGTCACCCTGTGGCTGAACCGGTGATTTGAACCTGCACTGTTCAGGGCTACGTCCAGTGGTGTCATCCAAATGATTTAGGAACAGGTACTCACTTTTGATTGGCACTTGTCGGGGTCCGCCCACCGGAAGTGACGTCATAAGCCGGAAGTGATGTCATGATTGTTGCCATGGATGTGATCATGTTTGTAATAACTTCAGCTTGTGGTTAGTGTTGAGTTAACTTCTATTGCTTTGCTTTCTAGAGATGTGTATATACATATTTTGCTTCAACTATTCCCCGGTTAAATAGCAGGGGCCAGCTCAACTTCTAGGAACCGGTACTCGCGTAGTGGTGCATAGTGGGTGCATGACATCCCTGGCTACGTCCAGCTCCAGAAACGCTGCACCATTTAGGGCGCAATCCTAACCGACTTTCCCAACACCGGGGTAAGAGCAATGTAGCGCCGAGTTAAGGGAACAAACATCCCCTTACCCTGAGGAGGCCTCCGTGACTACTACTCCATTGCAGGATGGAGAGCATGCCCCATTGGCACCGCTATGTTAGTGCTGGAAAGTCAGGATTGCAGGTCAGGATTGCACCCTAAGAAATTGAAGATTGGGGAGCCTGGCTAAGGCAATTCCCTCAAAGTCTCGGGCTAGACTTATCCCCATCAAGGACCTCTAGCCCTGGCTACTGTGAAAAGCGTGCAGGCCCAAGTCTCAAAACAAAATGGCGGCCGCAGGCCTTCCATGTTCCACCTGGGCTTAGGAACATAGGAAGCTGACACGTACTGAATGAGTCAAACGGAGACAGGCCTCATTTTCAAAGTCTTTATTGGCATAAATAATTGGTACATAATTTACCTCACCAAACACCGCACAAAGCACAGGGAACCCAAAAATAAATAAACCAACAAAAATGGAACCGAAGGAAGAAAAAAAAGAGTGACGCCATTTCTTCACAGTCCACGGCTACTCACACCCCAGGCAAATGGCAGAAATTATAAATACTTTCCCCTCCAGTGTAGAAAACTTTATAAATGGTACTGTACAAATTTACAATCCGTGAGTAGAACCGTCGTGCCTTTCCCAGTTCAGAGTTTGGGTGGTTTTTTGTTTTGCTTTTGTTTGCGCATGAGTCCACGTTGTTGGCATTTTGCTATTGTTTTTTTTTTTTCCAGTGACGAGAATTGTGCAACAGCCACCACAAAATAGATATATTTATAGTCCATATACAGTTATTTATTTAAAAAAACAAAAAAACAAAAAACAAAATGTGAAATGAAAAAAAAAAGAGAATGAGAGCCCCTCCTCGCGGAAGGCTCTCCTGCACAAACCCGCTGCAATGGGGGGGTCTTTCCAAAATGGCGCTGAGCCCACTGGGACGCCGTGCCCAGAGAGGCCTGCCTTGCCTCATCATTGTATTCCTCCTGTTATCTGAGGAAAAAGGAAGAAGGCCTGGTTCACTGGGAACGCTCCTTGTCGGGGAGCGCAATCCTAAGTTGCGCTGGAATGGTGAGGCCGGAGGACCTGTGCCATATCCAACGCACCTAAGATGTGCTGGGGAACCTCCTCAGGGCAAGGGCATGTTCGCACCCTTCCCTGAGGGGAGGCTCCAGCCTCCCCTATGGTTTCCTCGGATCTGCGCCTGCTAAATAACAGGTGTTGGGCCTCAGGGCCTGGAGACAGAGCCCTGGACAATAAGGGCGGTTCAACCGTGGAAAAGATTGCCACTGGAGGGAGGTGGTGGATTCTCCCTCACTGGAGACCTTCAAGCAGAGGCTCGACAGGCACCTGCTGGAGATGCTGTAGGAGGATTTCCTGCTACAGGCAGGGGGTTGGACTAGATGACCTTGCAGGCCCCTTCCAACTCTCTGATTCTATGATTCCACCAACCGTATTCCAACCTCAGCCCCTCCCCAGGCTGGCACGCCCACCGGCACAAGGGACTCTGTGCAGTGTGTTTGGACCACTCTCAGAGTCAGAGAGGCCGGCACACAGAGGTTTGCCATCCTCCCTGACTCCGAGAGCGGTCCAAACACGCTGTATGGTGTCCCTTGTGCCGGCCTCACTCCAGGTTAGGATTGCGCTCTTATCGTAATGAGCTGTGGTCGTTGTTCAACCTGCGCAAGCTTCAGCACAACATGGCGGCTGCAGCACTGCCAACAGAGGCTGGGCGCTAACCAGTGATGTCATTCAGGGGGAACGGCCCAGAACTCTGTTCCGCTAGTTCCGCGGAGGTCCTGGGCCGCTCCGCCGCTTCGGAGGACAGGTGAGCTGCTTTTGGGCCCGCCCTCCCTCCCTTGCGTCCCGAATCGCTCAAAAACGGAGCGATTCTGGCGCGCTGAGGCTGGGGGGGCGTGGCAGCCCTCTGCCATAGGGGCGGAGGGCTGTCAATCATCCGAGCGTTCCGGTAGTTCCGGCACTCGGATGACGTCCCTGGCGCTAACCAAGCTACAGAAGGTCTCTGCTCTACGGGAACCAGGGTGTCCAACTCCCCTCCGTTTCGATGCATTTGACCAGCGTTGGTTCAATCCCCACTCACGTCAACAGAGCTTGTACGGGAGAGTTCCGCGATCAGATCGTGGGCACAATCCTAAACTGAGTAAGGCCGGCATAAGCTAAGACAGCAAAGTTTGGCCGGCACTAGGGACACCGTTAAGTATGTTTGGACCACTCTCGGAGTCAGAGAGGTCAGCACGTGCGCCATCCTCCCTGACTCCCAGAGTGGTCCAAACATATTTAACGGTGTCCCTAGTGCCGGCCAAACATTGCTGGCTTAGCTTATGCTGGCCTAACTCCAGTGTAGGATTGCGCTCTGTGGCTGGGGGGAAAAAAAAAGTACACGCTGCAATTCAGAACCGACACGGAGGAAAACAGGAAAAGCAGGCCCAGAAAACAACAAACCAACGGAAACCAAACCGAACGAAAAACACAACCTGTACAGGCTCGGAATTTGGCATCGATGTATGCATACTGCCAGATACATACATACAGATGTAGATTTATATGCATATGTACCGTATGTACAAAAGGCGAACACAGTGTATTTTACAGGGAATGAAATGGAGGCTTCTGATGCCTTCCCCCCAAAGCTCAGAATTCCTGTAACAGCAACAAAAAAAACAAAACAAAACGGTGCACCATGTCTGCAGGATTCACATTTGGCACATTTATGAGGCATAGGTCACGACAGTGTTTCATATTGGCCATACCCCTCTCTCCATTGGCCCCCCTCCCTCACATTGGCGCCATCAGCCTTTGACAGCCGGAATTCTGAATGTCAGAACTTTCTGTGCATTGCTAGAGCTCAGCAAGTAACCCCAAAACTTCCATTTTCTTTGGAGGTGTCTTGGCTACTATCTTATGGCCAAGGCCGGCCCATCTCTAAGGCCAACTGGAACAATTGCCTCAGGCAGCGGTTTGGTGGAGGAAGCCCAACTCCGACTTGCTTCCATGGCTCCTCCTACTCTTTTTACTTGCTGGGCTAGAAAAGGAAGAGGGGGGAGGAAGAAGAGGAGGGGACTGAGCTAGAGCATGGGGGTGGGTAGAAGGGGCAGAGGTTGCCACAACATTGGGTAAGAGGGTTGGCATCTCTTGTATGGAGTATGGAGGTCTTGAGCCAGCCAAGCTACCAACACAAGGTCTTTGAGAGCTCAATCCTAAATTGGAGTTAGGCTGGCCTAAACTAAGCCAGCAAAGTTTGACCAGCACAAGGGCCACCATAAAGTGTTTTTGGACCACTCTCAGAGTCAGGGAGGATGGCGCATGTCTGTGTTCTGGCCTCTATGACTCTGAGAGTGGTCCAAACATATTTTACGGTGTCCCTTGTGCTGGCCAGACTTTGCTTAATTTACCTCATATTTACCTCAGAATTTTACCACAGAATGCCAGACACAAGGGAGTGGCGTTTGGAGCACTCTTGGAGTCAGGGAGGATGGCTCGCGTCTTTTTTCTGGCCTCTCTGATCCCGAGAGCAGTCCAAACATACTTGACGGTGGCCCTTGTGCTGGCCAAACTTTGCTGGCTTAGTTTATGTCAGCCTAACTCAGTTTAGGATTGTGCCCTTAGAGAGAGAGAGTGACCAGAAGATAAAACTAACCTTGCTGGAAAGGAAAGGGGCTTCATGACGATCTGTGGGCTGGCAAGACTGAGAGCGCAACCCTGCAGATAGGCCGGCACAGTTAGGCCAGCAAAGTTTGGCCGGCACAAGGGACACCGGAAAGCGCATTTGGACCACTCTCAGAGTCAGAGAGGCCGGCACACAGACGTGCGCCATCCTCCCTGACTCCAAGAGTGGTCCAAACGTGCTTTATGGTGGCCATTGTGCTGGCCAAACTCTGCCGGCCTGACTCTGCCGGCCTAACCCCAGGTGAGGATTGCACCCGGAGACAAAAACAGAGAGGACAGAATGGCACTTCAGTGCTGAAGACCCTCATCGAGCCTCTGCAGCCTGATCTGGGACACAGTTATTCCGGCCGGAGCCCCAGGGAGTCCAGTGAGACTGGAGAGATCTTGGGGAGGTGATGACCCGGAGCTATGAAGCCCACCGCAGTCTCTGCAGGGCCTTGGCTGCTTTCCGCTTAGTTCTACCACTAGACAACCCTCCAGGGAGAATTTACGTTCTGGCTGCCTGCTCACAGCTCCCATTAACTCTAATGCGAGGCAGAAGAGTACAGTGGGGAGAAGGACATTTGTGTCTAAGCCAGGCTTGTCGATTCTCTCAATGGGGCATTTAACGTTCCAACTGGCAGCTGCAAGGAAGTGGGAGGGAAAAGAAGAACGTTTAACTTCCTTGGTCTCCCATTGACGGCCGCAGAATTTGGTTGCAAAATGCAGGCTTGCATTCACACCAATGTCCCTTAGTAAAAGATATTCACGTTTTGCCACTTAACGCACGTTTATGGCATTTGGCCTGACGAGGAACCCTGTCTAACCCAGCGGCTCGCATCCTATTTCACCAGCCGTCTAGTCCGTTTGCTTTCCCTAGGTGGGATTCTCTGATTTTTCTTGGAACACACAGGAAGCTGTCTTACATACCTCAACGGTTCCCAGACTTTGTGGAACTCCTTGCCACAGGATGTGGCGATGGCATCTGGCCTGGGTGCCTTTCGAAGGGGATCGGACAGATTTCTGGAGGAAAAGTCCATCACAGGTTACAAGTCATGATGGGTATGTGCAACCTCTTGGTTTTAGAAGTAGGCTACCTCCGAATGCCAGATGCAGGGGAGTGGCAGTGAGATCCAAGTATCGACGTTGCGTTGGCGCTACTCAGGGCATAGGATTGCGCCCTGAGATATACTGCCCTTGAACCTGGAGGCTCTATTTAGCTATAGTGGTAATTGCTAAGGGTGCAATCCTAGCCTGGAGTTTAGCCGGCACAGTTAGGCCTGGAATGTTTGGCCAGCACAAGGGACACCGTAAAGCGCGTTTGGACCACTCTCGGAGTCAGGGGGGGATGGCGCATGTCCGTGTGCTGGCCTCTCTGACTCTGAGAGTGGTCCAAACATATTTTACGGTGTCCCTTGTGCTGGCCAGACTTTGTTTAATTTACCTCATATTTACCTCAGAATTTTACCTCAGAAATTTACCTCAGCATGCCAGATACAAGGGAGTGGCGTTTGGACCACTCTCGGAGTCAGGGAGGATGGTGCGCGCCTGTGTGCTGGCCTCTCTGACTCCGAGAGTGGTCCAAAACACACTCCAGGCTGGGATTGCGCTCTAAAAGTGACATGAAGGTAGAGTGGCACGTTCCAAATTCTCTACATAAAAAGTGGCCTGTGGAATGCTGTAGGTTGGCCACCCTGATCTAGAAGCTGGCAATACAGGTTACTGCATATCTTTCTTAGGGTCAGAACCATGGAAAGAAGGTCGTGTGAGATGGGAAAAAGTTGGATGCAACTCCCTGAATCAGAGAGAGAGAGAGAGAGAGAGAGAGAGAGAGAGAGAGAGAGAGAGAGAGAGAGAG
>JAJKFI010000059.1:2974031-2985349 GCA_029204185.1 Lerista edwardsae
GAGAGAGAGAGAGAGAGAGAGAGAGAGAGAGAGAGAGAGAGAGAGAGGAAGAGAGGAAGAGGAGGAAGAGTGAGGGAGAAATAGCTAATCTGAAGCCAGCAATGCAGATCTGTAAATAAACCCACATCTCTATGGAGTCTGCTAATAAAAATCTGAGCTACTGCATGACCTCTGCCCCTCCTTCGGATCTCCTATTAGTTGGCATTGTGGCGATTTCCCTTACATTCTCTGCTTAGAAAGAGCTGGTTATTTTTACACCGGATAAAAATCTGCAGATAAAAGCAGGGGTTGAAGAGGGTGAGGGGACCTCGGGCGACAGAGATGAGGGAGGGAGGGAGAAAACGATTTGTTATCGATAATGACAGATCTCCAAAATAAGACTGTGTCTCGCAAATGACACGTTTGCGTCTCTCGGTGCTCAAGGGAGAAGCCACCCAGATCGCTGGTGCTCAGGGGAGGGTAGTGATTTTTCCGCTCCTGCTTTTGGGCAACAGATGGTCTCCATTGAGCTCCTCTGGTTTCAAAAGTCTTCTACTTTCTCCCCTACATGGTGTTATGGGAAAGGTTTCGGCTCTGGGGGATAAAATGAGGCACCACCGGGGGCACTTCAAACGTACCACGGTGTATCGACAGCCCTGGAAATCTTTGCCTAGTTAAGAGCTGGGACCAGTGGTGTCATTCAAATGATTTAGGAACAGGAACTCACTTTTGATTGGCACTCGTCGGGAACCCAGAACCAGCCACGGAGCCCGTTAGGATCCGGAACGCCCGTTCTGGTCCGTTCCCCCTGAATGACATCACTGGCTGGGACTCATCCCAAGACCCAGCCAACAACATGGGAGTCTGGGGGGGGGTGTTGAGATGACCTCCGAGAGTCCAATGAGTTAAGAGCTGGGTGGCCCTATGAGTGGTAGAGCCCAGCGTGCTAGCCGGCAGATGGGGGAAGCTCCGGGGTAGGTCTCTTAACAGACTGGGGCTGCCCTGCCCCTGGGAAGTTCCTTGCTTACCCGAAGTGGTAAACAGTTGCCACTGAAGTTGGGGAGAGCTGAAAGGGGACTTGAAATGGGCTTAGGAACATGAAAGCATCACTGGTTCAGGCCAAGGGCCCATCTAGTCCAGCTTCCCGTATCTCACAGCAGCCCACCAGATGCCTCAGGGAGCACACAAGACAACAGGACACCCATATCCTGCTGCCACTCCCTTGCACCCGGCATTCAGAGCTCTAAAACCCGGCGGTTGCACACAGTCATTGTGACCTGTAGCCTGTGATGGATGTTTCCTCCATCAATCAGTCCAATCCCATTTTCACGGAAACTGGACCAGGTGGCCTTAGCACAGACGCACGTGTCAAAACTGGACTGCACGCCTCGTTTTGCAATGGGTCGACTGTGACACCTCCGAGCACCGCCCGCGAGGGCATGCCCCACGATCTCTGCGAGCCACAAGTGACTCGGGGCCGAAAGCTGTGCTCCCACCTGCCTTGGGGTTTGCAGGAGGCCCGTGTAACTGAGAGAGAAGCAGCCACAGAGGGAAAGGGGCGGCAGGAAGGCAGATCTACACCAGGCACTGAACGAACCACAGCCAGGAGAGTTGGGTGGAACATGGGGTGACATGAAGGGGGCAACAGGAAGCTGTTGCTCATGGCACGTTAAACCCTTTGGGGGTCCTCGAAACGTCTGAAGCAGGGCTCTGTGTTCGGAGAGACCCTCTCCGGTGGCAGCAGCTGAAACTGACAGGCAGGCAAAAAAAAAAAAAAAAAAAAGCAGGTGGTCTAGCAGCAATTGGTCTTCGAAAGAATCGAAACCGGCGTCCGCTTCAGAAGGCGCTCGCTAGTTCTTGCAAAACGGGGGCGCTCCAATAAAGCTCTTCTGTGCCCCCTGCTAAAGAGGAATTGGCGGAAGGAGATCCGGGATTGGTTGCCCACCCACAAGGCCCTCCTTCGTTGCTTGGGGCGCCGGGGGAGGAGCCTGTGCACGGACGAATCAGCCCCTCCCGTGTGAATGTTTCCAACCTGCTCTTGGTCCACAACCAGGATCCTCCAAGGTTCTCGGACCGGATCAGGGGCACCGTGGACCTCCAAGGTGTCGTGCCTGTTTCCAAAGATCAGGGTCAGGGAACATCTCTTGGTCCTTGACATGCTTGCAAGTGGGCTGCACGCCGCTGGCCTTCCACAGAACAGGAAGAGGTTTGGGAGGGGAAGAAAGGTGGAAGAAAGGCACCATTCCTCAGAACCATTTGTCACAGCCTGGAAGAAAAGAGAGATGAGGTTGAGCAATGAAGGCTAAGGAAGTAGGGCACTTTTTGGTGTGGGGCGGGTCTGCAGGGAGCGCTAAAGTTCAGGTATTGTCTCCACAGCTCTAAGTCAGAGGTGGGCAAAGTAAGACCCAGATCTGGCCCTTGAGAGCACTTCGAGGCGCGAGGCTAACCTGGAGTTAGGCCAGCAGAGTTAGGCCTGCAAAGTTAGGCCGGCACAAGGGCCTCCGTCAAGTATGTTTGGACCACTCTCAGAGTCAAAGAGGCCGGCACACAGACGCGCGCCATCCTCCCTGGCTCCGAGAGTGGTCCAAACTCCACTCCCTTGTATCTGGCATTCTGAGGTAAAATTCTGAGGTAAAAATGAGGTAAATAAAGCAAAGTCTGGCCAGCACAAGGGACACCGTCAAGTTTGTTTGGACCACTCTCGGAGTCAAAGAGGCCAGCACACAGATGCGCGCCACCCTCCCTGACTCCGTGTGTGGTCCAAACGCCTCCCCTTGTATCTGGCATTCTGAGGTAAATTTCTGAGGTAAAATTCTGAGGCAAATAAAGCCAAGTCTGGCCAGCACAAGGGACACGGTAAAGTGTGTTTGGGCCACTCTAGGAGAAAGAGAGGCCAGCACACAGACGCGTGCCATCCTCCCCGACTCCGAGAGAGGTTCAATCATGCTTTACAGTGGCCCTTGTGCCAGCCAAACATTGCTGGCCTAACTCTGCCCGTTTACCACCAGGTTAGGATTGCGCTCTCAGGCCAAGAGGAAATGGGTTCTTTTAAGGGCTCCTCGTGAGAAGACTTGGATCAGGGAAGTCTTGATCCACAGCTCAGTCTCTCAGTACACCAGCTGTACAAGGGGGAACGGCACGAATCGAGAGACAGAAATACGGGTTTGTGTACCAAGACTGGCATACGCAGGGAGGCCGCAAGCTGTGTGCCGCAGCCAGAGTTGGTGGGTACGGCTTTGCTTTTCCAGAGGGTGAGCCACAGTGGCGCCTGCAGTCCCTGCTCGAAGGCCCCCTCCCCCCAGCCCTTCACCAGGGCTCTGAAGCACACGCCAGCTCTCAACTGCGGCAAGAGACGGAATGCCTTGCAAATGTTCGCTCCAGCTGTGAGACGACAGTTGGCTTAGCAACAGGGGTGGTGGTGGTGCTTACAGGGCAGCCTTAAATTTATGCCCTGGGGGGAAACCGCGAAACAGTCAGAGCAGGGAAGAGCGCTGCCTCCGCGAGCGTTTCCAAAGCCGGCCGCTGCTTGGCTTGCCGGCGAGCTCCGAGCCAGTGACCTACATACGTGTGCGAGCTGGGGCTCGTGGGGCAAAAGGAAGGGGGCTGTCCTTACTCCGCCGACTTCCAGAAGTGGCCAGGGTGGGAGAGGCGACGGTTGCGTTTGGGCAGCTTCTCCAGCATCTCCATGAGCTTGGTGAAGGTGGGGCGCTCCTCCTGCTCGTAGGCCCAGCAGAAGAGAAGGATGTCCTGCAAGGCGGCACGAAGGAACGGTGAAAGGAGAGCAAACTACACTGGCCAGGTGCCCGCCGGGAGTGCCTGCCATGGCATCGTCCACAGGCTTTTTGTGGCAGGTTTGTGGCCAGGGTGGTGCCAAGCAGTGGTGGGATTCAGGGGGTTCGCCCAGGTTCTATAGAACCGGTTGCTAAATGGCCGGGCCCCGCCCACTCGCTTACCTCGGCTGGCTTCAGGTTGTTTTTTTTGCTCCGGCTATGACGTCATAGAACCGGTTGTTAATTTGTTTGAATCCCACCACTGGTGCCATGCCTTCCCGGCACCAGAGGTGGCATGCCAAAGCTGGGCACTCCCTGCATGGCAACCTCACAGTGCCAAGCGTGCCCCACGCCCACAGAAACCACGAGCCACTTACTGAGATCTCCTTCCCCATGCCAATCTGGGTGAGGTTTGGCTTCATCCCTCGGCCCACTTGCCAAATTATCGCCTCCGCCGGTTGCGTCTTGAACGGCCATTCCCGAGCGTGCAGCTCGTACCAGATGGTGCTGTTGGAGACAAGGGCAGGACAAGGAGTGATACACACGCACACACGCACAGCACATTCAGGCAAGCGTCCCTCAGCAACATCCTACCCGACGATGTCACTTCTGGCTATGACATCACTGCCAGGCTAATGACATCACTTCTGGTGGGCCCCATTCTAAAAAGGGTCTAAATTTTGATGACGTCACTTCTGGCTATGACATCACTTCCAGGTTAATGACAACACTTCCGGTGGGCCCCATTCTAAAAAGGGTCTAAATTTTGATGATGTCACTTCTGGCTATGACATCACTTCCAGGTTAATGGCATCACTTCTGGTGGGCCCCATTCTAAAAAGGGTCTAAATTTTGATGATGTCACTTCTGGCTATGACATCACTTCCAGTGGGTCCCATTTCAAACAGGCTGTAAAAGGGTTGAGATCCACTGCCCTAGAAAAATAAATTTGCTACTGAGGTGACTAGCCCAGAATTCCAGGAACTCATAGAATCAGAGTTGGAAGGGACCTACAAGGTCATTTAGTCCAACCCCCTGCCTGTAGCAGGAAATCCTCCTAGAACATCTCCAGCAGGTGCCTGTCAAGCCTCTGCCTGCAGGTCTCCAGTGAGGGAGAATTGACCACCTCCCTCCAGTGGCAATCTGTTCCACTGTCAAACTGCCCTTATCACCAAGAAATTCTTCCTGATGTCCAGCCGGAATCTCCTCTCTTGCAGTCTGTACCCATTGGACCTAGTTCTACTGTGAAAGGCAGATGAGAACAAATTGGTCCCTTCTTCCTTATGGCAGCCCTTCAGGTATTTGAAGTGTGCTAGCATAGCCCCACTCTCAAACTCATGCCTGAACTTGCAGGGAACATCCTTCGCTGGTTTTGGCCAGGGTGACTGGAAGGAAGGCCACGAATTGTCCACTGACAGCCACAGCCACCGCTCTTAAGCCAAAGATGGGCCGGCTTTGGCAAACGCTCACGTCCACAGGCTCTTGATCTTGCAGTTACGCAGGACACATCAGGCAAGAAATCTGTCATCGCAAAGGCAAATGCTTCTCAAGCGGAGTGATGAAATGCGCCATCAGATACACCAGCCAGCCACTGCTGGGCATTGAGCCAGGGCTGGAAACGGCGTGCAGCAGAGAAACCAAAACGACTACGGGGTTGCAAAACTGCAGCAGCTTCTCCGATGTGGATTGTTCTGGGTGGAGAACAGTGTTATTGAAACTGTGGGTCGGGACCCACTGGGTGGGTTGTGGGAAGGCTGGAAGCTGCATCTTGGAAGCTGCAGACCTGACTCTCGCTAGATTCCTTTGGTGAGTGTTAACAGTTTGAATTCTCAAGTGAGTTATTTTTTTTTTAAAAAAAATAGGTTTTCAGTTCAGTGCTTTTACGTCATATTTTGTCCAAACCTTGCTTTCAGTCCTGGTTGTCCAGTTGCTGCCGTCCAAGAATCCCAGTTTGCATTCCGGGAGTGTTGTTGGATTATGTCGCAATGACGGCACTTCCTCCTCGATGATGTCACTTCCTTGCTGAACGACATCACTTCTGGCGGATCCCGACACGAGTGCCGTTCGAAAAAGTGCGGTGTAAAACGTTTGAGAACCACTGCCTGAGAAGGTCCAGGGGAGGTTGTGCCGTATTTGGAGGACAGCAATACTGGGGGGGGGGCTTTTGGGTGCTGGGAGGTCGTGGGGCTGCCCCAGGTGCAAGCCACATTCCAACCCAGCTCCATTGCCCTTCTTTTGCTTGCAGCAAGAAAAAGACTCCCAGCGTTTGGAGACCCGCTTCAAGGACGCCAAGCTCCTTTTTTCCTTTCTGCCTCTCCAGCCACCTCCGCCTTCTGACGGCTGCAACCAGTCTCAATTAACTTGTTCGCCTCCGTGAGCGTCCTCCGTCCCCATCGTCGTCAGGCAGGGTTATCTTCCCTCTTGACAGTCACACTGAATAGAGAACGCTGATTTCTTTTGAAGGACCTGCGTCGTACAAGGGTTTCTCGGGGTAAGGGTCACCTGCATCACGGTTTCTCATAATAGGACAACGATGTTTCTCATAATGAGACCATTTCTGTTGCAGTTTGGCGTACGCTCAGAAACAGCGTATCCTGCCGACCTTCGCTGTACGAGCCGCACTCTTATTACATGCGCGCGGCGCCGTGTTTTAAATAGCTTTCGAACAGAGGCCGCGTACCACCAAATATCCGACGATTCCAACAGCAATAAGGATGTAGCAAAGTGCTTCCTGTGTATTGTCTCATCCTTGCAACCACGCTGAAGGGCCAGCATGGATTATGTCCATATTGCGGATAAGGAAGACCGAGGTTGAGTAGGAGGAGCAATGGTTGTTCCCACCCTCCACGCTGACGAATAGGGGGGAATCTTTGGCAGCTGCTCCCTCCCCAGCAGCCAATAGGAGAGATGCTGGGACATCTAGGGTATGCACTGATTGTAAAAGTGTCAGGAATGGCAATAGTGTGACTTGTGCTTGTTGTTCAGGTTCAGACTCGGATTAGATGAACGCTTGGCCTGATCTAGCATGGTTGTTAGGTTCTTGGAAGTTTTGAATCGTCTTGGAACAACGTGAACTGGGCTGTATTCACACGAATGGAAGCAAAATGACTTAGGGTGCAATCCTAACCTGGAGTTAGGCCGCACAGTAAGGCCAGGAAAGTTTGGCAGGCACAAGGGATGCCGTAAGGTATGTTTGGACCACTCTTGGAGTTAGAACAGCCAGCATACAGATGTGCGCCATCCTCCTTGAGCCAGAGAGTGGTTTACGGTGGCCCTTGTGCCAGCCAAACTTTGCTGGCCTAACTGCCGGCCTAACTCAAGGTTAGGACTGCGCGCTTATATCAATCAATCAATCAATCAATCAATCAATCAATCAAAGAGTATTTATATACTGGGCAAGAGGTTGTAGTCGAGAGGGTTAAAGCCTCCATTTGCCTGGAGATAACATCCGAAGGTCGCCTGTTCGGGATCACTGGAAATCTCCGTGAGCAGCAGACCTTGTAAACTGCGACTGATTAGAGCTGAGCTACAGCTGCCTGTGAGAGGGGAGTGTGCTGGGCCAGCCGCTTCTTTGGTGGGAGCAGAGAAGCCACTTATCAGCCAGCAGGAAGGCAAATTGTGTGGCCAGAAAGAAGACTAGACCACGAAAGTACCATCTGTATGTTGTATGTTCTTGAAAGATAGAACTTCCTTGTAATTTGTAAAAACCTTTGTGTTAATGAATAAAGCCTGCCTATGTAAACCGCCTTGAGTTAAAGTCAGAGGAGCAATCTAATGACCTAAGAAAGGCGGTATATAAATTACGAGTGTTATTATTTTATTTTTTTTCAACATGAAGTTCCCAAAGCGGTTTACAGGCAAATAATAATAAAGTTAAACGGCTTCCTGTCTGAAAAGGGCTCACAATGCAGAACACCACCAGAAACAGCCACTAGAAAAGACCCTGTGCTGGGGTGAAGAGGGACAATTATTATCTCCCGTATAAGAGGAACACCACTGGAAAAAGTGCCTCTTGCCCAGTTAGCAGGTTTCTCTGATGCTGGATTCAATTGGGGAGGGGGGGAATGTCAGGGGAAATTGGAAATACGATGCTTCCTAGCTCTCATTTCCTTCTGGGAGCCATGTTCTTGTAAGCTTTTTTCTTCCCTTTGATTCCCCACTAGTGAAAAAAGGGAAGTGCTTTTCCTTCCCAAGTTTTCACAAGTGACGGGAATGGGTTCAGAATCGGGAGAAGTTCACAACTGAAAATTTATCGCCCCCATCACTAGTGTAATTCGGCCAAGCTCTCCTAAGGAAAATTAGGCCATCCCAGGAGCTGCATAAAGACAGCCAAAGCAGTCGTTTAAAACTCAGAGCCTATTACTTAAAAAGAAAAATTTTGAAAGAAAGGAAGAAAAAAAAACAGCTGGTGTTTTTCAATACAAACTTTCAAATTAAAAAAAAGTTTCCCTACGGCTTAATCTGATAATAATAATAAAAAACCATAATTACTTTTCCCTCCCCTTTCGGTTAAAGTTACACTGAAAGCATATACTGGGTTTAATTGCTGAATTTTTTTTATTTTTATGAAACTGCGTTATCAGATAAGAACTTGGTATAAGCTAATCACTTTGCACTGTGCTCTTTAAGGTGCCCGTTGTGGCGGCGTGCAGGAAAATTAATCCGTCGGCTCAAATCCACAGTCCTCCCCAGGCTTCCACAAAGATATCATCACAGGCCAGTGGGACTACTTGCAAAATGAAGGCTTTCCCATCGCTATAGAGAAGGGCAATTAACCAGGCAAGGGAAAAAGCTACATTAGGGGAGAAAATGCTCACCGACTGGCAATCAGCTTTGCGCCACAGGTCCTAGAGCACAATCCTAACCCAGACTTAGGCCAGCACAGTTAGGGCAGCATAGTTTGACCGGCAGAAGGGACACCGTAAAGCATGTTTGGACCACTCTCGGAGTCAGGGAGGATGGCGCACGTCTTGGTGCTGGCCTCTCTGACTCCGAGAGTGGGCCCAACATACTTTAAAGTGTGCCTTGTGCTGGCCAAACTTTGCTTGCTTAGCTATGCCAGCCTAAGTCTGGGTTAGGATTGCACCCTGAATAAAACGCACCAGAACTGAACTGGCCAGTTCCCAAGACAGGTGTGTTTTAATCGTTTGCTCTCATCTAAACATACCCGGCCAGATACAAGCCTACATAGAATATGGTTTCTGCTACAGGGTCTGGTTTTAGCTGCAGAAAATTGAGAATATTACCTTTGATTTATTTGCTTTCTATTTAAAGCTACTGGTTCCCAAACTGTGGGTTGCGAGCCCATTTCAGGTGAGTCACAAAGCCTTATTGAAACGATGGGAAGCTGGGAAGGGTCCAACCATAATATACGGTGGCCCTTGCGATGGCCAAACATTCTAAGAAGTGAGTCCCTGTGCTAAAAGGTTTGAGAACCACCACACCAAACCATTAAGGCAAGATTCCAATAACTAGCCAACACTTGACCCCCACCCGGCCTCACCTACCCCAGAGCAAAGACATCCGAGTGCTTCGAAAAAGGCAACTTGTCTTCTTCTGTGTCGGGCGAGAGTTGGCGGATGATTTCTGGGGCCAGGTGGCACAGCCAGCCATTCTGTATTCTCAGCTTGTTCTCCCTCCTGAAGAGAAAAAAAAAAGGGAGAAGAAAGAACAACAGGTCTGAGTTTGGCCTGGACATGGGTGTAGCCAGTGATGTCATGCAAGGGGAACGCGGGGGAACTCAGTTCCACTAGTTAAAATTAGGGCTGACTCCACCCACTTCACTCTCCCTCCTCCCCCCTCCCCATTCCTCTGCAAAGAGCTTTTCTTCTTGGTTGGCCGGCACTCAGAGGGTTAAAGGGAGCGACTCCGGATTCCTAGGGGGGCGAAGCTGGAAAAGGAAGTGTTACTGATCTTTCCCCCAATGGAACGTGACTGCCTGCTCCCACTCGGAACTGGATCCTGAAAGGCAGAGGGAGAGAACAAGGAAAACAAGGCAGGGTCGAGAAGTAAGTATTCTCAGGGTGAGTAGATAAATAGGTGCTACTTCGGTGGGAAGGTAACAGCGTTCCATGCACCTTGGCATATAGTCATGCCAGCCACATGACCACAGAAACTTGTCCTCGGACAAATGCCGGCTCTTCGTCTTAGAAACGGAGATGAGCACCGCCCCCTAAAATTGGTCACGGCTAGACCATTCAGTCGGGGGGGGGAACTTTTAGCTTCCCACCTGTTGAGGATCTCTGGGGTACACCAAATGGCTTCTTGATGAGGCAAACAGCAAGCCAATGAAGAAGGGGGGTCATCGTGCCACTCCTAGATGGGCAGGAGGTTTAGTCGAGAGAGTTAAAGCCTCCGTTTGCCCAAAGATAAGATCCAAAGGTCGCCAGTTCGATAACACCGGAAGCCTCCGTGAGCGGCAGACGGAGAATTGCGACTGATAAGAGCTGAGCTGTCTCCAGCTGCCTGTGAGAGAGGAGTTGTGCTGGGCCAGCTGTTTCTTTGGTGGGAGCAGAGAAGCCATTTATCAGCCAGCAGGAAGGCAAGCGTGTGGCCAGAAAGAAGGACTAGACCATGAAAGTTCCATCTGTAGTTCTTGAAAGACAGAACTTCTTTGTAATTTGTAAAAAACCCTTGCAGGTTTAGAGAAATAAAGCCTGCCTATGTAAACTGCCTTGAATTAAAGTCAGAGGAGCAATCAAATGACCAAAGAAAGGCAGTATATAAATACTTATTATTTATTATTAGAGGGATGGTTAAGATCAACAGCAGTGCCCCCGGGGCCAGGCAAAATACATCTTCCGGGACAGCTCATTATATCGATTTGACAAGTGGAATTGGACGCCATTTGGAAAGTGTCCGTGTGTCGAAGGGAAAGCTCGTAGCTTGGGCTGGGAGCTGAGCGGTGGGAGCTGGCAGATAAGAGAAGGGTGTTTCAGAGTAAGCACTCAAGAGCTCACAGTGATGGGTGTCGGCACGTTTTTTGTGCTGTCAGCGTAACTCGCAGTGTTGGCTACAGAGCAGATGAAAGCGAATTCGGCATTCAGCCTTGACTCTGTATGTTAACTCTTAAGCTCAGTGGAGGGAAGCTCAGTGGAGGGAACAGAACGCTTGGCAAATGTCTTACTTTTAACCCTGGCAATGCTTCTCAGGGTGCAATCCCTTGCTAGATGCCATGATGGGCAGTGCAACCTCCTTATATAAATAGTAGGCTACTTCAGAGTGCCGGGGGCAAGGGAGTGGCCACAGGATGCAGGCATCTTGTGGTCTCGTGTGCTCCCTGAGGCACCTGGTGGGCCGCTGTGAGATGCAGGAAGCTGGACTAGACGGGCCCTTGGCCTGATCCAGCAGGGCTCTTCTTATGTTCTTATCCCAGGTGCCACTAGGGCAGGGTCAGGGAACTTTTTTACCTTTTACCCCAAAATATATTTAGATACGCCGACGTTACCCCCTTGATTTGATTTTTAGTACAGGTACTTACTAAAACTACCAGTGAAAGATAGGTGTCCTCTCTCTGTCCCAGCAATCTCAATGGCGCAGCAACTAGTTGACTCTACTGAAGAAGCGGGC
>JAJKFI010000059.1:2993853-3004759 GCA_029204185.1 Lerista edwardsae
TATTATTATTATTATTATTATTATTATTATTATTATTATTATTATTATTATTATAATATTTGGGAGGCAGGGAGAACCAAAGGTACACAATTGCCCTTGGCGAGGCTTGAACCCTACCTGCCTGCTTGGAGAACTCCCGATATGCTGAAGAGGCCGAAGTCTGTGATCACCACCTTCCCGTTGTCGTAGAAAACGTTTTTAGACTTGAGGTCCTTGTGGAGAATTCCCTTCGCATGAAGGTAGCCCATTCCCTGCAGGAAACAAAAAAAAAAGGAGAGAAAAAGACTTGAAAGACTCATACGGAAAACGCTAAGTTGTGTTTCTTCCAAAGAACCATAAGAACATAGGAAGAGCCCTGCTGGGTCAAGCTAAAGGCCCATCTAGTCCAGCTTTCTGCATCTCACAGCGGCCCACCAGATGCCTCAGGGGGCACACGAGACAACTAGATACGTGCACCCTGCTGCCACTCCCTTGCACCTGGCATTCTGAGGTAAATTTCTGAGGTAAAATTCTGAGGTAAATATGAGGTAAATAAAACAGAATTTGCTATCCTGGCTGTGGAGAGGGAGCTATAATATCTTGTAACCCAATCAGGGCCATGAGAACATCAGAAGAGCCCTGATGGATCAGGCCAAAGGCCCATTTGGTCCAGCTCCCTTAGGCATCTGGTGGTCCACTGTGAGATACAGGAAGTTGGACTAGATGGGCCTTTGGCCTGATCCAGCAGGGCCCTTCTTATGTTATCTCACATTGGCTCACCAGATGCCTCAGGGAGCACATAAGACAACAAGATGCCTGCACCCTGCTGCCACTCCCTTGCACTTGGCATTCTGAGGTTGCCTACTTCAATAACCAGGAGGTTGCACATACCCATCATGGCTTGTAACTGTGATGGGCTTTTCTTCTAGAAATCTGTCCAATCCCCTTTGAAAGGCACCTAGGCCAGATGCCATAACCACCTCCTGTGGCAAGGAGTTCCAAAGATTAATTACACACTGGGTAAAAACAAAGTGCTTTCTTTTATCCGTTCGAACTCTCCCAACACTCAATTTTCGTGGATGTCCTCTTGCGAAAGAGGGAAAAGAACATCCCTCTATCCATTCCATCCATCCCTGCATACCATGTGCCCCCCCCCACACACACACATCTTTGAAGTGCAGTTCTGATAGGTGTGTCCATACAAGATACTTCTCCTGTCACTTGGGCTCAACCAATTCTGAAATGAAATCCTCACTTCATCCGCATTATAATGGATGCCTTTTTGTTGTGAGGTACCTAGCAAAGGACTGAATGGTTGCAGGTTCTGTCTGGTGCGCGGAACGAAAAGACATCAGAGCCCGTGGGGAGTGGGAAATGAAAAATATATATATATTTATTGTGCAACAGGATGCAAGACGCTCATCCTAGCAAGCTTACACACATGCAGCTAATCTTTACTGGGGCAGTTCTTAAATGCTTTTGGAGTTTATGTCCTGCATTCCTTTGGGGAGCAATACATTTGCATACATAACTGTTTTACTGTTAATTGTGTGCCAGGTGAAGTTATTCTTGATTTATGGATAGTACATGTCTTATTCTTTATCGACATGTCAATGCTTCCAGAAAGTGGCACCTGGGATTCATCGATGCCTCGAACTGTTTCAGAGCTTTCCCAGCCTGTGTCAGCTTGTACCTTAAGTTTTGAGGATTTCCCCAAATTCTTTCCGCCGATCTGGGTGTGAGGTCTTGAAAGTCCAGACATCTCTGTGATTAGATAACCTATCACAAGCCTGTCTTTAAAATGCTGTCTTTAAAATTTGTCCATGAGCTTTGTCTGGGGGTATTTTCTTGCAGTCTCAGAAAACTATTTCACTTATAAAGGTAAAGGTTTCCCCACGACCTAATGGTCAAGTTGTGACCGACTGTAGGGGGCAGTGTTCATCTCCGTTTCAAAGCCTGTAGAGCCGGCATTTGTCCGAGGACAAGCTTCCGTAGTCATGTGGCCGGCATGACTCTACGCCATAGCACATGGAACGCCGTTCCCTTCCCACCAAAGTGGTCCCTATTTATCTACTTGCATTTAGGTGCTTTCGAACTGCTAGGCAGGAGCTGGGACAAGCAACGGGAGCTCACTCCATCGCACAGTCTTGAACTCCCAACCTTCCGGTCAGAAAGCCCAGCAGCAGCGGTTTAACCCGCTGCGCCCCAACGACCCTTATTTCACTTATAGCAAGGTTTAAATAGAATAATATGAAGGATTAGTTTTGACAATTAAAGAACTTTAGAATGCTAAAAACACAAACATTTGACATCCTTTTAGCATCATGCTCTTCCGAATGGCTGTTTTAATTTAAATTTTGCTGCATAGCCCTTTATGTATAAAACAAAAGAAGAGCTCTGCTGGATCAAGCCGAAGGGACCATCTAGTCCAGCTTCCTTTATCTCACAGTGGCCAACCAGATGCCTCTGGGAGCACACAAGACAACAAGATGCCTGCATCCTGTTGCCACTCCCTTGCATCTGACATTCAGGGCACAATCCTAACCTGGAGTGAGGCCAGCACAGTTTGGGCAGCAAAGTTTGGCTGGCACAAGGAGCACTGCAAAATATATTTGGACCACTCTCGGAGTCAGAGAGGCCAGCACACAGACGTGCACCATCCTCCTTGACGCCAAACATAGTTTACAGTGTCCCATACTTTACAGTGTCCCTTGTGCCAGCCACACTTTGCTGGCCTAACTGTGCCAGCCTAGCTCCAGGTTAGGATTGCACTCTCAGAGACAGCCTACTTCTAGGAACAAGGAGGTTGTACAGTATACGCCCATCATGGCTTGTAGCCTTTGATGGATTTTTCATCCAGAAATCTATCCAATCCTTGTTTAAAAGCATCTAGGCCAAATGCCATCACAACATCCTGTGGCGAGGAGTTCCACAGCATAACCACGTGCTGAGTCAAGAAATATTTTCTTTTCTGACACTCAGTTTTCATGGATGTCCCCTTGTGAAACAGGGGACATCTATCCACTCTGTCTATCCCATGCAGAACGTTGGAATGGCTCAATCATGACCCCCCCTTGGGCACCTCTTTTCTAGACCAAAGAGCCCCAAACGCTGTAGCCTTTCCTCATAAGGGAAGTGCCCCAGCCCAGGAATAATTTGGTCGCCCATATCTGCACCTTAAATTTCCAGGCTCCTTCATCATTTAGGCAGAAGATTTAGTCGAGAGGGTTAATGCCTCTGTTTGCCTGAAGATAAGAGCTGAAGATCTGAAGGTCGCCAGTTCGGGACAGCTGGAAGTCTCTGTGAGCGGCAGACCTCGTTAATTGCGGCTGATTAACAGCTGAGCTTCGGCTGCCTTGTGTGAGGGGGAGTTGTGCCGAAGTTCAGCCGCTTCTCTGGTGGGAGCAGGGAAGCCATTTATCAGCCAGCAAGAAGACAAACGGGTGGCCAGAAAGAAGGACTGAACCCAGAAAGATCCATCTTATGTAAACCGCCTTGAGTTATAGTCATTAGAGAAATCTGGTGACATAAGAAAGGCGGTATATAAATCCAAGTATTATTATTATTATTATTATTTCCTTCGAGAATTAGTGGGAAAAGTATTGCTCCTGCTGAAGATTCTCTTTTCCTCCTCCCTGCTGAAGTTCCAATGATGGGGAAGGTGGGAGGATCTGTCGCCCCCTGCCAATCAGTGGTGGCAGGCCCAATGTGTCCGGGGAGGGGGGGCCCCCACCCCACTGACACCAGCATGGCTTTGGTGATCCCACCAGGAAACAGCCCACCCCTTCGCAAGCCCGTTCTTGCAGCAAGGAGCCGTGAGACCGCAGGAGGCAACCCGTCCCCGGCTCCAGTGATCAATGGGTTACAAGGGGACGGTTGAAAGAGAACAGCCGCAGACAAGAAACACTTCCCTCAACAAGACAACAAGGAGGGGGGGGAGGATGATTGCGATGGAGAGCGCTTGTGAGTTTGGCGGGCTCGGCGCTCATCACTCAAAAGTCCCCGCTGCCTGGAAGGTCAGAAGTGAACACCGTCCACCCCCGTAATCCTCTAGGGCCCCCCCACCCACGGAGCAGTGAAGTTAATGGCCTCCAAGCTAGAGAGGTGTGGGAAGCAGGGCAAGCCATCAGTCACCTTTCCCTTCCCTGCTCATTAAAGCTGCCACCCTAAATTCTCCAGAAACTGGCCTGGAGTCGAGAGCAATTTCTTGCCTGCTTTCTTACTCTCCAGGGAAGCCACTCCGGCACTTATTTTGTTGACTCGTTTAAAGCCTTCCCCCCGCCCTGGCCTTTTCTGCCCAAGGAATGACATGGCGACAGAGGCCAACCTGAAAGAGAACTGGTGGTTATCCGGGCCCTGCTAACACCCAGGTTCCAATCTTATAATGCACTACAGGGGCGTTGAGAAGTGCAAGGGAATTGCAGGCTGGTCCGAGACACAGCAACAGCTGTGTAGGGAAACGTTTGATGTGTCCGAGCAAGTCGTGACACTTTCCCCGCCCCAGTGCAACACACACACACACACACACCCCTACTTGAAGACATTTAAAGTAGGGGTGTGTGTGTGTGTTGCACTTATTTTGTTGACTCGTAATATCAGAATATTTTTTTCTCCTGACATTTGTCTCTATACTGAAATTATATTCTCAAATGGTGGGCCAGGACCCACTTGGTGGGTCGGGACCGGATGTCAGGTGGGTCGCAGAAACCTGGGAGCCGCCATCTTGGAAGCTGCAGACCTGACTCTTGCTATGTTCCTTTTGTATTAATAATTTTAATTTTCAAATGAGGGTGGTTTTTTTTTTTTAAATTGTTTTTTAGTTCAGTCCTTTTGCATAATATTTTGCCCTCATCTTGCTTTCTGTCAGGGGTGTTTCCCGGTTGCGCAGTTGCTGCAGTCCGAGAATGCCAGTTTGCATTCCAGGAGTGTCGTTTGATTACATCATCATGATGTCACTGCTTGATGATGTCACTTCTGGCCCTCACAGGCTGTGGTGGCCTGCCTTCAGCGGTAGATTTTGGGGAGATGCATTATGCTGTTAACTAATTTGTTTGATATTTGCAGCCGATCCAGGACAGACACAGGAGTACCCACAGCCTGGGGTTTGTTTTCCCCAGGCACTGTCTCCCTTGCCAGCCGCTGCTTCTGCTACATCTCCTCCCACTCTCTGGGAAGAGAGGAGAAGAGGAAGTGTGAAGGAGAGGAGAGTGGCATGCTGAAGCCCACTTCCTTTTCAAACCAAGGGAGTAGGAGAAGGAGGCGGAGCAGCAGAGGTGGGTGAGTGAACAAAGGTAAGCATTCTGCAAATCCTTTACCCAAGGCAACAGCCTCAGCTGGCCTCATGAAGGGCCAATTTTGAGCTGATCAAAAAGCACCTCTCCACTAATCAAGCCAACATCCACACAACTGAACGCAGATGCCCAAGTAATAACAGAAACATCAGAAACGGTGAAGAAAACCTGTCGCTTCGCATCAGATCGCCGTTTGTGACAATGCCATCTTCCGGCTCTGGCTCGAGAGAGCACTGTTGAAAGGGGCTTTAGAGTTAATTGCCTTCGTTGCCAGAAAGGGCCTTCTCAGCGTCTGAAATCAGAGCCGTCGCGGCAGATTCAACAACTTTGGTTAACTCCCCGAACCCCCAGCCTTGTTTGGTTAACGTTTTTCCCACTTCAGGGCGCAAGCCTAACCTGGAGTTAGCCTGGCACAGTTAGGCCAGCAAAGTTTGGCCAGCACAAGGGACACCGTAAAGTGCGTTCGGACCACTCTCGGAGTCAGGGAGGATGGAGCATGTCTGTGTGCTGGCCTCCCTGATTCCAAGAGTGGTCCAAACACGCTTTACAGTGTCCCTTGTGCTGGCCAGACTTTGCTTTATTTACCCCATATTTACCTCAGAATTTTACCTCAGAATTCCACCTCAGAATTCCAGATACAAGGGAGTGGTGTTTGGACCACTCTCGGAGTCAGGGAGGAGGGCGCACGTCTTTGTGCTGGCCTCTCTGACTCCAAGAGTGGTCCAAACATACTTGACAGTGTCCCTTGTGCTGCCCAGACTTTGCTTTATTTACCTCATATTTACCTCAGAATTTTACCTCAGAATGCCAGATACAAGGGAGTGGCGTTTGGACCACTCTCAGAGTCGGGGAGGATGGCGCACGTCTTTGTGTTGGCTTCTCTGACTCCGAGAGTGCTCCAAACATACTTTATGGTGGCCCTTGTGCCGGCCAAACTTTGCTGGTCTAACTCCAGGTTAGGATTGCGCCCTGAAGTGGGAAAAACGTTAACCAAACAAGGCTGGGGGTTCGGGGAGTTAACCTGGCCTCTGCTGGCCCTATATAAAAGCACCCCAGATCACAGATTGTGTCAGACCTTGACATGCATACTTGCCCCCCCTCGCATCATTCCCAATCTGCCTCCAAGGTGGGCCTGAACAGTAACCACGCTCCAAGCCTCGTCTTGGATGCTCTGTGTTTGGACTCTGGCTGGAGAACATTTCTGCTTGCTTTTGCCCAACACATATCTTTAGGAACAGGAAGGTTAAGGCTGGATCAGCAGGCAGGATCCTCAACACTCCCCTGGCTCCTCCAATTCTAGCTTTAGACACGTCCACAGGAGCAAGATGCTCGAAGCAAGAGCCTGCCACAGGCCTCCTCACTTTCTTTCAGGCCTCCTCTGTATGGTGGCTGGATAGCTTGCGCCCCCTCCTGGTCGACTGTTTTCCACTGCAGGGTAGATGGATGACTTTGCAGGAGGAAATCGGAAACCAAACAGCCATTTAAGTCAAATGTTTGCAACAGGTGAGCCAGGAGCCAGGTGGAAAAACCAGCCAAAGTTTGGCTGGCACAAGGGACACTGTAAAGCGCGTTTGGATCACTCTTGGAGTCAGGGAAGAGGGCGCATGTCTGTGTGCTGGCCTCTCTGACTCCGAGAGTGGTCCCAACATACTTTACAGTGTTCCTTGTGCTGGCCAGACTTTGCTTTGTTTACCTCATATTTACCTCAGAATTTTACCTCAGAATGCCAGATACAAGGGAGTGGCGTTCGGAGCACTCTCGGAGTCAGGGAGGATGGCGCATGTCTGTGTTCTGGCCTCTCTGACTCAGAGAGTGGTCCCAACATACTTTACAGCGTTCCTTGTGCCGGCCAAACTTTGCTGGTCTAACTGTGCCGGCCTCACTCCAGGTTAGGATTGCGCTCTTAGAGTGCAATCCTAACCTGGAGATAGGCCAGCATAAACTAAGCCAGCAAAGTTTGGCCAGCACAAGGGCCACCATAAAGAGTGTTTAGACTACTCTCAGAGTCAGGGAGGATGGCGCATGTCTGTGTGCTGGCCTCTGACTCCGAGAGTGGTCCAAGCATACTTTATGGCGGCCCTCGTGCTGGTCAAACTTTGCTGGCTTAGTTTACGCCGGCCTAACTCAGTTTAGGATTGCACCCTAAGTCTTGCATTCCAAAAAAGGAGAAGCAAATCTATCCAGCCAAGGCACCACTCTGCGTAAGAACACCATAGTGGCTGTGCCCTAGAGTTTCTCCAGAGGCTCGTAAGATAAGGGTCCTCTTAAATAATGGGCCCAAAACTATGATTGTTGTAGAAAAAGGTTGATGTTCTAACACATTCGCACCCCCTCTCGTTCTTCAAACTTGTGAAGATGTTATTCATCTCCCAGCACAAGTGCCCGCCTGCAGCCTCAAAACTTCAAAACGTCACACTTCAAATGTCTCCTCAAATCTTGCTCTCGGGTATGCTAACAAGCCATCAGTGTCTGTCAGCCACCTGTATGTTCTTGCCAAATGAGTTCATCTCGCGCTGTGCTGCCATCACCGAGGGCAGGAACCCGAAAACGAGTTTTTCCTCCTCTGAAGCGGTGAACAAGCAAATGTATGGGAAGCAAAAGAAAACAAAAAATCCTGCAGGGACTGAAGGCCAAGAAAAACACGCCTGAAGGTATCACTGGGCTCAAAGACTTACACTGATTCGGGGGGGGGGGTACTAGGACAGTGGTTCCCAAACTATGGGTCGCGAGCTGATTTCAGGTGGGTTGCGAAGTACCTAGAGCAGCCATCTTCAAAAGATGGAGTGCTGGAAAGGAGGAAAGTCTGTGTGGTTCTTTTGATTGTGTCAAGGCTGTAAATAGGCCTGTATCTCTAATACAGTGTCCAATACCAGGACAATTTGATGGGGACACACTTGTCCACGACATTCTGGTCCTTCCGCCGAATCAGGGCCAGCCTATCCATAGAGCCTCTCCAGCCTCTTTCCTGCTAACATTTTGGAAACTAACAAAGACCATTCAGTTTAAATACAGTCAGTCCTCATTATCCACTGAAAATCCTCGCAGCTAGCAAATTCGCAGATAACGAACACTTGATCCTATGGGATCAGTGGGGTTAGGTGCAAGGGGTCCCTTATCTGCCATCAGAGGAATCCAGCAGAGACCCTCAGGAAGCCAGCAGAGTGCAGCAGGAAGTGCTGAATGCTGCAGAGACCTTCCAGAGGCTGCAGGGACCTTCAGAATGGCACCTGCGACCAGCATGGACCCCTGAAACATGACTGGTGGATGTTTCTGCTATCCATTTAGAGGGGTCAGTTCTGGTTGCGGGTGCCATTCTGAAGGTCCCTGCAGCTTTCCTAGTGGACAACAAGGACAGAGGCACAGATAATGAGGTAAGTAGCAATTCTGTCCTTTGCAGATAAGTGAATTTGCAGATAGTGAGTTCGCATATAAAGAGGACTGACTGTAGGTCTTTAGCAGTGATGTCATGCAGGGGGAACGCGGGGGAACTCAGTTCCACTAGTTAAAATTAGGGATGACTCCACCCACTTCACTCTCCCTCCTCCCCCCCTCCCAATTCCTCTGCAAAGAGTTTTTCTTTTTGGTTGGCTGGCATTCAGAGGGTTAGACTCCGGGTTCCTAGGGGGGGCGAAGGCAGTGATGTCATTCAGAGGGAACGGACCAGAACGGGCGTTCCGGATCCTAACAGGCTCCGTGGCTGGTTCCCGGTTCCTGACAAGTGCCAATCAAAAGTGAGTTCCTGTTCCTAAATCAGTTGAATGACACCACTGGTCTTTAGTACCGGTGAATGCTATTTCTCTACAAGCACTGATTAAAAAAAAAAATCTGGCTCTATGTTGTTGCATTTTCTGCTGTGTCTTTTGTTGGCTATTTCATTATGTGATGCTGATCTGGAGTATTTTTTTTTAGCACGACTGCATGCTGCTTGCAAAGCTCTTTTGAGCTGTCATATAAACAAGGTAGGAAAAAACAACATGCATCGCCTTTCCAAGAACACATAGGCAGCTGCTGTCTGCACACGCCTTGGGTCACCTTGCCCCCCTTTGCCCATACCTTCACAATCTCTTGAGCAATCTGCCTTGTTTTGTTGACATCCAGGACAATTTTGGCATCTCTCACCACGGAATAGAGCGTCCGTCCTTTACACAAGCTGAAAGAAAAGAAGAAAAACCGTAAATATTTGGGGAAGGAGGGGGATTAGATCCCAACTAGTCAAAAGTGTCATGAGAAGTGAATACAGAAACTGGCAGAAGAGACAAGAAAACAGAATCTTTGACCGGTGTTTCATAGTCCAGCCTCAGGTGGGACATGGTAGTGCTGCTGTTGCCGCCATTTTGTTTTTAGGCCCAGGCAGCCATTTTGTTTTGAGGCCGAGCCCTGTACAGTTGGGATGGTAGCCAGGGTTAGAGGTTCTAGATGAGGCCTGGAAGGAAAGAAGACGCAGGGCGACATAGCAGAAGCAGGCCACCATTGGGCAGTGACAAAAAGAGAAACAGTGAGCTCTCTCACCCAGCCCTCTTCCCTGCCAGGTTCTTGAAGGTGGGTAAGCTCACGTTTGAGGTGGCAAGTTGGACATAAGAACATCAGAAAAGCCCTGCTGGATCAGGCCAAAGGCCCATCTAGTCCAGCTTCCTGTATCTCACAGTGGTCCACCAGAGGCCTCAGGGAGCACATGAGACAACAAGATGCCTGCATCCTGTTGCCACTCCCTTGCATCTGGCATTCTGAGGTAAATTTCTGAAGTAAAATTCTGAGGTAAATATGAGGTAAATAAAACAGAATTTGCTATCTCACAACAAGACCCTTGAAAACATCTTGGTTGGTTATTAAGGCAATGAGAACCATTTGGGGGCAGGATGCAGACAAATGAGCGTTCCAATTGGTTTGGGGTCTTTGGTTTTTAGCTTTAAACTTCCCAGCACATGAGCTTTTGCCACTGTGGGACACGAACCCCATGGAATGAAGATGCTCCATGCCAAAAGACGACCCACATCAGCCATACGCCGGCAGGTTTCGTCTCCTTTTTCATACCTGTTGCTGAGAAATCTATTTACAGAGTCTTAATTACCAAATGCAGCTGCTGGAGGGGGGGGGGGGGGGGCCCTTAAACCAATTTAAATTTTTTTTGACATTTGAATCATGTAATGGAGCCTGGGGGTGGATTCTGCCTCGACTTTTTCCCCCCCCCCCCCGCCACAAAAGAGAGAGCCCCTCCCCACCCAGTCCTAATGCCCACCTACGCTCATTACAAGCAACACGAGAAAAACGGAATACCTGCGCTTGGATAAGAAACCGCCAAAAATAAAACCAGCGCTGAGGATCGCAGGTGTTAATTTGAGTTGGTTCTGTAACTAACGGCAGAAGCACTGCGGTTTTTTAATTGCTCTTCTCTCCCACCCACCATGGTAGCCCTTTTGTTCCTCCGACATCTTCCGCCCCCTCCTCGTGGCACTGGAGGCAGGACCCAGCATTCTGTGGAAACGGCTCTGTAAAACCCATGGGCAACGGATGGAGTGACCCGGAATTGCTACAAACTGGCTCTTCCTAGGCATTCCAATCTGGCGCCGGTTCAGATTCCAGCTGGAACCAATATTATATTATATTATATTATATTATATTATATTATATTATATTAT
>JAJKFI010000059.1:3004769-3039982 GCA_029204185.1 Lerista edwardsae
ATTATATTATATTATATTATATTATATTATATTATATTATATTATATCCCACCTTTCTGGCCGAAGGCACCCAAGGCGGCGTACAACAATAAAATAGAATTTAACAATTAAATGGGGCTGTGGTGGCGCAGCAAGTTAATCCGCTGTTGCTGGGCTTTCAACTGCAAGGTTGGGAGTTTGAGACCATGCGACGGAGTGAGCTCCCGTCGCTTGTCCCAGCTCCTGCCAACCTAGCAGTTCGAAAGCACCTAAATGCAAGGAGATAAACAGGGACCACTTCGGTGGGAAGGTAACAGCGTTCCGTGTGCTACGGCGTAGAGTCATGCTGGCCACATGAGCGGACAAAAACGCTGGCTCTACAGGCTTTGAAATGGAGATGAGCACCGCCCCCTACAGTCGGTCACGGCTAGACCATTCGGTCGTGGGAAAACCTTTAACCTTTAACCTTAACAATTAAAAACAGTAATTTAAAAAACAGTATTAAACTAATTAATTTAAACAACAAACCCCGTGAATCGTAAAATATAAAAGGAGTATAAAAACCAGCCACCCTGTCAACAATTAAAAGCTCGTTGAAATAAAAAGGTCTTCAGCCCCCCGCCGAAATATTACCAAATAGTTCAATATTACCAATAGTTCAAGCAAGGCAACCCAATACTTAGAACCCCAGGTCGGCACAAAGCACAGGAAACCCTCGAAGAGAGCGGTCTATCAGAAGAGGAAAAAACATCACAAGAAGGTTCCACAACAAGGTTTGCATGTTAAACTCATCCAGGTGCACTTCATAAAGAACAACTGGCCGGTGGAATGGAGAACGTAAAGAGCATCTACAAAAAATAAGCCACTCTCAGAGCGCAATCCTGTGCTACGCTGGAATGGCGAGGCCGACAGGCCTGCGCCATATCTGGTGCAGTAAGGGGAGGAGGAGCCTCCCTGGCACATTCATGCCCTTGTACGAGGGGATGCGCCATCCTCCCCAATGTGCTGCAAAATAGCAGGCGCGGATAGCCAGGAGGCTGCGCGGCCCAAATTGGCGCCGCGCCACCTCCCAAACGGGTCTAGGATTCGGTCTTATGGCCGAAGCCTGGGCCGGCCCCCCATCCTGCCGGCCCGCCCACAGCCAGCCCGGAAACGCCCTCCCCACACTGCGCCGGCAAGGTGCCTCCCCTGCGCCAGCCTGCGTCGGCTGGCGTAAGGAAAGCGCAGCGTGGGTGCGCCGAGATGGGTTAAAAGCATGACCCCCGATGCCAGCGGCGCAGGAAGCTGCCCTCCCCATAACTGCAGCGGTAGCTCTGCTCCAAGGTTCCAGACATGCCCAAGATGGAACCTGGTAGCTTTTGCATGCAAGGTAACAGCTCCTGCCCCCCCCCGCCATATTCATGCTGCTTGAAGTTTTGAAACCACGGCTCTTTGCCAGCGACGGCAGATTCTTTTTATTAGTCTCCATCCATCCATCCATCCATCCATCCATCCATCCATCCATCACTAGTATTTATACACCGCTTTTCAACACAAAGCTCACAAAGCGGTTTACAGGCAAATGATAGCGTTACGGTTGAATGGCTCCCTGTCCCAAAAGGGCTCACAATCTAAAAGAATGGAGAACACCCCCCAGCAGCAGCCATGAGAAAAGACACTGTGCTGGGGTGAAGAGGGACAATTGCTCTCCCCTTGCTAAATATAAGAGGGCACCCCTTGAAAAAGTGCCGCTTGCCCAGTTAGCAGGGGTCCTTCTAACTTAGAAGGGGTGCATCCAGTGATGTCATTCAGGGGGAACGGACCAGAACGGGCGTTCCGGATCCTAACGGGCTCCGTGGCTGGTTCCGGGTTCCTGACAAGTGCCAATCAAAAGTGAGTTCCTGTTCTTAAATCATTTGAATGACACCACTGGGTGCATCCCCCCAGAGGCATTTCTACAGGGATGGCAAAGCTCTAAGTTTTGCAAGAAGCCCTATCCTGTCATGTAAATCCCTTCTCTCCCTTGCTGCTGTAGCCAGTAAGCAACGCCAAGATGTTGCTTTTCCCTGGGAGGATTGGCTAAAACGGTGCAGGAGAGGAGCGATTTCCACTGCAAGGTAAGGCTTCTTGCAAAACTTAGAGCTTTGCCATCCCTGTAGAAACACCCCTGCATCCCCCCCCCCACTTTCCTGTCTGGCATGCCAAAACCGGGCTCAGAAGGGCGAGTGTGTTTTGTCCCAAAGGAAGATCTGCAGATCCCTCAGACTTGTTCTTTCCCTGAGAAAAGGCAGCCAAGCCCAGTGGGATTCCCGCGGCAAACGAACCTTCGCTCCCCGCCTGTCCCCAGCGCCGTGTTTGTCGCCACAGCTCATCTCGCCAGCAACGGGGCGACCGAACCGTGCCGGCGGGGGCTCCGGCCAGGCTGGCCCTTTCCGCCCCCACGGAGAGCCTCTGCAAATCAAGCGGCCAATGAGGCTTCCAGAAGGCAGCTGAACGCACTCGGAGGAGGCAACTGCAGAAATTAATGAGACAAGGAATGGAAGCAGCCCCTCTCGGCTGGGAAGGGTCATCGTATCGCTGAGCAGATGGTCTCTAATAAAATCAACTCCAGAGCAAGCTGGAAGAGGGAGGAAGAAATTTTGCCTGCGCATTTATTTTAAAAGTTGCAGGTTTTTTTTTGGGGGGGGGGAGGTAGAAACAGGGCCAGCTCTAGGAGCAAATGGCCACTGTGGGCCAATCCCACACCCTCCCCTTGGGAAACCCCCCCCCATGCACCAAGAAAAGCACTTGTGGTGCCACACACAGCACCTGGAAATAGTTGGTCGTGACGCGATGACATCACAGCCAACTGCTTCCAGGGGGCCCATTTTGGGTGGTTCAGAGGCGGGGCAGGTGGAAGAGACCAAGGTAAAGCTGCTCTGCTCACCCCACTGACTTGGTTGAGAATCTGGCTGCAGCCACAGGCAATAGGCTCACAGCACTGGTGTGGGGTCTCCCCAAAGTATGGGGCCCAGTGTGATCCTAAAGCCAGTCCTGGGCAGAAAAGGAGGAGGTAGCAGAATGGTTCACGGGGGTAGTTTGGTTGCAGTGTGTGACCCCCCACAGTGGAACCTTCCTGTATCGGAAAGATTTTTTTTTCCCCTCGAGGAACCACATCGCAAAGAGAAACCAAAGTTTGTTGGGACCCTGAGAAAAGGCATGAGAGGCAAGAACTTTGCTGGTTCACTCTCTTCTT
The DNA here is from genome assembly GCA_029204185.1 of Lerista edwardsae. Taxonomy (NCBI): domain Eukaryota; kingdom Metazoa; phylum Chordata; class Lepidosauria; order Squamata; family Scincidae; genus Lerista; species Lerista edwardsae. The sequence continues at coordinate 3,007,963 of JAJKFI010000059.1, forward strand.
CGTCGGAGGAGGAGCGACCTGTTGAAAAGAAAAAAAACGATTGTGCCAAAGACGGGAGCAGAAGACTCCTTGCCGCAGCAGGAAAGTGGCTTTCACGCATCGCTCTGCCGACTCATCCTTGCAACGATCACAGACCGCACCTGAGGCCTTTGAAACCCCACCTGCACCATCATCTCAAGGGTTTCTCTTCACGGGGTTGAGTTATTCCAGTTTCTTAAGTGCTGCGAGCGCTAAAGAGAAGGCCTCAAAGAGGCTGGGATCGTCACAAGAACGCCTCTCCGCGCAGGCCCCACGTGCCGTTTGGGGGTATAGCCCTCAGGCTCCGTCAACGCCAGCGTTGAAGAGGCCTATCTGCATCAGCCAAAAGAACACAAACTTCCCCCCTCTGCAGGCACAGCGTTTAGTCACTCTTGAAGTGGGTCCTCGTAATAAGATCATTCACCCAGGCGCGCTCCGCTCATCAATGGGAATTTGCATCTGTGAACCGAACACCCAGCCCTTGGCAACCCAAGCGAACCGCACCGTGTCGAGACAAGCACCGCGCATCCAGGGTCTTGCCACCATTAAATCTGGCAATTAGAAGCACCTGGGCCAGGGCGCTTCATTATTAAGTGGCCAATCCTTAGCAGGCAAGGAGCACACAGGTGTCAAACCAGCGTTCTTCGTGCCTTCGCTAAATCTTGGACGTGGCATATCTAATCGCTCTTTCATGCGCAGGTCTATCTGCTCCAACTGCTCTTAGAGCGCAATCCTAACCTGGAGTTAGGCCGACACAGTTAAGGCAGCAAAGTTTGGCCAGCACAAGTGCCACCGCAAAGTGCGTTTGGACCACTCTCAGAGTCAGGGAGGATGGCGCACATCTGTGTGCTGCCCTCTCTGACTCCGAGAGTGGTCCAAACATACTTTGCGGTGTCCCTTGTGCTCGCCAGACTTTCCTTTATTTACCTCATATTTACCTCATAGTTTTACCTCAGAAATTTATCTCAGAATGCCAGATACAAGGGAGTGGCGTTTGGACCACTCTCGGAGTCGGGGAGGATGGCGCCCGTCTGTGTGATGGCCTCTCTGCCTCCGAGAGTGGTTCAAACATACTTAACGGTGGCCCTTGTGCAGGCCAAACGGCAGGGTTCTTATGCAGGTGGCACAAACTCAGAATTTTGTGATGCCACCCTGACACATATTCCCCCTCTTGAACATTTGTCCCCTGCTCCAAAGCTCTCGTATTTCCCATCTCCATCCCCACCCTCTGCCCTTGGATCAGTATACTATTTCTGCTAACTTCCTAAACATAAATCTTGTACTTAGCAAGCCGTCCTGAGCGTGACTCAGACTGAATTTGCCCCAAGTGGCGGATAAAAAAGACACTGACTTAACAAAACAAAACCAGGCTGCAAGGCAAAAAGCTCACCCTCTTTGAAAAGGGACTTGTCGTGCCTTCCCCTTGCAATCGAGTGGCACAGTGTTGAAGGAGCCATTCTCTGCCCTTGGACCGCGACAGGTTGTGTTTGGTTTATTCCTTTACCCGGCTGCCTCCTGACTTGCGCAGGTAGACGACAGAACTTCCCCAAAGCAATTTGGGATTCTGCTTGCTTGGCTGAACACACTCTCAGGCTCATTTTGAAGGCAAAAACACTCCCAAATGGGCCATTGCCTTGGAAAGGGGGTAGTGGCAGGCTGCTATAAACCTCTTTAAAATGACAGTTTTTTTTCAATACACGCTTACTGACGGTGCCCCCAAGTCTTTAGATAACATCAGCACAATTAGAAAAGGGAAGTTGTTTGCTCAGCAGCACAGAGTGCAGTCCTAATCCAGAGTTAGGCCGGCACAGTTAGGCCAGCAAAGTTTGGCCAGCACAAGGGACACGGTAAAGCGTGTTTGGACCACTCTCGGAGTCACAGACATACGCCATCCTCCCTGACTCAGAGAGTGGTCCAAACGCCACTCCCTTGTATCTGGCATTCTGAGGTAAATTTCTGAGGTAAAATTCTGAGGTAAATATGAGGTAAATGAAGCAAGGTCTGGCCGGCACAAAGGCCACCGTAAAGTGCATTTGGACTACTCTCGGAGTCAAGGCGCATGACGCATGTCATCACATTGGGACCGCCATGGCCTTACGCAGGAGGGTCTGGCAGCTGCCTTGGCGCCCACAGGAAACAGTGGCACTCCCATCCCCAAAGGAACCGAAAGAGCAGCCCCCCCCTCAGGAACTGGGACACAAACTATCACCACCTGCTCAGGGGCGCAGCTAATGAAAGTGCAACCCAATGCAGAGGGCAAAAGGCTGCCCCAGAAGTGACATCACAGCAGGAAGTGACATCACAGCTGTATTTTCATTTTCTCTGGTCTTTTGGCCATAACCTTTGATAAGAGTCAAAAAAATCACACTCTGGTTTGCGTCACTGCATTCTGCATTAAATTACCTTTCCAATGATATATAACATGATGGTATTACTCATACAGACCAAGGTTTTCACCATTTTGGCCACTAGGGTCACGCTCAGCTTGTTGCCCCCTCCCCAAAAAAGCTTGTTGCCCGGTGCAATTGCACCACCCTGCAGTTCTTCAGCTACGCCTCTGCACCTGCTGAGCAATTTCAAATTCAGCCGTGATTTCAAATGCACGCAGAAGGGCCGCTATATGCAGCTGCTAAATCACAACAGGTTTTCTCCAGTCCTTTCCTGCTGAGTGCCAGAGCAGTCCAGCTTCTCTCCTTCTCCCCCACCCCCAAAAATCCACATTTTCCCAGTCACAAGAAGATGCCGACTCAGGGAGACGAAGAGGCAGATATTGGCCCGAGTTTCATTGTTATTTCATGCTGCCCTCCTGCACTTTCCAAGCTGCCATGTTAACAAGCATTTCGTTTCCAGGCTGCGCCGTTTCCACCACTGAATAATTTAGACTATTCGCAGGGGGAGGGCGAGGGGGGGGGAATGCGCAGAAAGAGATTCAGGGCCTAGCAGGATCCCCGTGGGATGACCACGTCGCATCTTCTTACGGCTGAACTGGAATCCCGGTTGCACAGCATCACTGCCCTCCTCTGCCTGCTTATCTCTTACAATAGAAAACCATCTCAAACTCGGTGGAAGGTTTGGCCATGGAAGGAGCTAACTGGGGACAGAAGTCTCTTTTGGAGAGCAAGCAGAATGAAAGCAGGCAGGGTAAGGATCAGTGCCCTGCTTCCCTTTTCAGTACAGCAGAAGACCCTTTGAAACGTGCCCCTTGAGACGGAAACATTTGTTGGCATTATATACTGTAGTTTATTGGCATCTGGTTACAGAGGGAGGGAGGAAAAGCATGGCAATTGCGGTTTCAAGAGGGAACTGGCTACTCCAAATAGATTTCGTGGGATTTGCAAATGAACCCTAAGGAAATTTAGGGCACAATCCTATCCTGGAGTTGGGCCAGCTAGAGGCAGGGGGTTAGACTAGACCACCTTACGGGCACCTTCCAACTCTTATGATTCTATGAAACAAACATCTAAAATTAAGGGCAGAATCCCAAGCGCATTGGGACAAAATGTTGTTGCGTTGATGCGACAGATGTTTTGCCGAAGCGGGGGGCGCCCAGACCGATTCGGGTCGTGCAGTGACAATGTCTTGAATAGGGAAAGTGATAGCACTACTAACTTCCGAGTTTTGGCAAGAAGCATGCTCCTTGGGTAGGAGGTTACCCCAGAAGAAGGGAAATCCTGGGCTGACAAGTCAAGCTGTCTCTCTCTTCCGAAGGACTTCTGCAAATGACCTATGGCTCATAAACGGGGTGGCAGGGGGAGAGACACAGGAATACCCCTGCAAAGAGCAACCGTCCCCCATAAGCAACATGATCAAGGTTCAAGGCAAGCCTATCCAGGCGCAACACAGAGAAAAGCTGTCCCAGCCAAGGTGGAAAGGAAGGACGTTGGCCAACGTGCACTTTCTGCCTTTCTAGGGAGGGCCAGAAATGAGGCTCCCTAGCCTTCCATCTCTCAGCCTGCACCTTGCTGAGCTCTGCTCAGCAATAAAATAAAATAAAATGCAGGCCTGATAGATAGTGTTTAAACGGTGCCACGTTCTTGACGGGAGCCCTCACCAGCTGGCGTGCGAGATAAGTCCGGGAGCGTTTTCCCGACTTGAAGAGCCGGCTCTCGAAGCTGAGGAGATCAGCTTTCCGCACAAAGTAGCCGCAGTTCCTTCTGCGCAGACAAGCTATTTCGGAGAGGCAGGCGCAATGAATTTTTATCGCACCGAACCTATCCCGTTCCAAGGGGTTGTCAGAGGTGAAATGTTGCCCCCCTTCATTAACTCACTCGAGGCCCTGGGTGAGGGTCACCTTAGCTTATCTTCTCCCCACTTACCAAGGGGAAAAACAAATTCAGACCGAAGGTGATCTGCTTCCCTTTGGGGGAAAAAAAAAGGATGCTTATAATTGGCTTGGTAAGGTCGAGAGACACGAAACGCTGTTTTGACTCCTTTCTTGCCTTTGAAGGGGTCTAATACGTTCTCTGCTCTGTGTTCTTACTGGTCTTTTGAACTTTAGGAAGAAGAAGGCAGCAATGCATTTTTTTGGGGGGGGGGAGGAGTCTCTTCTTTGTTTGAAGAGGCAAACCTGCTGATTAAAAGAATTCTGCTGCCTGGAAGCTACAGAGTCAGAGAGCAAAAGGGAAAAGAAGCTAGCAGATGGCTACATTTTCCCCAGAACTTTTGCTATAGAAGACCCAAAATGAGTTGGAGGAGGCACAAAAGAAAGGGCACAACAGCAGTACAGGGTCCTCGCCTTGCATGCAGAAGATCGTGGGTTCAAGCCTTGTCACCTTCAAGGGGCAGAGGAAAGGAAAGCAACTCTCTAAGACCCTGGAGAACCGGAGCTCTGGATTTTAGAAATAGTTGAGGCGGGTGGAGTTCAATAGAAGCTGGCTTCATGGGTGAAGGGGGGGGGGTCATAGCTCAGTGGGTAGAGCAGCTGCTTTGCATGGGGAAGGCCCCCAAACAGAAAAGGCAGAGGGTTTTACAAGGAGAGAGACGCACATATCTTAAAAGAGAGACTTCTTTTGGATATCCTGGGGGAATCCTGCTCTTCTGGATGGCTGAGAAAATGTGTTGCCTGTTATCTGGTAAAGAAAAATAAATAAATAAATAAATGGACTCGTAGCTTTGTGCAGATTTGCAGTACCCTGAGGTCTGTGCAACAAATTGCAGCCTCTCACCTGGAGACCTTCGGCGTTAGAAAAATCCAACTCCGGCTCTGAGCGCATTTTGACAGCTCAACAGCAGGACTGAGCTTATGTGTATGTTCTGCCGGTCCCTTGTTCTATACTGTCATGTCCATTAGTTGTAGGCAGCAAATTGTTCATTCACCCCACTTAGGTATTCACTGGTTCTTTTGTCTGTTGGCTCCACACTCTTCAGATTTCCCTAAAACCGAAGTGGGCAGCTTTTTTTTGAGCTGAAGGCCACGTTGGGATATAGAAATGTCTCCAGTGATGTCATGCAGGGGGTATGCGGGGGTACGTGAGTACCGGTTTCTAGGATTATGGCTGGCCCCGCCCATTTGCCCACCCACTCGTCGACCCCGCCCCCTGCAACGTTTGAATTTCCTGCATGTTTGAGTTGCCTGCACGTTCTCAGAGCCAGGCAGGCAGCGAGCGGAGCCTTGCCTTGCCACTGAAAAATGAGCTGCTCTGGGGTTTTGGAACTGTTGAGTCACTTTAACATGATGCCAGGCCTCCTTCACATGTGCTGTGGAATACTGTTGCAACTGTTGGGTCAGTTTAAAATTGTCTGAGGCCTCAAAAAGGGCTTTTTTCATGTCCCTTCCTGCCACGACATCACTTCCGGCTTATGATGTCACTTCTGGTGGGCGGGTCCCGACACGTGCCAATCAAAAGTGAGTACCTGTTCTTAAATCATTTAGATGACACCACTGATCCTCCCCCCCATTCCTTGAAGAAAGGGATGAAGTTTGGAGGAGAGGAGAGTGGTAGGCTAGAGCAGGCCCCTCCAAACTATGGTCTGCGGGCCGGATCCGGTGCATGGGGAATTCCTTCCCTGTTGTGAGTGCTGCGAATCATTCAGTCTCACAGCCGCTCCATTTGCCAGCTGTTTGGCTGGTAGGGACACTCTAGGCATTCAAGTCTATGCCCAGGCATCCCAGAAGGCTGTGCAGCTGGAGACCGGGCATAGACACAGATGCCGAGAGCGTCCCTATGGCTTAACAGCTGCAAGATTGAATGATCCACGCTGCTCAGAACAGGGAAAAGTCCAGGCACGCAGAGGTCCGTGGTTTGCAAACCGCTGGGCTGGAGTGTCGGACGTTCTAGGCCACCGCTCTCCTCTCCTCCCCTTCTTCTCTTCTGCTCCACCCCCTCTTCTTTTTCCAACCCATTACATGGGAGGAGCAGAGGCTGGCAAATTACTAGATAAGAAGAGGGCAACGTTCAGCACTGGGCAGCGGGTTCTTGGGCCAGCCCTGGTTGCCGCAGAAGTCCCACAAGGCGCTTGCATGACACCAGCAAAACTTGGCCAACACCTCCCATTCAAGTCACTCTCTCCTCACTCCCCTTGTCCTTGGCAAGCTGTCAAAATGAAATGGCGCCTCCCCAGAGGAAGGAGAGTGCGCTCACCGAATGTATGTATCAGTAAGCATATTGGCTTTTTTCCCCTTCCTCTCCTGTTGTCAGTCTCGATCAAGATTTATTCCCCTTCGTGGCCTTTCATCGATCGAGGAAAGCAGTATTCCCACAGGTCAATCAATCCTGATCCTGACCGCCAACGGAAGTCAATAGCCATTTATTATATGATTTATGGGCTTCATTACTTTAAAGCGTTATTATTAAGGAAGGAACATAGTAGAAAGTTTAAGGGGAGAAGAAAGCCACAGGCGGGCAGGGAAGGAGGTGGCAATCGGGACGAAAAACTCCAAGATGGGGAAGGGAACCGTTCCACCCAGGCAGGTCTGGCCACAAGCCAGGGGTTGTTTTTGGATATCAGTGGAAGGAATTTGCTCAGTTCAGAGTCAGAATGCAAAGGCACTTTATTTCTAAGGGAGCAATCCTAACCTGGAGTTAGGCCGGCACAGTTAGGCCAGCAAAGTTTGGCTGGAACAAGTGCCACCGTAAAGCACATTTTGACCATAAGGCACCTCCCTTATGAAGGAAGACTGCAGCGTTTGGGGCTCTTCAGCCTAGAAAAAAGGCGCCTGAGGGGGGACATGATTGAGACATACAAAATAATGCATGGAAGGGATAGAGTCGATAGAGGGATGTTCTTTTCCCTCTCTCAGAACACCAGAACCAGGGGGCATCCGCTAGAACTGAGGGTTGGGAGAGTTAAAACAGATAAAAGGAAGTACTTTTTTTACCCAGCAGGTAGTTAATCTGTGGAACTCTTTGCCACAGGTGGTGGTGCTGGCATCTGGTCTGGATGCCTTTAAGAGGGGATTGGATGGATTTCTGAAAGAAAAGTCCATTGTGGGCTATAGGCAATGACGGATTGTGCAACCCCCTTACATTAGTAGTAGGCTACTTCAGAGTACCGGGTGCAAGGGAGTGGCAACAGGATGCAAGCAACTTGTTGTCTCATGCCTCCCTGGGGTACCTGGTGGGCCGCTGTGAGATACAGGAAGCTGGACTAGATGGGCCTTTGGCCTGATCCAGCAGGGCTCTTCTTATGTTCTCATGACCACTCTTGGAGTCGAGGGGATGAAGCACATCTGTGTGCTGACCTCTCTGATACCAAGAGTGGTCCAAACACGCTTTACAGTGTCCCTTGTGCTGGCCAGACTTTGCTTTATTTACCTCAGAATTTTACCTCAGAATGCCATAAATTAGGGAGTGGCTTTTGGACCACTCTCGGAGTCAGGGAGGATGGCGCCCGTCTGTGTGCTGGCCTCTCTGACTCCAAGGGTGGTCCAAACACACTTTACGGTGTCCCTTGTGCCAGTCAAACTTTGCTGGCCTAACCGTGCCGGCCTAACTCCAGGTTAGGACTGTGGCCTAAGTCTAAAATGGCGGCTGTAGCCCACCACTCCCTCCCTCTTCCTTTTAAAATCCAAGGTGTGCAAGGAAGAGCAAAGGTGGAAACTAGCAAGCTGGGGCCATGGATTTAGCACGGGCCAGCGATTAGCACACAAGGCACTGCAAAGTAGGGGTGGCGGTGCTTACTGTGTGTGTGTTTTCTTTGTGGATCAACACTAGATGTGCTGAACTCCATGGACTGTGCCTTAACTGTCCTAGTGGAACGCAAAGGATCGGGTCCTTTTCGGCTCAAAGCCGCCATGGGAGAAAAGTTGGTACAAAACTTAGGATCAAAAAGTTCTTGCAAACGCCTCTGAGGGAGTTGTACAGACCCTCACCCCACCCCGGCAAACTAATGCCGAGCACTAATGCCGGGTGTGTCTAATAAAATCATTTCCATGTCAATAAAACATGTTTTCCTTGCCACGAGAGGCGGAAAAAGGGAAGAAGAGAAAACACACACAGAAGAGGCACGTTTCATCTTTAGCAAGTCTTCTTGAGGAGGCTGCTGGAGAAGAAAGAGGCTTCGAATATTTCTCTGGCATCGCTGTAATTAAACGGGCACGAGTAAGACGTACCTGAGACTAACAACTCCTAATTAAGTGTGGCTTTCCCAAGACCAGCTGCTGGAGGCGAAGATCTTTCAACAAAGCCGAGCTTCATTAGCGACATGAATGGGATGGGAAGCCGGCAGAACAGGATGCCGTATTGCCAGAGGGCCAGTTTAACAAGCCCAAGGGAAGGCTTCGCCTTTAATATTTCATCAGAGGGGCCTGGGTGTTTAAACGCTACACTTCCTTTTATGATTGTTTCATCAACGCAACCGGAGAGGCCCAGAGAGGAAAGCTGTTTACACTTTGGGGTTGAGAGCCGCTGCCGTTTGGAAAGTGGGGAGAGGCCCTCCGTGAGCCGGCTCTGGAAGAGTTCTCAAAGTTGCTCTTGCACGAGAGGAGCGGAGCTCACGTTCTCCTTGACACAGGCAACCTTCTTGGTGTGCTTAAGGCCCCGGAAAACAAGGTTTTGGGTTTTTTTTTAGCTGAACTGGGTTTGGCATTCTAAAGTCCAAACTACAGGCATGGCCTGGTATCCGCTAGAGTTCCGTTTCGGACCACCCCCTCATGGAAACTAGGGGTGCCTTTTTAAAGGTAAGGGAACATCAGTGGTTTTGCTGCAACATAGGCTTCCCAGTATTCATGGATAACTTAAACCATGGATATCGAATCAGTGGATACCGGGGCATGCCTGTCTATATAAAAGAGAGAGAGAGAGAGAAGTGTGTGTGTGTGTGTGTGTGTGTGTCAGCTAATTCCCTTCTGCATTTTTTCCACCATGGCTGCCTCTGCACAGAAGTTCTTCTACGGCACAAAATGAGATTCTTCACCATACAGAGGGCACCTTTGTTTTGCTTTTCTCCAAGCCACAGAGAGGGGTCTTCGGATCAGGCCTGCCTCATTTACAACCTCTATGAGCATTTAAAAAACAACAACATTGCAAACCAGTTCCTAGCCTTCCAATCATCAGGGGGGGTCCATCTCCTGCAAATCTCCTGCAGTTCTGTGTGTCTTTCCCCTCACTTTTTAAATGGGGAAAAAGTAGCCACAAAGGGAACATAAGAAGAGCCCTGCTGGATCAGGCCGAGGGCCCATCTAGTCCAGTTTCCTGTATCTCACAACGGCCCACCTGATGCCTCAGGGAGCACGCAAGACAACAAGATGCTTGCAGGATGCTTGAAGATGCTTGCAAGATGCCAGAAGAAGGGAGGTGGGGGAAGAAAGGGGCTGCTTAACCACTTAACTCCCTGCTGTTTGTTGGCTTCAAATGCGCTAGCACACACACCCCACATTGTTTCCTACCCATGGATGTAGAAAAGAAAGCATTATATCAGCACCATTTAAAAACAAATCAGGATGAGAAGGGAAATGATCCATTTGGAGATGACATTGCAGCTCGCAGCTCTGCCCTAAGAGGAACACATCTATTTATTTCATCGCGGCAAGCTTTTTATTTATTTCATCACCGAAGGCCTTACATCCTGCCCTTGAGTTCGGGGAGGAAGAAAGAAATCTATCTGCCTGCCTACCGGTTGGTTGACAACGTGTTAAATTCATAACGAGAGATTAAGTAACAGTCAAAACCCAAATGACAGCCGCAATAAAATAAATGGCAAAACAACAACAGGAGACTAATGACTAATTAAATGCAGCAGCAGGAAAAACAGCGCAGAAAGTAAATGCCAAACGAGAAGGGTGCCAAAGTCCCTCTGGAAAAGTGCTGGGCTTGCCAGGCACTTAGATAACAAGAAAGATGAGTGGGTGAAGCCTGCCTCTTCCGAGAGGGATTTCCATGGCTTTGGGGCCACTGCTGAGAAGGTCTCGTCCCAGGTGGCCCACCCTACTACATATTGAACATATGGGCTGGGATCTGGAAGACCAAATCTGAGGTGGGTTGCAGACACGCCGCCATTTTGTTTTCAGGCTCAAGACCTGCACAGTCCAAGCAGTAGCCAAGGCGAGAAGTCTTAAGAACATAAGAAGAGCCCCGCTGGATCAGGCCAAAGGCCCATCTAGTTCCCACCAGTGGCCCACCAGATGCCTCGGGGAGCACACAAGCCTTAGGTTCTCATGCTGTTTCATTGCCTAGGTGCCTTTAAAAGGAGATTGGACAGATTTCTGGAGGAAAGGTCCATCGTGGGCTGTAGGCCATGATGGGTGGTGCAACCTCCTTACGCCAGAAATAGGCTACTTCAGAAGGCCAGGTGCAAGGGAGTGGCAACAGGATGCAGGCATCTTGTTGTCTCATGTGCTCCATGAGGCATCTGGTGGGCCACTGTGATACAGGAAGCTGGACTAGATGGGCATTTGGCCTGATCCAGCAGGGCTCTTCTTATGTTCTTAAGGCCCAGACTGAATTGCAAGTTATTATAGCTCCCTCCCTACAGACAGGATAGCAAATTCTGTTTTATTTACTTCAGAATTTTACCTCAAAATGCCAGATATAAGGGAGTGGCAGCAGGATGCAGGCATCTTGTTGGCTTGGGTGCTCCCTGAGGCACCTGGTGGGCCACTGTGAGATACAGGAAGATGGACTATATGAGGCTTTTTGGCTTGATCCAGCAGGGCTCTTCTTATGTTCTTAAGGCCCATACTGAGTTGCAAGTTATTATTTACCTCAGAAATTTACCTCAGAACACTAGATACAAGGGAGTGGCAACAGGATGCAGGCATCTTGTTGTCTTGTGTGCTCCCTGAGGCACCTGGTGGGCCCGCTGTGAGATACAGGAAGCTGGACTAGATGGGCCTTTGGCCTGATCCAGTGGGATTCTTCTGATGTTCTTAGCTTGACAGCACAGGGGTTCACAGCAGCATCTCCAAACAAGACCTCAAAGTACTGATAGGTCCATACCATGAAGGGATCCCCACATACCAGCTGCCGGGATGAGCGGGCTGCCGATTGCAGAGTGACTCAGCGTGCACGAGGCGAATGACCAGGGTACGAGGCTTACCTGGTGATGATGGCGAGGTGGGGAGGGCTCATGCAAGCCCCCATGAACAGCACCACGTTCTCGTGCCGCGTCTGCCGGTACGCCATCACTTCCCGCTTGAAGGCCTTCAGCTGGTCCTCGTTGTCCCGCTCGATGTCGATGAGGCGGATGGCCACCTCCCCGTGCCAGCGGCCGTGAAACACCTGCCCAAAGCGGCCGTTGCCAATCAGCTCGCCAATCTCCAGCTGCTCGAAGGGGATGTCCCACTCTTGGAGGAAGATGCTTGTCTGGCTGGCCTTGCGGGGGAAGTTGCGGGCAGAGAGGAGCGAGAGGTTCATCTCCTCGAAGTCGTCCTCGGACTCCTCGTCGTTTCCTTCTTCATTCTGGGGGGTGGGGAGGAAAAGCGGGGACAAGACTTAGACATACAAAACGATGCATGGGAGAAATAAGAGTCGACAGAGGGATGCTCTTTTCCCTCTCTCACAACACCAGAACCAGGGGGCGTCCACTCAAATTGAGTGTTGGGTGAGTGACAATGGATGAAAGGAAATACTTTTTTTTACCCAGCGAGTCATTCATCTGTGGAACTCCTTGCCACAGGAGGTAGTGATGGCATCAAGCCTTTAAAAGGGAATTGGACAGATTTCTGGAGGAAAAGTCCATCGTGGGCTACAGGCCATGATGGGTGGTGCAACCTCCCTACATTAGAAGTAGGCTACTTCAGAAGGCCAGGTGCAAGGGAGTGGCAACAGGATGCAAGCATCCTGTGGGCTCCCTGAGGCACCTGGTGGGCCATTGTGTGATACAGGAAGCTGGACTAGATGGGCCTTTGGCCTGATCCAGCAGGGCTCTTCTGATGTTTTTATGAGGGTGTAAATTGAACATGCCAATGTTTCATGTAATGCCATGTGTTTATGTTAATCACCTTGGCTTGGATGTCACTCGATTCTTGCATGCACCTTACCTCAGAGGTCGGTTCCACTTCAATTTGAAGTAATGGATTTCCTTCCAGGCTTTAAAGGAAACAAAAAACACCCCAGATTACTAAGAGATTAAACACTGCTATTTATATATCACACACATGCACGCATGAACAGAGCCATGGCCAGTCATTTTCAACTGGGGCCATATGGCCATCTGGGGATCCCTAGTATATTCAGAGGGGGTTCAATAGATGTTTAATTCCATACAGCCAGAAAAAAAGGTTGAAAACGTCTATAAATCACATTTTGGCTGCTTGATCACCTATGGCGAGCGTGAATCATCTCTAGGTGCAGACAAGAAAATGTCCATCTAATTGCCTGCATTTTCCCTGACTTCCTTTGATTATATTTTTATCTACTGCTGTTCTGCACTGTTTTTCTTTGGAAGTGTTTTACCATTTGCTTACTTTTAACTGCCCATGTTAACTGCCTCGAGTAATTATGGGGACAAGACAGTTCATCTAATCACACCTCCCATGCAATTTCAATGCAGTTTTAAAGGGCGCAATCCTAACCTGGAGTTAGGCCAGCACAGTTTGGCTGGCACAAGGGACGCTGTTAAGCATGTGTGGACCATTCTCGGAGTCAGGGAGGGCAGCACGCAGATGTGCGCCATCCTCCTGACTCCAAGAGTGGTCCAAACGTGCTGTAAGGTGTCCCTTGTGCTAGTCAAACTTTGCTGGCCTAACTGTGCTGGCCTATTCCAGGTTAGGATTGCGCCTGAAATACGAGAGGGTTAATTTGGATCCGGAGGCATTCAAATTGGAGCAAGCCACGGTCTCTTGGAGCTCTCCAGGGTCCTGAAATTCAACGAACCCTCCATGCCACCTTCCTCTTGGGCAGGACAGGACACAACTCCACGCAGAACAGCTCTCTGCGCCCAAGGAATTGATGGTTGCTGTTGCTTCAGAAAGCAGCACAAGAATTGGAGGACAATGTTCTCTTCCCCGACTCTTCAGCAGTCCAAGAGGTCACTGCTAAAAACACAACCACCACCGTGCAATCTAAAAAAGAGACTCTGCAGACAAATGTAGCCCCTCATCCTGATATAATGCATATCATCAAGGAAGTACAGTTAATTGGGCTGAACACTGCATTTCACACTCAGTGGAAAATATAAATAGGATCACGGCGGATCCAGCTTTTGTTTCTGGTGACTCTGCTGGGCAGGAGACCACAGTCCAAATACCTGCTTCCTAGATATCTCAGAATAACCACCTGTGGGCTTTGTGAAATGTGGCGTGTTTTGTGACTAAGGTTTTAATCTGAAACGAAATTATCCTTTGGCCCAGCCAACTGTACCGTGCACTTGATTATATGTGCAATGGCATGGAACTACTGAGGAGGGGGAAGACTGATGGAGTTGCAGGCGCAAGGCCTGTCCTTATGACAGATGACGGGCATGGTGTGGGGGAAGGATGGCTCTGTGGCAAAAATCCCCTGCGGATGTGACGGGTGGCTCTTTGCACAGAGAGACACATGTCTCCACTCCCTGAGGGGGTCCTTGACAACAATGGGCCATGAGACCAGTATCTGAGACGGGGAGCTCAACATGGGAAGAGCCCCTGCCCAGAGGACAATTTGAGCTGGGGCCAATTTGAACTGGGGGGAGGGGTGGCACTCCACCTCCTCAGCATCGTACGGTGCTTCTTTCCCAAGGTAAAGACTTGGAGGCTTGGGGAAGGGAGAGAGGGTAACAGCTGATGGGTAACACAAACAGGAGCCAGCCCGCAAGGTGTCTCTGTGCCAGCTCCAGGTTTTTGGAAGCCCAGTTAGCTCTCCGTCTAGGCACCCGATGGAGAGGCTTTCACGGACCCAGTGGAAGCAGGCAGGAGGGTCTGGGCTACATGCTACATGCCCATACATGCTACATGGTTCTTATCGAACCATGCCTGGATGTTCCTGGGGGGACACCAGGGGAATGGAGACCAGGCCCCAGTAAAGCGGCGAATGGCTCCCAAAACCATCCATAGCCTGAGCTGATTGGGGTGTAGTGGAACCAAAGTCAGTGATGGACTTTCAGAGAGCAATCCTAACGTGGAGTTAGGCCGGCACAGTTAGGCCAGCAAAATTTGTCCAGCACAAGGGACACCGTAAAGCGTGTTTGGATCACTCTTGGTCCACGTCTGTGTGCTGGCCTCTCTGACTCCGAGAGTGGTCCAAATATACTTTATGGTGTCCCTTGTGCTGGCCAGACTTTGCTTTATTTACCTCAGAATTTTACCTCAGAATGCCAGATACAAGGGAGTGGCGTTTGGATCTCTCTCGGAGTCAGAGGGGATGGCGCACGTCTGTGTGCTGGCCTCTCTGACTCCAAGAATGGTCCAAACACACTTTAGGATGTCCCTTGTGCCGGCCAAACTTTGCTTTATTTATCTCATATTTACCTCAGAATTTTACCTCAGAATGCCAGATACAAGGGAGTTGCGTTTGGACCACTCTTGGAGTCAGGGAGGATGGCACACGTCTGTGTGTGGCCTCTCTGACTCCGAGAGTGGTCCAAATATACTTTATGGTGTCCCTTGTGCCGGCCAAACTTTGCTGGCCTAACTATGCCAGCCTAACCCCACGTTAGGATTGCGCCCTCAGTGCCACAGGGCTGGCCGTGGGTGAGGTCCCTCATTTGGGCAAAGGCCCCCACAGCACGTGCCCCGACCACCTGCAAAGCCAACGTTGGGATAAGAATGAAAGTGGAGACTGGCTCAGAGACCTAAGACTGGATGTCCCAGGACTTGCCCAGCCCTGTTCCGATGCTGAAGGCAATGCTGATGGCTTATCCTGGGTATTCTGTTTTGAGAGGTTTCCTGTGCCGATATTTCCTTGCAAGCAACTGTATGAGCCACTCGGTCTAACTGTAGTGGAATTTATGGAGTTGCTGATTCACTCGTGTTTCATTGATTTGTCAGCTAATCTCCCAGAGGCCTGTAGCCAGAGATTGCAGTAATAAGCCTGAGCACCAGCAGCAAGAGGCTCTCCACATAATACTATTTATCTCTTCTCTTTCAGTCTCTCTCTCTCTCTCCCTCCCCAGCTCTCTCCAGTGTATATTTCAGGAGGGCTGGTTCAGTTTACACTAGAGGTCACCTTCTAATGCCACAACAGGAGCACACCTTCGAATGTACCCCTGCTAACTGGGCAAAGGGGCACCTTCTCTAAGCCGCGTCCCGCTGCTGGGGAAACGACCCCGGGCCTCCATTCCAAACTGGCCCTGAGCTGCCAAGGGTCTCTAGGGATGGGAGGGCGAGAGCAAAGCTTCCCCCTGGAATCCATTTGCCTGCCATTTACACAAGCACCGGCAAAGCTTGAATTGGCTTCGACACGGAGCGAAAAGCTATTACGCGTTCTGAAAGCAAGAACCAAGCTGGCAGCTCATCTCTTAACCCCCAAGCTTAGGTTTTGCAGGTTCCTTTAATCTGTGGCTCTTAAACAGCTGCCACTCCGAGCTCTTCTGCTGCGCAGGAGTCAATTTGCTCTCTCTTGAAAGCCCGGAGAGAGCCTCTCCAAGGGGGTGACGGGGCTGTCGCTCTCCGAATCACCTGGCCGGCCCTCCCTCTGCGCCTAGAGGGCCTTTTGCACTGCCAGGGAAAATGAGGCTCCTTCTAAAGGGAGGGCCCTCTTGAGGAGCCGGAGTTCAAAGCAGGAGCACCGAGACGCAGAGGAACACTTACATGGGATTGGAATTCACAGGATGAAGGATAACTTGCGGCGCTCTGGTGGGCGTTTCCGGGACGACATCTGAAAGCAAGAGGGTCAGCAGTTCAGAAGAGGTTGGAAGCACATGCATTCAAGGGCTGGCAGGGGGCCACCACCTGCTGGTCCCTGCAGCAAGATCACGTGGTTAAAAAGAACACTGGGGACATGTTCCACTTCCTACCAAGGAAAGAAGCTCATTTCCCCTCCCCTACTTGGCCCAGAGACCCAGGGCGCAATCCTAACCTGGAGTTAGGCAGGCACAGTTCTGCCAGCAAGGTTCGGCCACCACAAGGGCCACCGTAAAGCACAGTTTGGCTGGCACAAGGGACACCGTGAACCACGTTTGGACCACTTTCGGAGACAGGGAGGATGGTGCATGTCTGTGTGCTGGCCTCTCTGACTCCAAGAGTGGTCCAAACATACTTTACAGTGTCCCTTGTGCTGGCCAGACCTTGCTTTATTTACCTCACATTTACCTCAGAATTTTACCTCAGAATGCCTGATACAAGGGAGTGGTGTTTGGACCACTCTTGGAGTCAGGGAGGATGGCGCATGTGTGTGCTGCCCTCTCTGACTCTGAGAATGGTCCAGACATACTTTACGGTGTCCCTTGTGCTGGCCAGACTTTGCTTTATTTACCTCATATTTACCTCAGAATTTTACCTCAGAAATTTACCTCAGAATGCCTGATACAAGGGAGTGGTGTTTGGACCACTCTTGTAGTCAGGGAGGATGGTGCATGTCTGTGTTCTGGCCTCTCTGACTCTGAGAATGGTCCAGACATACTTTACGGTGTCCCTTGTGCCGGCCAAACTTTGCTGGCCTAACTGTGCCGGCCTAACTCCTGGTTAGGACTGCACTCTCAAATGAAGATTTGGGGGATCAGGAGTGGAGATGGTATGGCCTCAACTGAATGCCTAAAAGGGACTAGAGACATGCAGGCAACGTGAGGACGGCATAATGTGCACCATTTTGGAGAAACTTACCAGGAAAGATGAACTGCTGCTTGTACTTGTAATAATGGGATGCTGCAAAGGAGAAAAGAGACAGATTAGGGAGGATAAGGTGTCCTCCGAACCACTTCAAAGGCCTGGAGTCTTGAAAGACAGATAAGAGGGCAATTGTGGTGGAAGCCACGGTAAAAAAATGTCAACCTTGCCTGCTGGCAGAAGCCGCTGTGGAAAAGGCTAATTTGGTGGCTGTTAGAAAAAGGCCAGGAAACCCAACAGCTGACATTACAATTGCCCTTCTACAAATGCAAGCCACACGGCCAGTTTTGCAAGATTGTGTAGGGCTCTGGTCGTTGCATCTCAAAAAAAAAGACAAAGAAAAAAAAGAGCTTGTTCAGCTGGAAAAAGGGGAAGAAGAGGGCAGCCAAAATGGGGAGAGGGTTGAGGCTTTTTTCCTACCAGGAAAGGGTGCAGCATGTGGACATTTTGAGCTGGGCAAAAAGTTGACTAACTTTCTAACCAACTTTCCAGCATTGGGGTAAGGACCAATGTAGCTCAGACCTGCCAGCTCAGGTCAGGTAGTTCACTCTGTCGACTCAGATGGAGACAGGTTTGCCTGACGGGTTCATCCAGGGGAGTTGCAGTAGGACTGTTGCAGACAGAGTGCCTCCGCGAAGAGAAAATGCCGGCGCTGCTTTTCTCTTTATCCTCGCTCCCGGCAAGATCCAAGGGCTTCTTATCAAATTCTTAACATCCATCTGCTCAGCCCACCAGATGAACACCCACATCCTCCAGCGCTCAAAAGGTTGGGAGGTTTCTTTGGCTGGAGAGCCAAAATCCAGAACGATCAGAGTTGTCGTGGCTTTAAAATGCTTTTTAAGGGTTGTTGCTCGGCCTTGTGGCAAGACAGAGGATCCCTCGAATGCAGAGGCACCTGGTGCCAACAGCAGCATTTGCCAACAACCACTGGAGTGGCACAGAGCCACTGGGAAAAGGTGCTGAAAACCGGAGACATATCTAGAAACTCGGCAGGCTGCTTTTTGCTGAGTCTATTGCCCACCTAGCTCAATGCGACTGACACTGATCGACAGCAGCTCTCCAAGACTTTGAAGAGCTCTGAGAGGCAAGAATTTTTGCCTTTTCTGTCCTGGCTGGAGACTGAACCGGGGCTTCCTCCATGCTAACCATGGATTTTGCCACTGATTGCCTACTTTCACAGAGAGCAGGGCTGCACAGTGGTGAAAGAGAAGGAGCAGCAGGATCTAAATGAAGACGACACACGTCATCTGTTGAGCGTCAGGAGAGTTAGAACGGATAAAGGGAAATACTTTTTTACCCAGCGGGTCACTAAGCTGTGGAACTCCTTGCCACAGGAGGTGGTGACGGCATCTGGCCTGGGTGCCTTTAAAAGGGGATCAAGAGAACCGGGAGATGTCGTGTGGATGTCCTGAACCGCAAGGCTTTTCGTCGTTTCAGGGATGAAGGTTGGGAGGGTTTAGCATCCTGGCCTGGAGGGATGGTTTGCATCGATCGCCGAGGCCGAGGTCTGCCTCTGTCGTACCTGGAAGGTTGAGCTGCTTCTGCTGCCGGGGGCACTGGGGGGAAGGGTGCAGAGGAGGAGGAGGAGTGGCGCTGGGTGGCAGGGGAGGAGCCGGTGAAGAGGGCGTGGATGATGTTGTCGAGGAAGGGTTGCTGCTGGAGTCGGGTTGGTAGGGGACTGGAATGTGGTCCTGTGGGAGGAAGGACAAGGAGCTTGTGAGCACTGGATGGACGCCCTTCGCTTCTCCGTATCTGGTGCCCCCCAAGAATTTCTGGAGGCTGCACCCACACTGCCCAGCAACCTACCATTCTGGGCCCATCCTGGAGACTAAGCCAGTTGTGTTGGCCAGGCCCAGTGGCTCCCAAGACCAGATGACTGACACACACACACACGCACGCACGCACGCACGCACGCACGCACGCACGCACGCACGCACGCACACACACACACACACACACACACACACAGAGAGAGAGAGAGAGAGAGAGAGAGAGAGAGAGAGAGAGAGAGGTCTGTGCCATCACCCCCTCCCCAGCGCACGCATGGCCCCCGCCTCTGAAAAGGAAATACTTTTTTTTTATCTAGTGGGTAATTGATCTGTGGAACTCCTTGCCACAGGAAGTGGTGATGTCTTCCGGCTTAGGTTCCTTTAAAAGGGGATTGGACAGACTTCTGGAGGAAAAGTCCATCGTGGGCTACAGGCCATGATGGGTGGTGCAAAAAAATCCTTACATTAGAAGTCGGCTACTTTGGAACGCCAGGTGTGAGGGGTGATGGCAACAGGATGCAGGCATTCACACAGGAAGTGCCGCCCCACTTCCCCACCCGTTTGGGGGCCGTTTAAGAAGCCACGGAAGTCCCCAGCTTGAGCCACACTTCCTCTTTTGGTGAAAAGGATTGTGGGGGAAGTAGATAAGCAAGCAACTGCTTGGTCTAATTTCTGTTTATTTGGGAGAGAAGCATGAGGTGGCGGGTGAGGGCAGCATCCGGCAATGGACTTAGTTGGGCCCTCCCCATATAAGAACATAAGAAGAGCCCCGCTGGATCAGGCCAAAGGCCCACTGAGTCCAGCTTCCTGTATCTCACAGCGGCCCACCAGGTGCCTCAGGGAGCACACAAGGCAACAAGATGCCTGCATCCTGTGGCCACTCCCTTGCTTCGGGCATTCTGAGGTAAATTTCTGAGGTAAATGTGAGGCAAATGAAAGAGAATTTGCTATCCTGTCTGTGGGGAAGGAACTATAATAACTTGCAACTCAGTCTGAGCCTTAAGGATATAAGAAGAGCCCTGCTGGATCAGGCCAAAGACCCACCTAGTCCAGCTTCCTGTATCTCACAGCGGCCCACCAGGTGCCCCAGGGAGGCACGAGACAACAAGATGCTTGGATCCTGTTGCCGCTCCCTTGCATATAATTAAGGTCACTCCTTTCTCCAGAACGTAAGGCACGCCTAAACCCATGTGCTGTTCAACCAGCTAGAGGTTGGTGAGACCCCGGCTCATCATCTTGGCCACAGAGCAGAAAATTCTCACAGGTGGAGAATTTTCGGCGGTGGCACAGCGATGCTCCAGCTTCTGTCGCCGAACAAAGTCCCCCTCCCAGGCCTGGCAGCGCAGGCATGCAACATTTGGTGGGGAGGGAAAAGCACGCCCGTCCTCCGGAGAGAAAGTCCAAGTCAGCTCAAGTTACTCTCCATTGATCATTCCTCATGTAATGGGCCATTTAACTTAACGGAGGTAGCGGAGGGCACTCCAGGGTAAGCCGGCAGAAGGGCTTTTTGTACAACGCTGCACATTTTTGACGCAGCTCCGCGGGGAGTGCTGCCCGCCACATGCTCCATTCCGCCACACAGAAGAGCTCCTCGCAACGCAGGCAAAGAACACGACAACGGAAAGGTGGGTGCCACAGGGAGCGGACACCAGCGAACGTTTGGGAGCCCGATGACCGAACAGTTGCGTTTGGCTGAACTTTTCTTAAAAAGGTAAAGGTTTCCCCACGACCGATTGGTCTAGTAGTGACCAGCTGTAGGGGGCGCTGCTCATCTCCATTTCAAAGCCTGTAGAGCCGGCGTTTTGTCCATGGACAAGCTTCCGTGGTCATGTGGCCGGCATGACTATATGCCGTAGTAGCGTACAGAACACCGTTCCCTTCCCACCTAAGTGGTCCCTATTTATCTACTTGCATTTTTAGGTACTTTTGAACTGCTAGGTTGGCAGGAGCTGGGACAAGCGACGGGAGCTCACTCCGTCACACAGTCTCGAACTCTCAACCTTCCGGTCAGAAAGCCCAGCAGCAGCGGATTAGTCTATTTACAACCATGGCCCAAGCAAAATTCCTCCCCTTTCCAGGGTCCCATCTTTCCGTATTTTCAATTACGGCTGCTGGAAGTGATATAAGACCCATCCACAGTTTGAGAAACACTGCCATAAAAGATCAAATCCCACACCACAGAAATGGAGTATATGTTTTTTCCCTGTCCTGCTAACATGCACAACTAAAGCCAAGTTACACTTTTGCTGGCATAAAATCTTTCATGCGCTACCCCTCCTTGCGCCTCTGCATCTCAGGGAGATGAGCGACAGGTAGCAGAGAGAGAGAGGAGAGAGACTTAGAAAACTCAATTTCTAATTAAACATTTTAATGATGTGAGCCTAGATTTAGGAAGAGTCTATGCGCAAGACTACATATTGCGCCTCAAATGCTGACCTCTGCTCTTTTACGGGCTTTGAAAAGCAGAAAGACCTCATTGGAGGATTATGTGCACAGAGACACCTTTGAAGTTAATTTTTAAGAGCATTCAATCATTCCTAAATTTTAGCATATTTCAGAAAATGAGCGACAGACAGATAATTAGCCACAGAGGGGAAGAGAGAGAGATGGAGTGTGGAACTGAGCCACAGAAGGAGAGAGGGAGGGAAGGGGAGCTTGTCTGGGCAAACGCCACACTGGTGAAATGCAAATCTATGCAAATAAGGCTTGCATAATCTGTACTTCAAGGTCCTCTATTTTGAGAGGCGGAAACTAGCAACAGGGTTTCATAGTAACTCGGACGGGCTGGCAAAAGCCTGCTTCGCTCATTCGAGAAGAAACCCAGCTTCAGCCAAGCAGAAGCTTTCGTTTGTTATGTCTTAAGGGGCATTGGAAGATCGTTTTTCTCCAAGGACTAACTAAAGAATCATCACAGCACAATCCTAACCTGGAGTTAGGTCGGGACAGTCAGGCCAGCAAAGTTTGGCCGGCACAAGGGCCATCATAAAGCGCATTTGGACCACTCTCGGAGTCAGGGAGGATGGCATACATCTGTGTACTGGCCTCTGACTCCGAGAGTGGTTCAAACACACTTTACGGTGTCCCTTGTGCTGGCCAGACTTTGCTTTATTTACCTCAGATTTACCTCAGAATTACCTTCTTTATTTACCTTTACCTGCTTTATTTACCTTCAGAATTTTACCTCAGAATTTTACCTCAGAATTTTACCTCAGAATGCCAGATACAAGGGAGTGGCGTTTGGACCACTCTTGGAGGCAGGGAGGATGGCGCATGTCTGTGTGCTTATCTCCCTGACTCCAAGAGTGATCCAAACATGCTTTACGGTGGGCCTTGTGCTGGCCAGACTTTGCTGACCTAACTGTGCCGGCCTAAGTCCAGGGGTCTACACAAGTTACTTGGACTCTTCTTTGGGGAGAGTCACTTCCTCCCCACGCCATCAACCACTTGTGCTCTCCTGGGTGACCTCCCGCACAATCACAAGGGAACCAGAGGGTGGGAGGAGCTACACAGCTGACACCTTGCCCACTGGCCCAGCATGCTGGGGAAGGACAGGGAGGAAAAATTGCACGGTATTTCCAGGAAACTGAGGAAGGAGAGAGACCACATTTGCAGCATTAAGGAGGTAAGGAGAAAAGCTGCACCATGCCACACAGAATTTGGTGGGCAGAGCTCTGTGTGCAAGGTTTAAGAGATCCCTCAAATTACAGGGGAGACCCCAACTTATGGCCCCCAGTTTCAGGGGGGGGGTCCCATATCTCACTTCTGGTCTAGCTCAGACCCAAGCAGTGGTGTCATTCAAATGATTTAGGAACAGGAACTCACTTTTGATTGGCACTTGTCGGGAACCCAGAACCAGCCACGGAGCCCGTTAGGATCCAGAACGCCCGTTCTGGTCCGTTCCCCCTGAATGACATCACTGGACCCAAGTGTTCAGAGTTTTGGGTCCTTTTGTGTCTTGCTCTTTCCATGCCACCTCACCAAGGGACACCCTGCCCGCTTCTCCTTCTACAGAGCCAGCTTGCCACTCGCAGAACCTCGCCCCCCCCAACCCTCCCTCCTGACGAGTCCCGATCTAGTTTCAGCCAGATTTGCTGAAATATATACCAGCCCCTTTGAGATTTGACTTGGCAGGCATGCCTGGAAACCCAAAGAGCCATCTGTGAAGTTCTGGCCCAACAGATGGATGAGCAGACCAGCAAGTAAACTGGAGGATGCAGGGGGAACAAAAATATGCCAGTTTCCTCTCCCCCCCCACCTTCGTTTTGGTGTAGGGCCCCTGTTTCCATGGTCTCTCTCTCTCTCTCTTTTGCAATTTCTTCACTAGAGATCCACTACCTTAGAAAAATCAATTTGCTACTAAGGTGACTAGCCCAGAATTCCAGGAACTATGTGATTCTATATCACATAGCTGGGAGGGACCTACAAGGTCATCTAGTCCAACCCCCTGCCTGTAGCAGGAAATCCCCCTAGAGCATCTCCAGCAGGTGCCTGTCGAGCCCCTGCTTGAAGGTCTCCAGGGAGGGAGAATCCACCACCTCCCTCCAGTGGCAATCTGTTCCACTGTCCAACCGCCCTTATTATCAAGAAGTTCTTCCTGATGTCCAATCGGAATCTCCTCTCTTGCAGTTAGTACCCACTGGATCTAGTTCTACTGTCAAAGGCAGATGAGGACAAATTGGTCCCTTCTTCCTTATGACAGCCCTTCAGATATTTGAAGAGTGCTGCTATATCCCCCTGAGCCTTCTCTTCTCCAGGCTAAACATACCAAGTTCCCATGACCTTTCAGCTGACACGGCTGAATATTCCTTTCAGCTGACCACAGAAAGGATTTCTCCCTCCACCTTTAGCAGCCACAGCATTGCACAAGGTGCAAACATATCCCACTGAATACCTCTAACTAACTTCCCCATAGGATGAGCTGTCAACAGCTTCAGGTTCCTGAATCCTGAGTCCATCGTGGGCTATTATATAGGCAACGATGGATTGTGCAACCTCCTTACATTGGTGGTGGAGTACTGGGTGCAAGGGAGTGGCAACAGGATGCAAGCATCTTGTGGTCTCGTGCCTCCCTGGGGCACCTGGTGGGCCGCTGTGAGATACAGGAAGGTGGACTGGATGGGCCTTTGGCCTGATCCAGCAGGGCTCTTCTTATGTTTTTATGTTAATGATGCTCTCCCACGTTTTTCCTTCCCTCCCCCATGATGCCGATCAGCTAAACTCCACAGAAGCTGCTTAACCCAACCTTGTTAGCTCACCTTGTTGATTTTGTTGGTTTTAGGAAGGGTTTGGCTGATGTGCAGGTCGGAATATCTGGGCGGCTTCCGTAAGGGGTTGTTGATATCACAGGGCACAGATTCTGTCCGGACTAACCTTGCTGGATCAAAAAAGAGAGGAGGAGGGAACAGAAGCAGAGAGAGTGAAATAGGAAGATTTCTTTATTTAAACACTTATGGCCATTCCTTTTTCCCTATGTGAAACCCAAGGCAGCTTAGAAGAAACCAACAAAAATCCAACATAAAGATAGAACAAAACCGTAAATTTTTTTTTTTTTAAACGTGGCTCAAAGAGTTGTGGTCCACAACAGAACAACAAAACAACCACACAACATCATCAACCCAACCCCTGAACTATCATTCTTTCTCAAAAGTGGAATATAATACGCAGCCATCTGACGGAGAAAAGAGAGGGCAACTGGACCTCTGTTGGGAGAACATTCCACGAAGTTGTCATCACTGAACTCTTAGTGACAAAAGGGTCGCAAAAAAAATTGGTTAAGACAACCTTTTTCACAGTGCCGGCTTTAAGCTAACTGGACCAATTGCGTCCAATTGAGCCTTGCGCCTAAGGGCCCCTCGTGCTAGAGTAATCTACACTAGTCCTGTATGCAATTCTATATTAACATGTTCTTAGACCCATGTGGTCCATTACTTCACACACACTTTTTAAGTGCACGTTTGGATTGCATTCTACCATAGAGATCTAAAGTCTATAATCCATTTTAGTTATAATTCTAAGGCTTTACAAACTCTGGCTGAGAACGTGGGTCCCTGCAAAAAAAAAAAAAAAAAGTCTCCAATTGGGTCTTGCGGCTTCTATGACTGGCCCGGCTTTTTCACGGAAGACTGAGAAGGTGCTAAAATGGTCAAGGCTTTTTATCAAGGCTAAAATTGTCAATCAGGTGGTTTGTGGTTTTTTTACAATTGACAAGGCATACTGCAATACTGGGGTGCAGCTCACACACACACACCCCACACACACACCTCAAAATGGCGCTCCCTGCTAACAAACGACCCTCTCCCAAGCTCCTGTTTGGGTCCCAGCTCAGCATTCTTCTCCCCTCTGTGTTTCCTCTCCTTCTCTGTCCTCCCTCTTCCTCTTCCAGTCCAAGAAGTGGCAGGAGAAGGAAGAGCAGTGGGTGCAAGTGGCAGAGCAGAGGTGGCTGCCACATGGATGGGCAGTCCCTGGCTGTTTGCTGTGGCTGGGGCAAAGGAAGGACTTTGGGTGGGTTAGGAAAGGGGGAAAGCACCGGTTTCTGGTGGGCTGGGGGAAAGCCATGGATTTGAATGGTCTAGTCGTGACCGACTGTAGGGGGCAGTGCTCATCTCCGTTTCTAAGCTGAAGAGCCGGCATTTTGTCCGAGGACAAGCTTCCGTGGTCATGTGTCCGGTGTGACTATATAATACGTCATGGCGCACGGAACGCCGGTACCTTCCCACCAAAATGGCACCTATTTATCTACTTGCATTTTTTACGTGCTTTTGAACTGCTAGGTTGGCAGGAGCTGGGACAAGTGACAGGATCTCACTCCGTCGTGCGGTCTTGAACTGCCAACCTTCCGGTCAGCAAGCTCACACCCTCAGCAGTTTAACCCGCTGTGCCACCACATCCCTTATATATATATATAAAGAAAAACCTGTTCAACTCAGAATTGTGGCCAGCTGAAAAGACCCCGGAACTGATGCTTGGCATCTGCAATTGATGTTCACCGTGGAGATGAGAGCGCTCTGACGGCCTGCGCCACAACCTGACCGCTCGACATAATTAACTGACCACCCGGAAAGGGCAGCCAAGGAGGCGATGGGAAGGAATTAGTTGCGGCGGTTAAGGTCACAACCGACTGCCAAGCATTGCAAAAAGGAGATCTCGCAAAACCTGTTGCGCGGCAGCCAAATGGCTTGAGGGCGGTTGATTCCATGTCAGCAAAGCGCAGAGAAAGGCGCACTAGATGAAAGCAATCCCTGTGCGATAGACACGATCCAAAACGCTTCTCTTTGCGAGTTCAGACAGAAACCAGTTCTAAAAGGGGTGGCTAAAAGAGCTGGATTTCTCCCTCACTTTCAGGTTCGTGCTTCCACTGAGAGTTTTAGAGTGCAATCCTAATCTGGAGTTAGGCCGGCACAGTTAGGCCAGCAAAGTTTGGCTGGTACAAGGGACACCATAAAGGATGTTTGGACCACCCTCGGAGTCAGAGAGGCCAGCACAGAGACATGCGCCACCCTCCCTGACTTTGAGAATGGTCCAAACGCACTTTAGGGTGGCCTGTCAGCTGGCCAAACTTTGCAGGCCTAACTGTGCCGCCCTAACTCCAGATTAGGATTGCACTCCAAAATTCTCAGTGGAAGCATCAACTTGAAAGTGAGGGAGGAATCCAGCTCTTTTAAGCCACCCCTTTTAGAACTGGTTTCTGTCTGAACTCGCAAAGAGAAGCGTTTTGGACCGTGTCCATCGCACAGGGATTGCTTTCATCTAGTGCGCCTTTCTCTGCCCTTTACTGACATGGAACCAACCACCCTCAAGCCATTTTGAGGTTAGGATTGCGCTACTTCTGAGCCAAGGGTTCCCTCTCCAGCCATCACAACATCTCCCACTCTTCTGTATGGGGGGGGGAAACAAAAAGGAAAGCGGAGCCGTTCTCGGGAAGAGAGAGAACCCTCTTCTTCCTGTGCACGAAAGAGCGCGGCTTTTGAAGAGACGAACTCACATGGAACCGTCCAGCTGCCTGGGTTGCTCCTCCAAGGGGCGGAAGAAGGTGGGTCCTCAGGACTGGGCCATCCCTGGGGCTGCCCGAGGTGGTTGCCCCGCCTGTCAGGGAGGCGGAGGACACTGGCCGCCCACCTGCCTTCACCGCTCCTCCTCTTCTCACTCCCTGGAGTTGAAGAGAGGGGAGTGGCAATGTGGAGGAGAGGAGAGCGCTGGCCTAGAGTGTCTCAGCTGGGGACGGAACGCCGGGCCCGCTCCTTCGCCCGCCCATCTGCGCTCCGGAGGAAGGGGTGCCTTGCAGAGCATGCGCAAAGCGGAGGCGGCCATGGGGGTGGGAGGTCCAGACGGCGTGAAGGCGCACACACCACCCCAATGTAGAACGGCTTGGAAAACGTCAGTG
This sequence comes from Lerista edwardsae, assembly GCA_029204185.1. Lineage (NCBI taxonomy): Eukaryota > Metazoa > Chordata > Lepidosauria > Squamata > Scincidae > Lerista > Lerista edwardsae. Next base: position 3,035,249 of record JAJKFI010000059.1, read on the forward strand.
TCAACCAAAGGCAGGTTGAAATGGTTTTCAGCTGTACAGAGGAGTGGGGGGGGGCTCCAGACGCACTCCTGGTTCCAAGCTCTGCTCAGGGACGCCAAGCGCCGAGGTGGAAGACCGTCTCACGGACCATCAGACCACCATCAGAGCATCTTACCTCCACGGTGGATGATCAGAAGATGGCACGGAGGGGCTTCTTTGGTACACTTGTTGTGGCACTTTAACCTAAAGAGAAGCAAGACCAAAAAAAAAAGACCCAACATTGTACTAAATCAGGCCAACAGTCCAGCCCAGTCTGGACTGGCTACTGCAGGGGTTCCCAACCTAGGGGGTGGGTTCAGTGGTGTCATTCCAATGATTTAGGAACAGGAACTCACTTTTGATTGGCACTTGTCAGGAACCCGGAACCAGCCACGGAGCCCATTAGGATCCGGAACGCCCGTTCTGGTCCGTTCCCCCTGAATGACATCACTGGGTGGGATCCCCAAGGGGGGTTGCGAACCGCTTTTCAGGGGGGTCGCGAAGAGCTTGGGGCGGCCATCTTAAAAAGCTGGGCACCACCGTGCCATGGGTTGGCCACCCTTGCTCTAGTTCGGTGATGGCGAACCCATGACCCGCATGTCAAAGCTGACACACCACCACGTTTGGTGTGACACACCAGCATTCACCAATACCTAACAAAAACTGAGTTGGTTTTACTCATTTTTCATTTTTGTAATTATTTGGTGCTTCTTTATATAATACGTAGCATCGTATATGATTAGACTGTATTTTTTGTTTTAAATAAATGAATATAAAGAATCGTTTCTCTTTTGTTTGGGAGAGGGGTTGACACAGCAGCAGAGTCAAGTTAAGCATTTTCCTAAGTTTTGACACACTGAGCCCGAAAGGTTCGCCATCACTGCTCTGGTTTATGGCTCCTGGCTCACTCCCTCTGCAGGCGGCCAACGGCCCAGCAAGAACAAACTCAGAGCGCCATCCTCACCTGGAGTTAGGCTGGCATAGTTAGGCCAGCGAAGTTTGACCAGCACAAGGGCCACCGTAAAGAGCAATTTGGACCACTCTCGGAGTCATGGAGGATGGCGCACGTCTCTGTGCTGGCCTCTCTGACTCCGAGAGTGGTCCAAACCTGCTTTACAGTGTCCCTTGTGCTGGCCAAACTTTGCCGGCCTATCTCCAGGTGAGAATTGCGCCCTCGGTGAAAGCGAGATCAGCATTCAGCTAAGCATATTCTGCATCCTCAACTAGTTATTCCTCCCCCCTTCTTTCCTGGGGCTCTTCAGCACAATACCGATCACTGATTATGCAATGATTTCCATGCTCCGGTCTGCCCAAAGGGTGAGCTGACCCTGCGTAAATCTTGCATATTTTGAAAGCTGGAAAGAAAACAATCCCCAGCACCTTATGCTCCTGAGCTGCGCTTGGAATAATAATGACGGCGGCTGCAAAGAAGCAGATGTGGGAGCCCAAAGGAACCCCAGAGTCCAAAAGCTCCGTGCTGCGGTAGGGGGGGGGGGCGCCGGGGAGAAAACAAGCGAGGGACGTACTTGCAGTTTTTACATTTCAGTCCAAACATCATTCCTTTCCCACAGACGGTGCATGTCTGAGACATCCAATACTTGGTGGAAAATCTGCAAGCGAGCAGGAGAAAGAGGTTGACCTCTGTTCAGCTTCCAGCAAAAAGGGCAAGCAGGAGAGTCTGTTCTTTCACACATTTGATTGCTCCGTGCTCTCTCTCTCTCTCTCTCTCTCTCTCTCTCGTGCCCCAGTCGCCCCTGCCCAACCACATCAAAACCCGCTGATTGATGGTCCCCTGCTAACTGGGCAAGAGGCACTTTTTCAAGTGGTGTCCTCTTATATTTAGCAGGGGGAGAGCAATTGTCCCTCTTCACCCCAGCACAGTGTCTTTCTCGTGGCTGTTGCTGGTGGTGTTCTCCGTTCTTTTAGATTGTGAGCCCTTTTGGGACAGGAAGCCGTTTAACTTTAATGTTATTATTTGCCTGTAAACCGCTTTGTGAACTTTGTGTGGAAAAGCAGTATATAAATACTAGTGATTGATTGATTGATTGATTGATTGATTGATTGATTGATTGATTCTGGTTGAGCTGCGGCAAAACCGTGTGGTCATCTCATCCCATTCTGTGAACTGAGAGTGCAATCCCAACCTGGAGTGAGGCTGGCACAGTTAGGCCAGCACAAGGGACACCTCTGAGCCAGACAGGCCAGCACGCAGATGTGCTCCATCCTCCCTGACTCAGAGAGAGGTCCAAACGCGCTTTATGGTGGCCCTTGTGCCGGTCAAACTTGGCTGGCCTAACTGTGCCGGCCTCATTCCAGGTTAGGATTGCGCCCTTAATCTAAACGGGCACCCCCATTTTTACAGGCGTAAAGATGGTATGTCCCACTTCCCACAAGACATGATGTATCCCACAAGCTGGGATAAAGACTCACATCTTTTAAATAAATCATAGAACCATAGAATGCCCCCACAAGGTAATCTAGGCCAGCCCCCTGCGAATAAATAGTTCTCAGTATTGTTCCAACTGCAGGAACCTTGACATGGCCCACCGTTGCCCCATCAGTAGGTTGGTTCTGATGATCAATGACAGCGAGCCAAGCCACATGGGACCACTCCGGATCAGAGTTGGGGTGGCTTGCTTGCTATTGGTCCACCTAGGAGGGTGTCATTCCTATTTCCACCTCACCCAGGAGGTGCAGAGAGCCGTAAGGCTACTCACATGAAATTTACTCAAGGTCGGTAGGTGACAGATAACATGAACGGCAGCTGGAGCCTTATCTAAGTGACATCAGAATGGAAATGGTGTTTGGAACGGACTCTCTCAAGTCTGAAGTAGGTGTTTGGCTCACAGACAGCAAGAGAGGGAGAGCTTATCAGCGCTCGGTCACCCTGGGTCAAAGATTTTGTAAGGCAGCAAATTACAGATCCCAAGAAGGCACTAGGAAAATGCATCTTAGCAAATGCCTCTTTCATTCCACTGTGAGGACCAGCTCCTTCCCTACACAAGAAAATCAGAAGAGCCTCGCTGGATCAGGCCGAGGGCCCATCTAGTCCAGCTTCCTGTATCTCACAGTGGCCCACCAGATGCCTCAGGGAGCACACAAGACCACAAGATGCCTGCATCCTGTTGCCACTCCCTAGCACCTGGCAATCTGAGGTAAATTTCTGAGGTAAAATTCTGCAGTAAAGAATAACTTGCAATCCAATCTGCGCTTTAAGAACATAAGAAGAGCCCTGCTGGATCAGACCAAAGGCCCATCTAGTCCAGCTTCCTGTATCTCACAGTGGCCCACCTGATGCCTCAGGGAGCATACAAGACCACAAGACGCCTGCATCCTGTTACTACTCCCCTGCGTCTGGCATTCTGACAACAACAACATGCAATTAGCAGTTGTGGTACATGCCTTCCCCCAATTTAAATTTGCACTGTGGTATTTATTTTTGTAGGAGATGCATCAGTGTACGCTCTATATCAGCTCTCTCAAGTACACCCTGGATCCTCCAGCACAATTTACTATTTAGCCTCTATCTATTCCATTTTCATGGGAGGAGGTTTTTTAACCCAATGGCTGCCACCCCCAGACATCTGAGTTTGGGTAAAAGGTGGGGAGGATGAAAGAAAAAGGTTTCTTTCACTCTCCCCACGATGCTGGGGCCTTGCCCTGCTCTCTCTCTCTCATTCTCTCTCTCTCTCTTATCTCTCCATCAGCAGATTCTGTGTGTGCATTTTTAAGAACTGAATTGATTTTGATGTCACTTCTTACCTGTGTTTGATTGAATTTCCAAGGTCCCGTCGAGGAATTTGTGGGGACCAGCGAGGAACGGAGAGTGTATCTGTAAGACAGAAGTAAGAGAAAAGGGGATCGAAAAGGAATCCAGAGAAAAGGGAAGGAGGGGAGAAATTCAGATCTTCTCCTTGGCATGAACAGCCCAGCTTCTTACTTAAGAACATAAGAACATAAGAAGAGCCATGCTGGATCAGGCCAAAGGCCCATCTAGTCCAGCTTCCTGTGTCTCACAGCGGCCCACCAGGTGCCCCAGGAAGGCATGAGACTACAAGATGCTTGCATCCTGTTGCCACTCCCTTGCACCCGGTACCAGTAGCCCATCACCTTTGTAAGGAGGTTGCACAATCCATCATTGCCTATAGCCCACGATGGACCTTTCCTCCAGATATCTGTCCAATCCCCTCTTGAAGGCATCAAGACCAGATGCCATCACCACCTCCTGTGGCAAGGAGTTCCACAGATTAACTACCCGATGGGTAAAAAAGTACTTCCTTTTATCTGTTTTAACTCTCCCAACCCTCAAGTAATCACCCTGAAATTGATTACTTGTCAAGGATGTCATCGTGACCGCTCTGTGAGAAGAGGGAGATTACCCAACCTTCTGCACAAGTCTCAAAAATCACTGCACAACAAATTAACTACAAATGAGGACCGAAGGGGGAAAAAAGAGTCATGGTGCTGTCAGTAGGGAAAGCAAAGGTTCAATTCCTTCATATACAAAACAATACTAAATTATGCTTTTTATTAGACAATATGAAATGGGGAAATTGGGGGGGGAATGTATACAAGTTATGCAACTCTGAACACTGTGATTTGTGTCTTTCTTTAAAATATAATATAGAGCAGTGGTTCCCAAACTGTGGGTCCCGAGCCAATTTCAGGTGGGTCGCAAAGCACCTAGAGCAGCCATATTGAAAAGATGGGAAGATG
>JAJKFI010000059.1:3054990-3072166 GCA_029204185.1 Lerista edwardsae
CCGCGCAGCAGTAAGCAGTTAAGGGCCCCATGCCCGATGCCACACGCGTGGCGCACTCTTGCCGCACCACACAGCAGTATGCAGGTAAGAGCCCATGCCCTATGTGTGGCGCACTCCTTGCTCACCACGCAGCAGTAAGCAGGCAAGGGCCCTATGCCTGAAGCCACCCATGTGACATCTCCCTTGAAGCACCAGGCAGCCATGGCTGTATAAGGGCGCAGAAGGCGACTAAACCAAATGCTTCTGCCCTGAAATGCAGCTTGTAAGCACTGCCAGATTCTGCTGGGCTTGCTCCATGCCAACGGAGTGTAACCCGAACCCCACCAGGGGAAGGCCAAGTGGCCTCAATTGCTTGGCAAAAAATGGGGGCATGACTGAACAAGGTGAGCAGGGTCTCATAGCAAATTGGAACAATGCCCCGAACCGGGGCAGGTGGACCAGGCACAGGGCCTTCTGCCCTCCACCCCGCTGATCAGTATGGACTGACTCGATGTCAGGGCCCTGACACCCTCAACCTCAGGAGAGGTGAATTTTCTCACCCTCAAAAAGTACCCACGCCGGGTGCTGGGTGCCAGGGCATGAAACAAAGGACCTCAGGAGGGGCCTGGGATTCAGGGCAAGAAACACATTCATGGCCAACTCATGGAAGCACTTCTCTGAACCAGGTCAGTGCATTGACCATGCCACCTCCCGGGTCGTGCAGGGCTATGGATAAAGTGTTAATGTGCATAAGGCCTGATGACACCCTTGACCCTGGCTATTTGGCTTGGCAAACTGTTGATGACTATTATTATTGCCGGAAGCAAATGGTGGAGTTGGTAAACTCCTGGCCTTGCTAGTGAACAGCGATCACTATGGGGAAGTGTTCCAGAGAGGTGTGGCTGGGTGCAAGGCTGGTTTTGATCCACTCCTCTGGCCATGGTGTGGCACACCACCACCCCCTAAAAATAGCTGCTGAAACCCCGCCGTCGCTGGCTGCCTCCCAGAGCATCAGCAGCTTGGCCTCTTAGGTGCGTTAATGAGCAGTGGAACAAATTGAGTAGTCGCCCTGAGCCAACGAGATGACCTGCAATCTAGGAATATTAGCTCATTTCCTGCATTCATTTCTTTCTTACTTCATTCATGTCATGCACAGTCCTCCAGTTAAATTGTGTTCTATGTGAGAAGCTGCTGTATGCCACTCCTTATGTGCAGTTTTACATATCCAGCTTCGGTAATCTGCAGGAACTGAAGCCAGCTGGCCATGTCCCCCTGCGAGCCAGCTATAACCTAAAGCCTATGGGCAACCCCCTGCAAGTGACTGCAGCTCAAGAAGCGATGGATTCTTGTCTGCTGGGAGCTGACTAGACTTGACATCCTATCTAGCTCGCTAGCGAGGAATGCCGGTCAAGTGCAAGGGGCCCCTGTCTAGTCACGTGGCTGGCATGACTATACGCCACAGCGCAAGGGACACCGCTACCCTCCCACTGAAGTGGTACCTAATTTATCTACTTGCATTTTTTGGTGCTTGCAAACTGCTAGGTTGGCAGGAGCTGGGGCAAGCAATGGGAGCTCACTCAATTGCTTGGTCTCGAACTGCCAACCTACTGGTCAACAGCTTGGCTGTTCAGCGCACAGCGCCACCATGTCCTGATATGCTATTAGAGTGGAGGGTATTTATGGTACTGACTAAGAGAGCAGACAACCTGAAGACCAGCTGCTTGTTGAGGGCTAGCCTGCATCGAGTGCCCTTGAAGAGCTACAAAGCTACTCCTGTGCTCTAGAACCAAGGGTCACTCCATAAAATAAAAGGATATAGTTAGGGATAACCCAAAGGACTGTAAGGTAGTTCTGCCCACACATGGATGACAGAACACCAGGGGACAGAATCTGTATGCTATACACAGTTTCTGTCGTAGGGACCCACCCTAATGAGGGCACCATAAAGATGCAATCTTGGCCATTTTGACCACCCCCAAGCCACAGAGCGCTGGCTCTGTACCCCATACTGAGCAGCAGGGGGAGGCAGGATGTTAAATCCTATTTATTTTACTGTGAAGAGCCAAGCGACCAGAGGATAGTGGCGAGCCCCCGAAAAGAACAGCCCCACTGGATTAGGCCAAAAGGCCCCATCTGGTCCTGCTTCCTGTATACAAAAGAAGCATATCAGACAAGCAGATACTTGCATTTCAATACCATTCCACTGTGTCAGGCATTCTAAGGTAGCCTACTTCTGCCACAAGGAGGTTGCACTGCCCCTCAAGGCCTGTAGCCTGGGCTGGGCTTTTCCTCCAGAAATCTGTCCAATATCCTTTTAAAGGCACCTAAGCCAGACACTGTTGCCCCTTCCTGAGGCAAGGTGTTACACAGCTTAATTACCAGTTAGCTAAAAGCACAGGCATGTTACATGTTAGCTAAAAACAAAACAAAACAAAACAATACAGGCACGCCCAGAATGTGTTCCGGACTTCACCGTGGATACCCAAAACCATTGATACCAGGTTACGCCCCTTGAAAGACAGGGGAACCTCAGAGGCTTTGCAACAAGGTGAGAGAAAAAAAATTGTTTATGTTCTACCATCCTTTCAATAGGAGTCCCAGAACTCATGGTATCTGTGGATGACTAAAACCGTGGATAATGAATTAGCGGACACCAGGGCAAACATTGTCATGTTTCTATTGCCCTGTCTCAAACATAGTCTAACATTGTCCCCACATAATAATGGTCAGGGCCAGATCCTGAAAGCCAGAGCAGTGGTTGTGGGGATAGCTGGGCTGTGGGATAATTGACCCCATCGGGAAACCAGGCAAGAAGAAACTGGATCAGCTCAGACAGGGATGGCCTACTCTACTTGCGGTAGCCAACTGTTGCATGCCCAATGTTGACATGCGGGGGCACATTGCCCAGCTTTCCACTACTTCCCAGGCCTCATGTGGAAGAAATGCACCAAAGAAAACAGAGAGGTGAAAGGAGTTCGCTAAGCCCTGGAAAAGAAACCAGAAGGTCATTAATGCTCATATCCTTCCATGCAACTCAAGAGGCAGGGAAAAACATCCCCCCGTCATGCAATGCGAAAGAAAATGCCATTGGGACGACATGAATGAGGTCTTTCTAACCCGGGAAAACAAGGTTGACCAAGCCAAATTAACCTGACAAGGAACTAAGGAGTTTAAGTTCATAAAATTGAATAATCAACTATTTAAGGCAAGGAAACCTATTAAGGCAGGGAAAGCATTGTTAAGTTGGAAGGAAATACAAGGCCATCTAGTCCAACCCCCCGCCTGCAGCAAGAATCCCTCCTATAGCATCTCCAGCAGTGCCTGTTGAGCCTCTGCTCAAAGATCTCCAGTGAGGGAGAATCCATTGCCACATAAAGCTGGGAAGGAAATAATCTGCTTCATACTTGGAATGAGAAAGAAATTAGAAAACTGGTTCATCAATTCAGTTCCAGGCGTTGTAGTCAAATATTAACAAGGAGTTTAGAAAACTGGTTCATCAGTTCCAGGCGTTGTAGCAAATATTAACTGCTATCAAATCAATTTGTAATTTCATTCAGCAAGTTATTTAGAGGGCAATAGAACTACCTTGAATTAAGTTATATAGCAGATCATCCCCAGAAGGCAAAGAAGTCAGCCCCCCCCCAAAAAAAAAAAAAAACCATTACCACAGAAAGGCAATAAGCAAGAAGGGCAATTCCTAAAATAAATAAATAATTTTTTTTTTTAAAAGGGGGAAGAGGAAATTAAATAAGCAATAAATCAACATGTGAAAGAGAGATGGAATGCCCATCCTGTGGATTAGAACTCACAACCTCTCAAAGAAGGGATACAAACCTTCTGGGGTTGGGGGTGGCCAACACAACCCAAGGCAGCAGTAAAAAGGCAAACCAAACACACCCCAACATTCCTCACTTAAATCAATCAGGCAGCTGAATTAGTTAACACAATCACCGCCCAAATTCCTTATCAATCTAGGGCAGAGCCAAATGGCCACTCTTTATATTAAGCAAAAACAATTGGAAAGGAAGATCTTAAAGAGAATGCCTAAGAAAAGTGCTTAAAGAGATAAGAGGGCTTCTTAGGCAGCGTGACTATCTGTACCTTCTTCCCCAAGGGAGAACCCCCCTCCCTTCTCGTTTGTGCTTTGCTATAGTGGGGGGGGGGCTCTGAATGGAGAAAGGGGGAGGAACAAGCCTCAGCAGCTGCAAAAGAAAAGCTTGCTAGCATGGTTCCTGCTGCGAGGAGGGCAACCTCAGACACGCTCCTAACGGAGGTGCAGCCAAAAAATCCTCCCCCATGTGTACTGCCCAGCCCCCACCTGAGCACTCCATGAGGCAGGATTGCCCAGCAATCAGGAGATCTCATGCCGCATGCGCCTGAGTTTCCCCAGCAATCAAAACAGTGTGGGAGCTGTGAAATGACTCTGCTACCTCCTGCAGCAGCCATAGGCTAGGATCCCATTCAGAGAACAGCTTCACCAATACCCCATACATTACCAAAGGCACAGGAAGGATGATCCATGTCATGGAGCTCCGTTTTCCTTTGGGATCCAAGACAGAATGGCTCTCTAAAAGCCACCTCGCCACCAGGAGAGCTCCTGGCGACGCCCCCATGGCCAGATGCCCAATGAGGGCAGCAGCTGCCTCCTGTGGCTGGGAGGGGGGCAAGCCAATCAGCGAGCATCCAGCTATGGGGCTGGAGCTCGGCAGAACATAAGAACATAAGAAGAGCCCTTTTGGATCAGGCCAAAGGCCCATCTAGTCCAGCTTCCTGTATCTCACAGCGGCCCCACCAGGTGCCTCAGGGAGCACACGAGACAATAAGATGCCTGGATTCCGTTGCCACTCCCTTGCACCCGGTACTCTGAAGTAGCCCACCACCAATGTAAGGAGGTTACAACCCATCATTGCCTATAGCCCATGATGGACTTTTCTTCCAGAAATCCGTACAATCCCCTCTTAAAGACATCTAGACCAGATGCCATCACCACCTCCTGTGGCAAAGAGTTCCACAGATTAACCAGCTGCTGGGTAAAAAAGTACTTCCTTTTATCTGTTTTAACTCTCCCAACCCTCAGTTTTAGCGGATGCCCCCTGGCTCTGGTGTTTTGAGAGAGGGAAAAGAACATCCCTCTATCGACTCTATCCCTTCCGTGCATTATTTTGTATGTCTCAATCATGTCCCCCCTCAGGCGCCTTTTTTCTAAACTGAAGAGCCCCAATCGCTGCAGTCTTTCTTCATAAGGGAGGTGCCCCAGCCCCGTAATCATTTTTGTCGCTCTCTTCTGCACCTTTTCCAGCTCCACTATGTCCTTTTTGAGATGCGGCGACCAGAACTGCACACAATATTCCAGGTGCGGCCTTACCATCGATTTGTACAATGGCATGATAATACTGGCTGTTTTATTCTCAACCCCTTTTTTAATTACCCCAAGCATGGAATTGGCCTTCTTAATTGCTGCCGCACACTGGGTCGACACCTTCATTGAATTGTCCACCAGCACCCCAAGATCTCTCTCCTGAGCTGAGCTCTCCCCAACTTGGAGAGATCCTTCTGGAGCTCTTCACAATCCTTTCTGGTCTTCACCACCCGGAAAAGCTTTGAAAACTTTTGGAAATTTTTTTGGAAAAAAAACTTTTTTGAAAACTTCCAGAGGGCTGGCTATGTCAGTCTGGAGAAGAAGAAGAAAACCTAAGGAAAAAGACTTGATGAAGATGAGACACGTTATTTGAGCATAAGCTTTCACTTCACCCCGCACAAGGTATGTTATTCTAGGGCACATGTCGTCTCAGAACGTCTGGTTATTAGGACAACTCGCCTTGCAGTCAATGAAGCAGACTCCAATCTACAAAATATCTTGCTGAAATAAACTGGTTAAGGGTGCAATCCTCGCCAACTTTCCAGCACTGACATAGCTGTGCCAATGAGGCATGTTCTGCATCCTGCAGTGGAATTGTAGTCACGGAGGCTTCCTCAAGGTAAGGGAATGTTTGTTCCCTTAATCTTGGAGCTGCACTGCCCTTCCCCCGGTGCTGGAAAGTTGGTTAGGATTGCGCCCTAAGTCTTTGTGTTGCCAAGTGACTTTTAGCATTATCCTGGTTATGTCTACTCAAAAGCAAGCCCTGTTGAGTTCAATGGGATTTACTACCAGGTAAGTGTGTACTCCTACAGGAAGTCAAGTCTGATTGCTCCCTGGAAGGACAAATCCTGAAGCTGAAGCTCAAATGCTGTGGCCACCTCATGAGAAGAGAGGACTCTTTAGAAAAGACCCTCATGCTGGGAAAGATGGAAGGCCAAAGGAGAAGGGGGCGGCAGAGGAGGAGATGGTTAGACAGTGTCACCGAAGCAGTGAACTTGAAGTTGGGTGAACTCCGGAAGCTAGTGGAGGACAGGGAGGCCTGGCGTGCTGCGGTCCTGGGGGTCGCGAAGAGTCGGACACGATTTAGGGACTGAACGACAACAGGTGTGTATAGGATTGCAGCCTTTGTTGCTTTTAATGCAGGCTATTTTAGGCTGACAAGCTATGCACTGTTACCTGGAAGAAAGCTCCACTGTACTTGATGAGGCTTAACATCTGAGTGGACACACGTAGGGTCACACTGTTAATCTGCAGAAGTTGGCAGAACAATATAGGATATCCAAGATGTCGCTTGGCCCTGAAAGGGAGGGGTTTAAAGGTAGTCAAGATGGGCTCGATCAGGATCAGGCCCACAGCACAAGGGAACAGCATTTGAGCTCGGACTGCACTTCATTCCGGAACATTCCATTGCCACCTTAGTAGAGTGAGGGTGGACGTCCCTATTGACTTCAGTGGGATACAGATTGTCGCTGTGATGCATCCCTATATTTTGTCTGTCACTCTGAAGACTGAAACCGCTGTGAAGGATAATAACGGGCTATAAAAACCAGCAGCGTTCAGTGACCTGTTTTCCAATTTGATGATTACGGTGCAGCCGCAATTTAGGCATCAAGAGCTGCCGATGAAACTCTGCATTGGGTATCGTCAGTTATGGATGCCAGACTTCAGCCACGGATCATTAGGAATGAGGAGTGCCCTGGGCTACCTTCCAATTCTAGACAAAAATGGTGGAATATGAGGAATAAAGCCGCCCACCTGAGCTTGTGGGACAAGAAGTCATGATAGGTATGTGCAACGTCCTGGTTGAAGACGCAGGGTACCTCAGAATGCCAGGTGCAAGGGAGTGGCAAGAAAGGATGTGGACATCTTGTTGTCCTATGTATGCCCTGAGGCATCTGGTGGGCCACTGTGAGATACAGGAAGCTGGACTAGATGAGTCTTGGCCTGATCCAGCGGCGCTCTTCTTATGTTCTGAAGGCCCAGACTGAGTTGCAAGTTATTATAGCTCCCTCCCCGCAGACAGGATAGAAAATCCTCTTTTATTTACCTCATATTTACCTCAGAATTTTACCTCAGAATGCCAGTTCCAAGGGAGTGGCAACAGGATGCAGTCATCTTGTTGCCTTGTGTGCTCCCTGAGGCATCTGGTGGGCCACTGTGAGATCCAAGAAGCTGGACTAGATGGGCCTTTGGCCTGATCCAGTGGGGTCTTCTTGTGTTCTTAAGGCCCAGTTTGGGTTGCAAGTTATTATAGCTCCCTCATCACAGTCAGGATAGCAAATTGTTTTATTTCCCTCATATTTACCTCAGGACAGAGAACAGTCAAAGGGCTGGACTGTGGGGCTCTTGCAGGCTTCTAAATCTCACTTGGCTAATCTCTGGGCCAGAAGATGCCTCTGGCTTTTAGACACTCGAGCTCCACCACCTCCCCTTTGAGAAGTTTGATATCCAGGAACAAAACTAGAAGAGTCTCGGCAGGGGGAAGAAAAGCCAGAAGGCGAACACGGAGGCACATCACCGCGTCTCCTGGAATCAACAGCCTTCCCCTGACAGAAGGCAATGGGGAAAAAATGTAAAAATAAAAATTAGCAGCCCGGCAGAATGCGGAGGGTGACAAAACAGGGTCACGCCTCTCCCCATCTCCCTCTGACAGGAAGCACAACAGTACAGCCCGCAAGCCACGGCTGTCTCCCGCTGATGGACAGGTGTGACAACAAGGCCCGAGACCTGGACGGCACCCGCGTGCCTTGGAAAGGAGCAGGGCCAAGTGGGTGACATGAGCCAGGCAAATAAACAGCCCAGGCGTGACATGTCTGCTGAGCTGCGGTGTTCCCGGCTTTCCGACAGCCCTGCTGTTCAGAGAGAGTGTCGGGAAGCGGGGGGGAGGACTGGCCATTCGGCAGGACAGGGATGCTAGCGCAGAGACCAGGACAGGACCTGATTCTGCCTGATCCAGTCCAGTGTTCTGCTTCCTACAGCGATCCATCGGGTTGCCTTTGGGAAACCCACAGTGAAGGAACTAAGCATACATTAGATCCCCAATTTACGTCCTGGGTTCCTTCTGGAGATTAGTCCAGGAGTTGAAATGGATGCAACTCAGGGCGCAATCCTAACGAGGAGTGAGGCCAGCACAGTTAGGCCAGCCAAGTTTAGCCGGCACAAAGCACACCGTAAAGTGTGTTTGGACCACTCTCGGAGTCAGGGAGGCCAGCACACAGTCGTGAGCCATCCTCCCTGACTCCGAGACTGGTCCAAACGCCACTCCCTTGTATCTGGCACTCTGAGGTAAAATTCTGAGGTAAATATGAGGTAAATAAAGCAAGGTCTGGCCAGTACAAGGGACACCGAAAAGTGTGTTTGGATCACTCTCGGAGTCAGAGAGGCCAGAACACAGACGTGCACCATCCTCCCTGACTCCGAGACTGGTCCAAACGCCACTCCCTTGTATCTGGCACTCTGAGGTAAATTCTGAGGTAAATATGAGGTAAATAAAGCAAGGTCTGGCCAGTACAAGGGACACCGAAAAGTGTGTTTGGACCACTCTTGGAGTCAGAGAGGCCAGAACACAGATGTGCACCATCCTCCCTGACTCCGAGAGCGGTCGAAACACGCATTACGGTGGCCCTTGTGCTGGCCAAATTTTGCTGGCCTAACTCCAGGTTAGGACTGCACCCTCAGTGAAAGCACTGACACAGACGTCCATAACTTGGGTCGTCCATAATTTGGGGAGCCAGTACTTCTGTTCCACTGCTGCTCCTCTGCAACTGGTATGAAGAAGCAGCACTTATCCAGCATAACTAGAAGCCATTGCTCAATCTGTCCTCCGCAAAGGTGCTCAGGTGGCTTCTGAAACCAGCCGAGCTAGCATCCATTGTTGCTGCACCTTGTGGCAAGGAACTCCACAGACTAAGCATGAAGGATAGAGTTGTCTTCTGTGAAGGTGCTCAGTCACCTCCTGAAGCCAGCCAAGCTAGCAGCCCCTGCCGCACCTTGTGGCAAGGAGTTCCACAGACTAAGCGTGAAGGAATGACAAGTGCTGTGGTGACCACGCAGCGCTGCTCCACCTGGCCTGAAAAGGAGACAGCTGAGAGCAGGGGCGCACCACTAGGAAAGACGCAGCTGTGTTGCAGCCTAGGCACAAATTGGGGAAGGAAGTGCAGAAAGAAAGAGTGCAAGGAAGCAGCAGTTGAAGATGCCTCTCTCTCTTGCTGTAGGGAGAACTGTGGGGTGAGCTGTCCACTCCTGTGCACAGCTCTTATGCAAATATTTTTTGCACTTTGCAAAAGTGCTCAGCCGTAGCACTTTGCAGTCTCCCAGATTGAGCACAGCCTTCCCGTAAAGCAGGAAGAAGCTCAGACGAGAGAATCCCAAAGAGAGGGACAGACAGTCAACCAAAACCACTTGGGTCCAGGAAAGAGGAGCCAGGAGGAGCCTCGTCGAGCCATTAAGCAAAGCACTTTGGTGGGGATGTTTCTGAACACGCCCAGCTCTTAGCCCAGGGACCTGACGTTCCGGGATGCAGCCACAGAGCTCCTCCCAGATACCTTGAGGCCTCCTGAGAATGCAGCAATCAGTTGGGTCATTTCTCAGCCATTTTCCGACAGCAAAAAATGAATCAAAAAGGACAACTCTGGCAGGTACGGCTCTCCCTTTGCAAGTCAACTCGCCCTCTCACCAACAGTCCCTTGCTGGTCCAACTTACTTGTGGAGACGGTGGTCTCAGTGTGAACAGGCGGGGTGGAAGGATGGAAAGGAGGGTGCCCGACAAAGAAAGATCTCAGGGACCGCTCGGAGAGGAGGGGCGAACGCTGGGCAGGGATATTCTCGCAGCTTCCCACAGTGTTGTGGATCTTGAGGTTGAGGGGTTTGTTCTTCTTCTTGGCTCTGAGAGATGGAAAGGAAAGGCATCGTGAGACCACAGGACAAGAGAGAGGCGGCATGCTTTGTCGTGGCTTGCAACAACTGGAGAAAGAAAAAGAAACCAAGACTTAGTAAGAGTTTGTTGGGTGAGATCCAGGAGCCGTCGACTCCAGTTTTGTTTTCCGTCTCGGCAGGCATTGAATACAAACCTGAGAAGCTGAGGGAGAAATCCTAACCTGAAGTTAGGCCAGCACAGTTAGGCCCGCAAAGTTTGGCTGGCACCAGGGCCACCGTAAAGCGCTTTTGGACCACTTTCAGAGTCAGGGAGGAGAGTGCACGTCTGTGTGCTGGCCTCTCTGACTCCGAGTGGTCCCAACATACTTTACAGTGTCCCTTGTGCTGGCCAGAACTTGCTTTATTTACCTCATATTTACCTCAGAATTTTACCTCAGAATGCCAGATACAAGGGAGTGGCATTTGGACCACTCTCGGAGTCAGGGAGGATGGCGCACATCTAAGTGCTGACCCCCCTGACTCCGAGAGTTGTTCAAACATACTTTACAGTGTCCCTTGTGCTGGCCAGACCTTGCTTTATTTACCTCATATTTACCTCAGAATTTTACCTCAGAATGCCAGATACAAGGGAGTGGTGTTTGGACCACTCTTGGAGTCAGGGAGAATAGTGTGCGTCTGTGTGCTGGCCTCCCTGACTCCAAGAGTGGACCAAACATACTTTACGGTGTCCCTTGTGCTGGCCAAACTGTGCCAGCCTAACTCCAGCTTAGGATTGTGCCCAGAATCCATGTAGGGTGACCAGCCACCCTTCAAAACAAATGTTTTCATTCTTCTTCCCCCCCCAACAACGACGGTTAAGCAAAGTGCATTCTGCCCTCCTGTGGTGGAAAAGGAACACAGAGGCAACAAGGCATCCCACAGAGACGGGAGAGTAAGCTGGTTTCTCCTGGGTTATTTCTCCATTAACGCTTCCCAATTTATCCTGCCTGGGCAGTGATTCTTGTTTTAGGTGGGGATTGGAGCAAGGCATCTTATCCCTTCTGGCCAGCCCCAAATACCAAAGTGACAGGTTTTAGGAACAGCTGCCTCAGTCCATCTCTGTCTCCATGCAATTTCCTCGCTGGCCCAGAGCTCCAAGCGGAGAGCATTGTAAACTTGCAGGGTGTGGTGAACTTTCCAGATCGGGAACACTCCACCGACCCGGGAACTGATGTGACAGAACACACCAGTCAATCATTCACGGAAACGGAATCTCAGAAAGAAGAGGCTGGCTAGTGGAGAACAAAAGGGAAAACACACACAAGCACATACACACTGCAGATCAAAGTGCTGGAGATCTTTCAGGAGATACCCAACTCAAAGTGACTCTGCATCACCCTCTGATCGAAATCTTTGGCTGTGAAGTCAGCCAAGTATTCATATTATGAGCTAAGCATGGCGATGGTGGTGAAGCTTATCATTGGGTTGACCCAGAAATGAACTTCGGACAAAATTCAATGCTTGCTTTAAAGGAGAAGCTAACGTAGGAATTCTCTGTCCGAGAATCCGAGACAGAACGCAATCCTCACCTGGAGTTAGGTTGGCACAGTTAGGCCAGCAAAGTTTGGCTGGCACAAGGGCCACCGTAAAGCATGTTTGGACCACACTCAGAGTTGGCGGGATGGTGCACATCTGTGTGCTGGCCTCTCTGACTCAAGGGTGGTCCAAACACACTGTATGGTGTGCCTTGTGCCAGCCAAACTTTGTTGGCCTAACTATGCCAACCTAATTGACGGCCTAACTCCAGGTTAGGATTGAGCCCCCAGAAGGGTGTCTGGCTTGGTTGATCCTCCTAAGCTTCTCTTTTCCTTCCCATTGAGCAAAACTTTCGTATCTGGAAGAGGGGCAAAAACAGCCCTTGGGGAAACTACATTACCAAAGTAGCACCAGAACCTTTCTTCAGCTGCAAAGTCCATAAGAAAAGGAAATGAAAAAGTTAGCACATTTTCCTCCTTCCCATGATTAAATGCCACTTCTTCCTTCAGCCAAATAAGAAAATATTCTTTTTAAAAAGAATGGGAAAAGAGGGAGGGAGGAATTGGGGTTTGGTAGATGAGAAGGGCAAACTCAGATTCGCCTTGAAACATAAGCGGAGCTGTTTTCCAATAGCTCAATTTATTTCCGAGACGATTAGACTCGAACCAGGGCCAGTTTGGTTGTGTCTGGTCAAGTGCCTGCCTGCCTTTGATAAAGCAGCAAAGGACATTCAGTGACCATTGAGGCCTAGTCCTTGACCACATCTTAAATCAATTTCCTGCACACTCATGTGTACCTTGAAAAACGGGGCTAGGAGTTAATCTAAATGTCTCAACTAATTTAATAAGAACGCTCTTAGCAGACGTGCGTTATGAACAATACATCAGGGAGAAAGGCAAGACCTGTCATCATATTCTCGGTTCTTACTGGCTTGTGAAACGCTCCTTCCCCCGATTGCCTTTCCGGCGGAAAAGTGCATAGTTACAGCATGCTGACCTCACAAAACCATTTGCACATCTTTGGCACAAGAGTTCCACTTTGCCTTATACAATCTCCTTTAAATGTCGGTTATTTTGGATAGGTCTTCTATCAACCAGCATGTGCACAGATCAACAGTGGATAATTTGGACGCACAGTGTAGGAGCATGACCAAAGACCCATCCAGTCCATCCAACTAGCCCTGCTGGATCAGACCAAAGGCCCAGCTTCCTGTACCTCACAGTGGCTCACCAGATGCCTCAGGGAGCATGCAAGACCACAAGACGCCTGCATCCTGTTGCCACTCCCTTGTATCTGGCATTCTGAGGAAAATTTCTGAGGTAAATATGATGTAAATAAAAGAATTTGCTATCCTGTTCGTGAGGAGGGAGCTATAATAACTTACAACTCAGCCTGGGCCTTAAGAACACAAGAAGAGCCCCACTGGATCAGGCCAAAGGCTCATCCAGTCCAGCTTCCTGTATCTCCCAGTGGCCCACCAGATGCCTCAGAGGGCACACAGTACAACAAGATGTCCACATCCTGTTGCCACTCCCTTGTATCTGGCATTCTGAGGTAAATTTCTGAGGTAAATAAAAGAGAATTTGCCATCCTGTCTGTGGGGAGGGAGCTATAATCACTTGCAACCCAATCTGGGCCTTAAGAACATAAGAAGAGCCCCGCTGGATCAGGCCAAAGGTCCATCTAGTCCAGCTTCCAGTATCTCCCAGTGGCCCACCAGATGCCTCAGGGAGCACACAGGACAACAAGATGTCCACATCCTGTTGCCACCCCCTTGCACCTGGCATTGATAGCATTTCACGAAGCCACAACCTGCTCTTCTTAAACTCTACATCATGAACACAGCAGCAGAGGAGAAGCTGCAGAGGAGGCAATGAGGAGGCTGCAGGGGAGGTCACCTAAGGGGAAGCGAGCAGAGGCAGGGGTGACACACTCACTGTCCAGCGCAAGAACAGACATCCTTCCTGCGTGCCCGTTTGCCCTTCCAGCCACATGGGCATCTGGAGGAGCCCTCGGTAGGAAATGACTGCATTGCAGCACCTCTACCGCCTGACAGCGCTTGGTAAGCAACGCAGCTTCCAAAGCGGTGGGGAGGGAGGCGAAAGAGGGAGAACGGCAAACAATTATGCAACCTCTGCCTAATGTGCTAATTGTTTCCTAGCCTGGGAAAACGTGATGCTCACATCCACATCTTGTGCAGGGGAAGGGGACGCTGGTTTCCACGAGATGAAGGGATAATTGAATCACGGCAAGGACTGGTGGCACGACCTTTATGAGCCCCTGCCATGCTATGGCCAAGCAGACACCACCATCTTTCTGGACCCTACCGGGAATGGTACTCCCAGGGTTCTAGAAGCTTCTGGAGAACTCTTGGAGGCCAGAGCTAACCCAAGAGTTCTGAAGGGCCACTTTAAGGGGTTTTTTTGGGGGGAGGCGATGGGGAGTGGTTGCTGGAGGGCGGAGAAATTCATTAGTCCCACCCCTGCAAAATTTCAGACTGGCCCCTTGTCTTCTCCATCTAAGCATTTCAGGAGATTGTACAGGGCTGGGTGGAACGATGGTCTAACCTAGGAAAAGGCAGCTTTGTGAGTTGGCTCGATCCACAACTATTAGGTCAACATTCTAGATGGCCCCATTGGCTCCCCAAAACAAGAAAAAGAACAGGCAGAGGATATGGCTATTGGGCAACTCCTTCGAATTGCCCAAATATATCTCAGCTGCAACGTTGCCATGGAAGTCCGAAGCCCAAGGAAAGATAACTGGACCCCAGACCAGTGAGAGGAGGGTACAGAACAGTGAGCTCCTTGTAGGAGCTCCTACAGTGGTGAGCTCCACCACTGTTGGCACACAGCTCCACCTCCTGAAGTCCTGCGATTACCCAATGCCATTGGGCTGTTTCCCCACCTATAAATCAGTTACAGATGAAATATTTAAGGAGAAAATCATTTCCTAGCGAGGCGCGCCGGTGACAGCTCTCATTATTAGAAAGGATGAGTGATTCTCAACAGAGATTTCCCCCCATGGGCCCCCCTCACCCATTCTCTGGAAAATAAATTTTAAAAGGAAGAAGAAAAAAATAAGATGAGCGATTATCAAGAGCCTGCCATAATTCATCTGACTTTCATGCTAAGAAGGCGGCAAATGAATGGCTGCCCGTCTGGGGCAACAGGATGGAGTTGGTAGGGAGACGTAGAGTGGCTGAGAGCTGGCCGACCTCCGTTGTGACCCCCCCCCACTCCAAGGCAGAGCTCCGAGTCCAGATCTGAGGACACAGAACCCAAAGAGAGGTCCTGACATGCGGTGAGAGTAGGAAGAACCTCTGAGCATCCCTCAGTTTCCCACCCATCCACCTGTTTCCCCCAGGTGTGACAGTCCAACTGCTCTCTCCTCCTCCTTTCATTTTCTCTCCCTCCACCTTCCAAAACTGTGCTCCTGCTGTCGCTATGTCCCCTTCCAATGGTGCTGGGGAAAAAGAAAGGGAAAAGTGACCCCGTAGTGCACGCCAATCTGGCCACTGGGTGAGACAAGCTTGCCGTGGCAGTTGCTCAATCATTTATTTGATCAATCATTTATCTCCTCTGTGGGGCACTTGAAACTGGGCTCCAGGTTGCAGGCTTGGGGTTGAGATCAATCCCGACTCCTGCTAAGTCGAAAGCCACTGGTTTAAATGCTCAAGATGCAGCAACTTGCGGTTTGAGCATTTTTTCCCCCTCTCTAGAGCCTGAACATAAGAAGAGCCTTGCTGGATCAGGCCAAGGGCCCATCTAGTCCAGCTTCCTGTAACTCACAGTGGCCCACCAGATGCCTCAGGGAGCACATGAGACAACAAGACACCTGTATCCTATTGCCACTCCCTTGTATCTAGCATGGTGAGGTAAATTTCTGAGGTAAATATGAGGTAAATAAAACATTTGCTATCCTGCCTGTGGGGAGTGAGTTGTAAAAACTTGCAATCCAATCTGGGCCTTAAGAACATAAGAAGAGCCCTGCTGGATCAGGCCAAGGGCCCATCTAGTCCAGCTTCCTGGATCTCACAGTGGCCCACCAGATGCCTCAGGGAGCACACAAGACAACAAGATGCCTGCATCCTGTCGCCACTCGCGTGCACCTGGCATTCTGTGGTAAATTTCTGAGGTAAATATGAGGTATATAAAAGAGAATTTGCTATCCTGTCTGTGGGGAAGAAGCTATAAAAATGTGCAACTCAATCTGGGACTTAAGAACATAAGAAGAGCCCTGCTGGATCAGACCAAAGACCCATGTAGTCCAGCTTCCTGGATCTCACAGTGGCCCCCAGGGAGCACACAGGACAACCAGATACTTGCATCTCGCTGCCACTCCCCTGCATCTGGCATTCTAAGGTAGCCAATTACCCTTGCACCACCCCCAGGGAAGACACCAGAGTGAGGTTGTGGTTTAACTTCAATAAACGAAAGTGAACAGTTTTTATGAAATAAAACCTGCTGAACACCCGTCCCTTAGAAGAAGCAACAATGGAAAGGGGTAAGACAAGCCCCCCGCTCAATTCATCCTCAGAAAGGATCTTGCTCGAACCTCAGAGGAGAGAATCGGGGAGTTTTTGCTCTGCAATTTTCTGCCAGCCTCAATTGTCTACTTCGACCACTCTAGAGCCATGGTATGTCTCGCCATTCGCATTCTGTTAAGCCATCTCTGCCCCATGCCCTCCTAATGTATCTGTCGTCCATCAATCAGCCCTATCATCATTTCTCAGGCTTCCACAACCTGCCTTGACATCCGCTCATCATTTCCAGTGCCCGAGATGAGATGCCATTGATCTGTGGCATTTCGCCGTTTCCCCACCTCATTCTCCAGTCCTACAGGAGTCATCGCTTAGCCCATTAGGTGATTGACCATTCTGGCAACATGTTGAGCAGGGGCTAAGTTCTACAATGTTCATACCAGCCAAGAGGGGGACAACGTTGCCTCTTATGGAGGTCTTGAAAAAGGGGATTGGGCACATTTATGGAGGAAAAGTCCATCACAGGTTAGAAGCCATGATTAATCCATCAAACAAACGGTATTCACATACCACTTTTCAACATGGAGTTCACAAAGCAGTTTACAGGCAAATAATAATAATAAAGTTAAATGGCTCCCTGTCCCAAAAGGGCTCACAAACTTAAAAAAAACATGCAGAACACCACCAGCAACAGCCACTAGAAAAGACACTTTGCAGGGGTGAAGAGGGACAATTATTCTCTCCTATATAAGAGGAACACCACTGGAAAAAGTGCCTCTTGCCCAGTTAACAGGGGTTAGCAAGATAGCTGCCAACGGCCCTGCAAAGAGCTGAGCTCCTGCAGTTTGCAAGACCGATCAATCACTCTACAGTATTTATATACTGCTTTTCAACACAAAGTTCACAAAGCAGTTTACAGGCTAATAATAATAATAATAATAATAATAATAATAATAATAATAATAATA
>JAJKFI010000059.1:3072176-3085567 GCA_029204185.1 Lerista edwardsae
TAATAATAATAATAATAATAATAATAATAATAATAATAATAATAATAATAAAAGTTAAATGGCTCCCTGTCCAAAAGGGCTCACAATCTTAATATAAAAAAAAATGCAGAACACCACCAGCAATAGCCACTAGAAAAGACACTATGCAGGGGTGAATAAGGACAATTACAAAAATAGGGACCCCCTGCTAAATATAAGAGGAGCACCACTTGAAAAAAAGTGTCTCTTGCCCAGTTAGCAGGACTCCTGAAGAAGATTGAAAAAGATTCTTAATTAGAGGTTCAAATGACGTGTAAACCCCAGATTAAGACAAGTGCCAGCAGATCTGCTAGGATGTCGGCGGCATTCCTAAGTAGAGGCACCAAAGCGATAAAGACACAGAAGCCATCGTGAAAACGCAGAAGGGAGTCCAGCTAGGGAGAGCGACAAAGGCAAAACAAACGGACAAAAAAATGCAGGTGAAAAAGAAGTTGCAAAGAAAACTGCTGGGAACATTTCAGGATCCCCCCTGAGTATTGTTGTTTTTCGATGCATCGGAAGCCAGAGAGGGACAGGACTCTTGGATGAGAAAAGTGTGAAAGGATTACTGGAGGGAAAATGCGAGTCGGCCGAGAAGGTGGAAAGATTATTTGTGTTCAGCTGAGCTCTGGAAGGTGCTGGACGCAAGGTAGCCATGCTTGAAAGGCTTCCTTCAGGAAGGGCAGCTGAATGACAATGACAAAGAGAGGGGACAAGAGTGACGGTCCAGGGCTACGTGCCAAAATTAAACCTGCCAAGTCACTGGGTCCAGATGGCCTCTGCTGGAGAGCTTTAGAGGAGCTCAGATGGGGAAATGCTGGTCTTCGCTGCACACCTGACCTGCAACTTAACCGGAGCCACTCCAAGAACTCCCAGGGCGACAATCCTAACCCACTTTCCAGCACTGGCATAGCTGTGCCAGTGGGGCATGAGCTGCATCTGGCAGTGGAGGAGTAATCACGGAGGCCTCCTCAAGGTAAGGGAGTGTTTGTTCCCTTACCTTGGAGCTGCATTGCCCTTACCCCGGTGCTGGAAAGTGGGTTAGGACTGCACCCAGCGGTGTCATTCAAATGATTTAGGAACAGGAACTCACTCTTGATTGGCACTTGTCGGGAACCCGGAACCAGCCACGGAGCCCGTTAGGATCCGGAACGCCCGTTCTGGCCCGTTCCCCCTGAATGACATCACTGACTGCACCCCCTGCGTCTGCAGCCTGCTGCATGCCACCCCTTTGACCAAGTGGTCACAGCAGCCACTCAACCTGTTTCCAGCCTGGTTTTACTTCGCTTCATTTCATAAAGTGAGCCGAGCGGCGGCCAAGTTGACAGGCGACCCCCCCCCAAGCAATTGAGGACGGCAAAATCCAAGCAGATCCCCAAAAGACCCTCTCCGAATTGAATGAACAGAACATCAAAATGGCAAGAGAGAAAGTTCAATGCCAGTCTGGGGAGATGCAGATCAGGTACAAAAAAAGAAAAACCCCATCTTCATCGTCGAAACTGCAGATGTGAGCTGGCTGGAAAGAGAAGCTGGGATGGTGGATAAACAGCTTGATGAAAATGTCAACTCAACTAGCAGCACAAGGAAAGCAAATTCCACGCTGGGGATGATTAGACTGGGGGGTGGGTGGGAAACAACAACTTTCAGCATCGAAATATTTGTATGTATGTTCTGCGCTGTAACAGCATTTGCAACACAATGAACAGTTCTGCCCAGTCCGTCCAGAATGGGCTAGCACAAGCTGGATATCACAAATATCCACAATGAAATGGGTTGAAAAAGGTAACCGCATTTTGAGACATTTCAGCTCAGGGACAAGATGGTTTGGAGGCGACAGGACAGAGATTTATAACCTAGGCATGGCTGGAATTGGACCGAAGGTTACTTTTCTTGCTCTCTCGCGGCAGTAGGACTCTGGGGCTACAATCCCAAACATGCTTGCCTGGGAGTCAGCCCAATCAACCACAATGGGATTTGCTTCTGAAGTAGACCTGCTAAGGACTGCACTGTAACTTACTGCAGTTACAGGGAGTTGGGAGCACTGTTAAGTCTTTGCATGGGTGGAGCGGGGGCAGACATGTCATGTAGCGGGTACGCGAGTACCCG
Source organism: Lerista edwardsae (assembly GCA_029204185.1). NCBI lineage: Eukaryota > Metazoa > Chordata > Lepidosauria > Squamata > Scincidae > Lerista > Lerista edwardsae. The sequence goes on from JAJKFI010000059.1 coordinate 3,074,301, forward strand.
TTCCTAGGATTAGGGCTGGCCCCGCCCATTTGCCCGCCCCACCCACTCATCGACTCCGTCGGCGCTCCGCTCTGCCCCCTGCAACGTTTGAATTGCCTGCACGTTTGAGTTGCCTGCAAGTTCTCAGAGTCAGGCAGGCAGGCAGCGGAGCGAGGGAGACTGACGGCAGCAGCAGCGTGAGCAGGTAGGCTGCCTGGGGCTCCCTCCCGAGGAGGCACGGCGGTTCCTGGGGGGGGGGGAATTGGTAGCCCGTGCAGCGGCCCCGGGGAAGGCCTGGGACTCCCAGGCCTTCTCCCAGGCCGCCATGTGGCCTACCGAGGAGGCGGGGCGGTTCCTGGGTTCCAGCTATGACCTCACTTCCGGTGGGTGGGCCCCAACACAAGTGCCAATCAAAAGTGAGTACCTGTTGCTAAATCATTTAGATGCCATTACTGAGCGGGGGGGGGGAGGCAGCTCCTAGATCGTGCTGCTGTGGATGGAGGGGGTTGAAGCTTCCTGACATACTACGGCTCTCTGGAGGGTTCATGGAGCCTGTGCCCCCTTCTGCAGCCCTCCTGGCCTCTGCAGGGGGCAAAAAAAGAGAAAAAGCCACTTTCTGATTTCGTTGTGAAACCAGAAGGGTTTTTTTCTCTCTTCTTCCCAGCGGTTTGGAGCTGCCAGGAGGGCTGCAGAGAGCCACAGCCAGGTAAGCTTTAAAAAACCCTCCCTGATTGGCAGCAGCATGATCGTGGTGCTGCTGCTGCTGCTGATTTCTGGGCCACTCCCCTTAAAGGGGAATCGCCCTTTTCCAGTATCCCTGCTGGGTCGCGACCCACCAGTCTGGGAACCACTGACTTACTGCATTTGCTGCCGCAGGACGTGGAGGAGTTGGATGGCGAGGAGCAGGCGTGGCAGCCACCAGGCAGCCGTTGCCACCCCCGTTTCTGCCCCCCAAGTGCCTTCAAGCATCTAAACTAACTGGTCGTAAGAGTCGCCAGCAGGCCGCGACACTCATCTCTGATCAAGGCATGGAGTTATTATACACAGGAGAAGCCATGACGTCACATTCTTGAAGCCATGGACGGAACAATATGGCTGACTCAGATCATCGCCGCGAAGGAGGAGGATTGCCGCGAATTCACGAATAAAAATCTCCCTGCACGCGTGCAAAAGTTAATTTCAACCTCTTTAAGCATGCCTGCGTGTTCTGCATACGGGTGTGCGAATCGCTGAACGAAAAATGGGACTTAATTTCCACGGAAAGATTCATGTATTCACATTACATCGGCTCAATAAAACGACCGTTCAGTGAGTACTGAACATTAACAGAATTTGTTTTTTTTTTCTTTGGGGGGGGGTGAGTGTAGAAGTTAAAAAAAATACTCTTAATAGTCTAGAAGTAAAAAAAAATTACTCTCATATTGACAACTACTTGTGTCATGAAGAGATTTTAATGTAATTTTCCTTCGCGGCGATGATCTGAGTCAGCCATATTGTTCCGTCCATGGCTTCAATTCGTGCCTATTAATTGTTAAGGCAGGGCCAGGGGTTGGATCGAGGCTTCTGCAAACCGCTCTGTGCAAACCCTGCCAACGCTTCTGGGCGGTTCTACCTAGACTGCAGCAAAGAGCAAGATGAAAGGAGCTGCAAGCTCCACGGGAGATCAAAGATCCCTCGGGGGGGGGGGGGAGGAAGTTACAACCTCTCGACAGGTTTTGCAGGGCAGGTGTGGAAATGAAGCTGCAGAGCCGGAGGATGGAAACAACAGCAGTTCACGCAGCGGCCTCAGGGACATGCTGAGACGTTCGGGAACGTTCCCCTTGCGTGTTGACCCTCTAAGGGCCGTTCCGTACCTTTACCTTCATCACACAGCAGATGCTGGAAACAGCTTAGGCGTGACGGATTATCCTACCTGCTGCCCCAAGGCACCCTTAGCTCTTATCGCGGCACTCTCTGTTGGGTGGGAAACCACACAGCCAAGTCAGCAGTCACATGAGCACAAGAGGTTGCCAGAATGAGCCAGACCTTGGTCGATCGGTCTCAGTATTGTTGACCCAGGCTGGCAACGGCTCCCCGGGGTTTCACGGGCAGAGGTTTTTCCCAGCCTTAGCTGGACGTGCTGGAGGTTGAAGGCGCAACGCTAGCCAACTTTCCAGCCCCGACATCGCTGTGCCAATGGGGCATGTTCTGAATTCTGCAGTAGTAGTCACGGAGGCCTCCTCAAGGCAAGGGAATGTTTGTTCCCTTGTCTCAGAGCTGCACTGCCCTTGCCACGGGGCTGGAAAGTTGGTTAGGATTGCAGCCTGAATCTGGACACTACCGTGAGCAAGGCTAGCACAATGCGTTGGGAAGCTCTCAAAGTGTTGGGATTCTTCTTGGAGAGAAGAATCTAAGAACTGTTCCACAGGGCTCAGGAAGTCTAGCTTGGTTGGCTCAGCGTGGGTCAGGCTGAAACCCCACTGATGTGATCTGCTGGCCCACTCGATACTGCATAAGATGATGCCTAGCAGTCCATTTATAAAAGCAAAATCCCTGCACATGGAAAACTAGCATGTCAGGCTTTTCCCCCCAGATATAGTAGCTCGCACCCAAACGTGAGGAAGAAAAACTGCACACAGGATAACACACATCTTAGGCAGTGGTGTCATCTAAATGATTTAAGAACAGGTACTCACTTTTGATTGGCATGTGTTGGGACCCGCCCACTGGAAGTGACGTCATAAGCCAGAAGTGAGGTCGTGGCAGGAAGGGACATGAAAAAAGCCCTTTTGGAGGCCTCAGATGATTTTAAACTGACCCGACAGTTGCAACAGTATTCCACAGCACCCCTAGAACATGTTAAGGAGGGCTGGCATCATGTTAAAACCCCAGAGCAACTCATTTTTCAGTGGCAAGGAAAGGAAAGGCTCCGCTCGCTGCCTGCCTGCCTGCCTGGCTCTGAGAACATGCAGGCAACTCAAACATGCAGGAAATTCAAACGTTGCAGAGGGCGGAGTCGACGAGTGGGCGGGCGAGTGGGCGGGGCCAGCTGTAATGCTAGAAACCGGTACTCGCGTACCCCCGCGTACCCCCTGCATGACATCACTGATCTTAGGTGTCCTAGGACACAATGTGCATGCACAGAATGCACACACACCCCATGGTAATTCATCAAGGATAGCCAAGGCTTCTTTTTCTTTTGGAGGAAACTGCCAGTATTTCAATCTGCCTCTGTCCTTTTAAACAGCAGCTTGATGAACAGACAAGGAAAAAAATGCTACTCTCAGTGCTGAAAATCTCTCTCTCTCTCTCTCTCTCTCTCTCTCTCTCTCTCTCTGCACATCAAGCTACTGGTTAAAGGCACAGGAGTATACCAGGGCTAGTATTTTCCTGGTCAGTTGTCAACCCAGCCTATACAGACAACGCGCACAGACGACGACTGCAAGCCTCCAGCCGTGACCACATCCCTCTCCCCTTCCCCGCATTCCCGGTTACCGTCGACACCCAAGAGGCCCCTCCTTCAATAAAAGACTGGAGCAGCGTACCGAGAACTATTTGCCCTTCAGGCGAGCTGTTCCCAAATTAATTTTGCACGGTGGGGAAAATAATAATAAAAAGGATGCCGTTGAGCGGACGGGGGAGAAAAGCAGCTTGCAAGGTTGGCTGGTTTTGCACCGTGTTTAATTCAGTGCTCTGCCACCTCCTCAACGCGCCGCCGATGTGCTGGAAAGCCTGACCTAATGAGGCGGGGGGAATGTATCAAGGACCTTCAATTCATCCTTCTGCAACTTCTCCCCCCCCCCAAAGAGCAGGGTTCCTGTGTTGCGGAGTAACTTTGGAGGCAGCCTGGATTGAGACCAGAAGGAGGATTTGTCACTGGCCTGAGACATGGGTTGACTCGTCCATCTTCTTGATCTCAAGGAGGCAGGACAAGAGCTTTGGGAACGTAAGAGCAGCCCAGTTTGTTGGGGTCCAAGATCCATCTAGTCCAGCATCCCATGCCCCACGGTGGCCAACTGTGCCTCTGGGAAGCCCACCAGCAGGAGATGAAAGCACCTCTTTGGCCACCGAGGTGGCAGGACGGAGGCACTAACGATTAGGCACTGCAAGGAAGAGCTACCGGGGAGCGTGTTAGAAGGCCAGCCGGCAAAAGAACGGAGTCCAACCTTGAGGACCTGTCCAGGCTTGACGTGCAATTGCCTGCTGAAGCTCGAGGTCACACGGCCAGAGGGGAGAACCACACTGTGAAGGCTGCATCTGGGACTGAGGATTCGGGAAATCGCAGAATACTGTAGATTTGTCAAAGCCCCATTGAAAAATTGTGGTTTAGACTAGCCTGCCCATGTAAGCCACCCTGGGCATTTGCTTCGGCATGGGAAAGGCAGGGTATAAATTCTTCAAATAAATAAAACGGCACCCAGTAGAAAGACTGCTTCCTCACACCCTCGTTGCCGAGTAAACTTCATGGGAAGGTTCGACGGGCAACGAAAGTGCAATGCTACAAGTACAACAGTTGGAAAGGATAAAGGGTAAAGGTTTCCCCACGACCGAATGGTCTAGCCATGACCGACTGTAGGGGGCGGTGCTCATCTCCGCTTCTAAGCCGAAGAGCCGGCGTTTGTCCGAGGACAAGTTTCAGTGGTCATGTGGCCGGCGTGACTATATGTCGAGGCGCACAGAACACCGTTACCTTCCCACCGAAGTGGTCCCTATTTATCTACTCGCATTTAGGTGCAACTCCCAACCTTCTGGTCGGAAAGCCCAGCAGCAGCGGTTTTACCCACTGCGCCACCACGTCCCTAGTGGGTACCTCTTTATCTCCTCACATTTTTAAATGTTCTTTCTAACTGCTAGGTTGGCAGGAGCTGGGACAAGCGACGGGAGCTCACTCTGTCACGCGGTCTTGAACTGCCAACCTTCCGGTCAGCAAGCTCAACAGCTCAGCGGTTTAACCCATAGCGTCACACATCCTATAGAGGCTGGCAAATGTATGTGGGGGGGAACACAGCAGTTCCCCCCTTCAAAAAAAGCCTGTGTCAACCAATTTCAAGATGCAGCACAAGATTCACATCACCCACAACATGCAATGGGAAAAAACAGCCACATTGTATGTTTGAGGTGCAAAGAGCTTCAGAGCGAGAGAAAAAGCACCTAACGCTCGAAGGCATCGCTTTCTTGTTATTATGAGGAATAAGCCTGAGAAGAGAGAGAAATTTCCTCCTGCGGCTCAGGAAAAAGGCAGTTCTTCATATCAAAAGGCTGGCCAGTTAATTATTGATCCGTTTGGCTTGTCCTGGCTTCCCCAGGTCGGCTGAATTTCAAGGCACAAGTCTCACTGATCAAGTATTCCCTTTTCCTGTGGCACAAAGTGTAACTTCTTAATACGCCTCAGATTAGAGGCACCTCAGGAATTCTTTGAAGGGAACGTTAACAAACCAAACCCAAACTTCCCCCCCCTTTCCCAAAACACAGGCAGAGAGTGTGAAAGGAAGAGAGAGAGAAGCCTTCGCACCAAACTCCAGAATCTCATTTGTGCGAGGAGGGGAGGAGAATGGTTCTGAAAAGTATGGAGAAGTTAGACTGGGAGGGGGAGATCAGAAAAATAACAAAGGCAAGACTCCGTAAAGTACGTCTGGAACACTCTCGGAGTCAGAGAGGCCGGCACACAGACGTGCGCCATCCTCCCTGACTCTGAGAGTGGTCCAAACGCCACTCCCTTGTATCTGGCATTCTGGGGTAAAATTCTGAGGTAAATATGAGGTAAAGAAAGCAAAGTTTGGCCGGCACAAGGGCCACATTCAAGTGTGTTTGTACCACCCTAGGAGTCAGACAGGCCAGCACACAAACGTGCGCCATCCTCCCTGACTCCCAGAGTGGTCCAAACGCACTTTACGGTGTCCCTTGTGCCAGCCAAACTTTGCTGGCCTAACTGTGCCGGCCTCACCCCAGGTTGAGATTGTACTCTCAGTGGTATATATTCCAGCACAGCTTCTGCTACTGTGGTTTCACCCATTTAGCTACAACCACGGCTGTAGCTAAAGAAGTGCGGGGGGGGTGCAATTTCACCAGGCAACAAGCTTTAGTTGCAGCAACAAGCTGAGCTTGACGCTAGTGGCCAAATTTGTGAAAAAACATTGGTTTGTACGAACAATACCATTATGTTCTATATCACTGGAAAGGCAATTTAATGCAGAATGCAATGGAACGAATTGGAGTGTAATATAGTCATTCTATCAAAGGGTATGGCCAAAACAACCCCAGAAGATGAAAACACAACTGGGATGTCACTTCCTGTTGTGATGTCACTTCCGGGACGTCATTTTGCCCTCTGCACTGGGCTATACTTTTATTAGCTCTGCCAATGGTTACAAACTTTCTCTCCCAGGATAACTTTTCTCAGTACAGCAGGGAGCCGTCACAGGCGGCCTGAAGGCCACGTCTAGACATTGTGCTGCCTTCACCCACCCTCTGCACTGAAGCAAGCCAGAGAGGGAGGCTGGAACCGATTAGAAACAGGTTTGGGACCCTCAGGAGAAGTGCTTCTCTGTGACATCTGCCACCCAGTCGCTGGCTGTTCTAGCTGCATTTCTCTCTGGCAGGCCAGTTCCCACTTTGATCAGCATCCCGTCTTCCACACAGAGGATCTACTTAGTACCTGCCACCCGCGGACCCACCTGCATCGTCCATGCCAAGCTGAGTTCCCGCCGCCCCCAGACTGGGCCCACGCAGGCACTCCAAGCGAGTAAGTGGGCAGCGCACGGTTTCTGCTGCGGGTCACCATGGAGATGTAAATTCTCATCTAAATTCACCATCATGCCCTCACTTCTCTCTCTTCTCAGTTTCAGCGGCAAAAGGAAACACAACTTCTCATTACGGGACACCGTCGGCGCACCTGTCTCCAAGCACATGGAAGCGTGCACGCCTCTCGGCAGAAACGCCACCGTAGTGATTTGCATTCGTTACAGACCAACAAGGGGCCTGAGCTCCTGGACGGCCAGCCGTGTACCTCTTCCAGATCTACCAAGCGGAGAGGGCTGGAAGAGCCACAAGGCACGCCAGAGCTTGCGCCCATTCACACATGCAAACCCCTTTCTCCCCTTCAGCGGCGACTCGTCCCCAGCCCGCAGAGAAATGCAAGCTTTGCTCTCCAGGGCTCCTGCTGCAGACGTGCCCTTGAGTAGACCATTTCGGAAGTGGCAGGTGGACAAAGCTATTGCCAAGACGGATGGCGCCCCATCCCCCACTTCTGGTCCACGGCTTAGCAATCCGGGCCAGGTTTCCTTGCAAGAACATGAATTTGTCCTTCAGTGTTGACCTTCCTGTGATTTTGTTCCTTCTTTGCTGCTGCAGGTTTTATACTGCCTTTCTAAAAATGTTGATGGTTTAATCTTAGGTTTAGCAATCCTAGTGGGACATGGTGGCGCTGCAGGTTAAACCGCTGAGCTTGCTGACCGGAAGGTTGGCGGTTCAAGACCACGCAACGGAGTGAGCTCCTGTCGCTTGTCCCAGCTCCTGCCAGCCTAGCAGTTCCAAAGCACGTAAAAAATGCAAGTAGATAAATAGGGACCACTTCAGTGGGAAGGTAACGGTGTTCTGTGCGCCTCGGCGTATAGTCACGCCAGCCACATGACCACTGAAACTTGTCCTCGGACAAACGCCGGCTCTTCGGCTTAGAAACGGAGATGAGCACCGCCCCCTACAGTCGGTCAGGACTAGACCATTCGGTCACAGGGAAACCTTTACCTTTTTTAGCAATCTTAACCAGTTTTCCAGCACTGTCCTAGCTGTGACAATGGTGCATGTGCTGCATCCTGTAGTGGAGTAGTAGTCACAGAGGCCTCCTCAAAGTAAGGGAATGTGTGTTCCTTTACCTTGAAGCAGCGTTACCCTAGTGCTGGAAAGTCATTTTTAAAGAATTTCATGACCACCACCACCCAAATTTTACTCTCGACTTATCCATGGGTCAAAGCAAATTCTATGGTTGCTGTCTTAAAACCTGCCCTCGACTTATACACATGTACACACAATGCCTGCTTCTTCGAAAGGACGAAGACACTTGTATCAGGCATCTGTTGCATTTCAACTTTTCATCTTGTATGGGTCTATCCTGCGCATAGCTCTTCTGCCTCCACAATGGAATTTTGCTCACGCTTTTTGTGAGTGCGGCCACTCGAGACCCACACACAGTTGAACAGCACAGGCCACGACAACAAGCTTTCTAAACTTCACAATTGCCAACCCCGCAAGCTCTACGCAAGCCAGGTTTGTGTTATGTCCCAAAGTAAGACCTCATTTTGGGATCTCTCGACGGCCACACAGAAGTGGGCCGGGACTTTCGTTCCACAGCATCTGTGCGTCAAATATGCTGGTTTTGCCCGTTTCTTTTGCTAAGGCTGGGAATCGGCTCCTCAGAACCGAAGCTAACTGTCTGGAATTCACAACAATAAATGGCATTGCCTGGAACCCAGCTGGTACCCACGACATCAAGCTTTGCAACATTACTCCTCAAATAGTTCCCCGGGCTTCAGGAAATCCCCAATCCATAATCATTCACAGGATGGTAGTCTGGAAAACAGATGGGGCTGCAGAAAGCAATGAGTAATATAAAAGGCTCTTATGACTTCCTGGGGTATTTTTAAGCATTTCATGGGCACTTAGTTAGTGATCAGCAATCAGCATCCAGGCCAGAAACATACAGACTAATCAGGAGGTTCTGGGGCATTTAATCAAAAGACGTCAATTTGCAAAAGCAAAATTGTACGGCTGCCTCGGTGGATCATGGACTTGAAGAAGGGGCCCGTTCAGTCTACACAAACTCTACCCTGGCTCGAATTCCACTAATCCCAGAACATCAACATGTGCCGTTTTCATCAGAGCCTGTCTGCTGGGACACAACTGGGCTTGAAACCACACCGGGGAAAGCTGAAACCAGGATACGATGTGCTGCTGTGCACTGATCTAGCAGAAGGACATGAACCACCAAAAACACGTTCTACAATGAAAGAGTCTGGGGCCAGCAAAAATCAAACCAAATTCCTTCTGGGTGATTTCTAGGTAGGCTCTCTGGGGTTATTCATCAGTGGGGAAGAAAGAGGATTTAGCAGTTTCACATAGAAGCATGATTACTCAATGCAGAGGTCTTCGGCAGGAGATTGGGGGCTCAGAAGTGAACACAACAGAACCTTGCGGAGAATCATGGCATTGCTGCTGCTGCCATTTTGTGCTGAGGCTGACCGAGACGTAGTCTGGGGACAGAGGTCCTAGATCCGGCAAATCTCTTGGCATCAGGGAGGATGGCGCACGTCTGTGTGCTGGCTTCTCTGACTCCGAGAGTGGTCCAAACATGCTTTACAATGTCCCTTGTGCTGGCCAGACTTTGCTTCATTTACCTCATATTTACCTCAGAATGCCAGAAACAAGGGAGTGGTGTTTGTACCACTCTCGGAGTCAGGGAGGATGGCGCACGTCTGTGTGCTGGCCTCTCTGACTCCGAGAGTGGTCCAAACATACTTTACCGTGTCCCTTGTGCTGACCAAACTTTGCTAGCTTAGCTTATGCCCGTCTAACTCCAGGTTAGGATTGCCCTCTCAGTCATCCTACGGTCTCCTTTGCCTTCAGATGTCTCTTCTGTTCTGCTCTGTATGCCTGGAAGTGCCTCCCAGAACTCCAGTATGTTGCCTCCTTTCTTACGTCCTTGAAACTTGCCTTTTCAACAAGGTAGCTTAAACTCTCTCTCTCTCTCTCTCTCTCTCTCTCTCTCTCTCTCTCTCTCTCCTGGCCTCCACGTTCCACCGTGGTCTCTCTTGCCTTAATATCTAGATTAGAATCACCTCGGGGAAGAGATCGGTCTTTTCATCCCAAGTCAGGGGCCGTGCACGCCGGTGGGGCGACACAAATTACCAAGAACCTAAACCCTTGCTTAGGTTCCCTTAAAAAGGGACGTGGTGGCGCAGCGAGTTAATCCGCTGTTGCTGGGCTTTCGACCGCAAGGTTGGGAGTTCGAGACTGCGTGACGGAGTGAGCTCCCGTTGCTTGTCCCAGCTCCTGCCAACCTAGCAGTTCGAAAGCACCTAAAAAAATGCAAGTAGATAAATAGGGACCACTTCGGTGGGAAGGTAACGGCGTTCTGTGTGCTACAGAACTGAGTCATGCTGGCCACATGATCGGACAAAAACGCCGGCTCTACAGGCTTTGAAACGGAGATGAGCACCGCCCCCTACGGTCGGTCACGACTAGACCATTCGGTCGTGGGGAAACCTTTACCTTTTAAACCCTTGCTTAAACCCAAACTAAATGCTGTCTTTCTTTGAACCCCGAGTGGACGCCACTAACCCAAAAGGAGGCAAAACTGGCAGCACGGGGATCTGTACAGCTCTGCTGGAAAAGAGAAAAGAAAAAAAAAGCTCTCCCTTTAATGTGCTAATTATGATCCAGAAACATTAATGGGATTAGAAGGCAAGATTCGGTGACTGCCTCCCGAAAATCATTAAGCCCCATTAGAGTAAATTAACCTCCACTCTTTCACCAACCAGCTCCCCGTCCTTTCCGGACCCTCTTTTTTTCCCTCCCTCTTCCGCACAGCAGCGACGTTGGACACTGCCGAGGGAGAACTCACTTCAATATTTGTTTTCTCTTCCCTCGATTAATTTAGCTCATAAACTCCTCTGCCTGCAGGGGATTCTACCTCTTTGCAACCGACGACGCCAGGAAGGGGCCGATTGCAAATGAACGGAGCTCAACCTAAAGTGTCAGAGTCCCACTGGAAGTGGGGGGGGGTCTAAGAGGGCCAGCCAACTGGAATGGAACCGAGGGGGGCTCCCAAGCCCACTCTTGCAATTAGCAGCTGGAGACGCGCGATTACCTTCCGCCCTGGTTGGTGCTCTCAGAGACTCACTTGAGCTCACCTGAAACATTTAATTACAGAGAAGGTTTTCAGAGGGAAGGCATAATATACCCAACAGCCCTGCCACCGCAACCGTCTCTGGCATCTAATTAAGCAGAGCCACCTCTTCAGGCGCCGACCGACCGTGAGGCACAAGAGACAAGGAGGTAGCGGTGCTCTAACTCTTCGGCTTTGCTGAACGTAAGCAGAGTTGGGCTGCGTCAGACCAGAGGTGCAAACTTCACCCATTGGGCAACCAGATGCTTGGAAGAAGAACGCAAGAAGGCTTCGCCACCCTGCTGCTGCCATGGCACCGCCGGCACCACACCTATGTCCTGAGACTTGTCGCCAGCATTCGATCGGGGTGCTCGCTCTGAGAAAAGTGACCCCCTCCCTTCGCCCTGGCTCGCTGAACAATGGAATGTGG
>JAJKFI010000059.1:3085577-3101031 GCA_029204185.1 Lerista edwardsae
GGGAAGTGACCCCCTCCCTTCGCCCTGGCTCACTGAAGAATGGAATGTGAAAGTGATTAAGAGGAAAGTGACCCCCTCCCTTCACCCTGGCTCGCTGAACAATGGAATGTGGAAGTGAATGTGGAATCACTTTTGCATTCCATTCTTCAGAAGGGGTTGCTTTTCTCAGAGCAAGCTGCAAAATAGTAATTTCAAACTGTCCACCTGACTTTTGTTTGTTTCGACTGCTTTTATTTAACACTTTGGGGGGGGTATTGGCAGAACCAAAGCCCAGTGGATACTGAGATCCCATCTGCAAGTCCAATGCCCCCCACCTAATCCAATATCCTGTTGGCCAACCATGTATGCGTGGAAAAACCTGCAAGGACTCGGTTTATGCGGTTGCAAGCAGAGGGACAAGCTACATTTCCTTGTCAAAATAAACAAGAATGTTTTTCAATGAGATTGGATTTTTAAAAAAAAATGATTGTGAGGCATCTTTGCAAAGTGATCACCAAGGGAAAAAAAAACTGGGAGGAACCAAGAAGTCATGTTGTGCCTTCCTGGGCGGAACTGTTCATTAGCTGGAAAGAGACCTTTCTCCTTTGGGGTGCCATATTCGGACCTAATGACCTGGCAACGCTTTCTATATTTCTGGAGTATGTTCCACCTCTGCTCAGTAGGGAGAAACTGATTCATGAAATGAGAGGCAAAAGCATCATTGCCCTTAGAGGAGCACGTGGGGACAGCGGGAGAGAGGGCCGCAAGGAAAGCCCTGCTGCACAATTCACATCGGCTACAGCTCGGCGGGGGTCGGTGTCCCGGCGCTCCAAAGTTTCTCTCTTTCTGGAGTGACACAGCTATTGGGGACTCGCTGCGGCAACAAGCTATATAGCTTGCAAATATATATGTTTCCCTGCAAATATGGGAAGATGCAGTGGTGTCATCTAAATGATTTAAGAACAGGTACTCACTTTTGATTGGCACATGTCAGGACCCGCCCACCGGAAGTGACGTCATAAGCCGGAAGTGAGGTCGTGGCAGGAAGGAACATGAAAAAAGCCCTTTTTGAGGCCTCAGACGATTTTAAACTGACCCAACAGTTGCAACAGGATTCCACAGCACCCCCAGAACACGTTAAGGAGGCCTGGCATCATGTTAAAGTGACCCAACAGTTCCAAAACCCCTGAACAGCTCATTTTTCAGTGGCAAGGCAAAGGCAAGGCTCCACTCACTGCCTGCCTGCCTGGCTGGCTCTGAGAACATGCAGGCAACTCAAACGTGCAGGAAATTCAAATGCTGCAGGGGGCGGAGTCGACGAGAGGGCGGGCGAATGGGCGGGGCCAGCCATAATCCTAGGAACCGGTACTCGCGTACCCCCGCATACCCCCTGCATGACATCACTGTGAAGATGGGATGCTGGAAAAGGGGAGGGCTGTGTGGCTGCTTTGCTTGTGTCAAGGGTGTAAATAGGCTTTTTCTTTATTTCTGATTCACTTTGCTGTTGGAAAAAGGCTGCAAAATAACCCAGCTGATTACTGCGTTCTCAGGAAAGCAGCAGGCTCTGGCGTCACAATGATGTCACGTCTCGTGGGTCCCAGACAGATTGTCCTTCTAAAAAGTGGGTCCTAGTGCTAAAAGGTTTGAGAACCACTTTCCTAGTGGTGTTGCCGATGGCAGCTGGTGCTGTCAATGGCAAAATGGAACCTCCAGCCTCAGTGGCAGTCTATCACTGAATAACCAGTTGCAAGGGAAGGGAGTTATGTGGGGTTTGTGCCCTGCTTGTAGGTTTTAAGGAGGTTAAGGAAACCGATGCATTAAACTTCCAGGAAGCTGCCATAGGGACGCACAAGAGTCAAACCTCCTGCCATTATTATTATTTGTTTTCATTCCTTGCATTACATTTTTATCTCCTTCTTTGGAGGAACTTCAGAGTTAAATACCCTATTTCCCCCTTCTGCTGTTCCCCTTATGTCCCCTCAAGATATCCATGAGAGGTAGGACAAGACCAGTAGTGGGATCTAAATGATTTAGGAACAGGAACTCACTTTTGATTGGCACTTGTCGGGAACCCGGAACCAGCCACGGAGCCTGTTAGGATCTGGAACGCCCGTTCTGGTCTGTTCCCCCTGAATGACATCACTGCTTTCGCCCCCCTAGGAATCCGGAGTCGCTCCCTTTAACCCTCTGAGTGCCGGCCAACCAAGAAGAAAAGCTCTTTGCAGAGGAATTGGGAGGGGGGAGGAGGGAGAGTGAAGTGGGCGGAGTCAGCCCTAATTTTAACTAGTGGAACTGAGTTCCCCCGCGTTCCCCCTCAATCCCACCACTGGACAAGACTCTGCGTGTGTGTGGGAACACAAGCGAGAGACCACCCAATGTCACCCAGTGAGTTTAATGGCTAAAGCTGGGATCAGAAGTCAGGTTTTCCCAGTTCTGATCCAACGCTTGGAAACATCGTCCCATTCACTCTGCCAAAGAGGCCTCTGTGAACCCCACAAGCTAGCAAGCATGCTCTGACTGCAATGGAAGGCACAGTTCTATCAGTTTTCCGGCTTTCTCCGAGTCAAGCAGGGAGAGGGGTTTTCCAGAATGAGAGCTCCCCCTGCTGGCTGAATGGCAAAGTCTGGGTGAGCGCCTAGATGGGAGACCACCTAGAAAATCTTATGCACTGAGCTCCAGAAAGGTGGGACATGAATGCAACAAGCAAACCAATCAATTAATTAATTAATTAGGCCCATGCCTGGACCACAAGGGCTTCCAACCCAACCTTCTGAGTGCTCCCAGTCCATAAGGAACGACCCAGCCCTCAGTCCCACAGGATCAGGCCAAAAGATCAATCTGGTCCAGCACTCAATTTCCCATCAGGCTCCACCAGGTGCCTCTTGGAAGGAAGCCCAGGCACTCTCCTCTTCCTCTGTTGCCCCGTCTCACAACTAACATTCTGTGGCCTCGGCTTCCATAGCAACTGTAAAAGCTGGGATTTTTCTCGTTCTTTCCTTACAGCCTCAAAGCCAGCGGCCAGCCCAGGTATCATGGCAGCAAACACACAACTGAAGGATTGAGGGGTGGGAAGAGGGAAGTTCTTTTGTGGGCCAAGACTTGCCCACCAATGAAACCCATTGGTCACCTGTTGCGTTCGTGGCAGAGGCGAGAATTGAGCCAGGGTAATCCTCAGAAAGGCATAAGAAAGGCATAAGAAAGGCAGAGCACCGAAGAATAGATGCTTTCGAATTATGGTGTTGGAGAAGACTCTTGAGAGTCCCCTGGACTGCAAGGAGATCCAATCGGTCAATCCTCCAGGACGTCAAGCCTGATTGCTCCTTGGAAGGACAAATCCTGAAGCTGAAGCTCAAGTACTTTGGCCACCTCATGAGAAGAGAGGACTCTTTAGAAAAGACCCTCATGCTGGGAAAGATTGAAGGCAAAAGGAGAAGGGGGCGGCAGAGGATGAGATGGTTAGATAGTGTCACCGAAGCAATGAACATGAAATTGGGTGAACTCAGGAAGCTGGTGGAGGACAGGGAGGCCTGGCGTGCTGTGGTCCAGGGGGTCGCGAAGAGTCGGACACGACTTAGCGACTGAACAACAATCCTGAGACACTGTTCCGTCTCTTGGCCACTATGCCACACCAAAACCAAACCAACACTTTGTCAAAGAGCCTGTTTTTCAGTATCGCAAGGGAACAAAACGGAAGCTTCTAGCTTCAGAACCTCTCAGCTGTAACCATCTCTCTTGAAATCAGCTGCTTGCCATTTCACTGTCGGTGTCCCTTTTGCCAGCGGGCGCTTATAAACAGAAACGAGCAGAATTCCCCCCCTGCACAGAGAATGTAGGGAACAGACATTTGCATTGGTCCAAACGAGGCACAAAGGGATGAGGCAGAGACCCACAGAGAGTGTGATACGTCTTTAAACTCTTATTGCTGAAACCAGCTGTGGAGAGTTAGCTGTTTAGAAATTGTACCAGCCAAGTAGGGCTCTAGGAAAAAGGATACCCAGCAACACTTTAGAGCAGCAGTTCCCAAACTTGCGGGTCGCTACCCACCAGGGGAATGGAAAGCAGGGCATTCCCCTTTAATTAAGGGGAGTGGCCTGCTCCAGTAGCATCAACAGTACTGCAGAGATTACAGCACTGCTGCTGCTAATGGGCTTTTTTACTTACTTGGGGGGCAGTGCTGGCCTCCTGCAGGGTCCTGGAGGCTCACAGCCCCCTCTGATCTCCTCTGCAGCTGCTGCAAAAAGCTCTTAAAGGTAAAGGTTTCCCCACGACCGAATGGTCTAGTCGTGACTGACTATAGGGGGCGGTACTCATCTCCGTTTCTAAGCCGAAGAGCTGGCGTTTTGTCCGAGGACAAGGTTTCGTGGTTTTGTGGCCGGCATGACTATATGCCGTAGCGCACAGAACGCTGTTACCTTCCCACAGATTTATCCCTATTTATCTACTTGCATTTTTACGTGCTTTCTAACTGCTAGGTTGGCAGGAGCTGGGACAAGCGACGGGAGCTCACTCCATTGCGTGGTCTTGATCTGCCAACCTTCTGGTCAGAAAGCCCAGCAGCAGCGTCTTAACCCACAGCTAAAGCTACTTCAGATTCTTTGGGGAAAACGGGAATGACCGCACTTCCTGCTTGATGATGTCGCTTTCAGCTGTGACATCACTTCCAGGTTAATGACATCACCTCTGGTGATGCTAAAAAAAAGTGGGTCCCGGAGAGGAAACTTCCCTAACAACAAGGATGGAACAGAAGGGCTGTGGGAATCCACTCATACTGGCTTCTCCACCCCAGTCGCCAAAAACCCGCTTACTTGGGTGTGTGCGCCTCGTCCACGCGATTGCCCAGCTGGAACTCGTGGGATTTGCTGCGATGCAGAGCCGTGAAGCCTGGGAAAAGGTGAATCAGCTTCCGGGACGATGGCGGTGGCGTGCCTGGGGGCTTCACCTTGTTCCTCCTCCTGACGGGGGGCGTGCCGGGCGGAGTCATGGTGGTGACGATATTTGGGGTGCGAGGTGGCGTGTGGGCAGCATGCCGCTGCCTGGGGGAGGGCGGCAAGGAGCGGTGGCCGGATTCGAGAGGGGGGCACAGCCCCAGAAAGCCTTCCACGGTCAGCCTGTCCACGTGGGTGTACACGGGTCCGTGGGACAGGCCCGGGTGGCAGTAGCGCTGCATGCACTTGGCCTGCGCTTTGGGGCTCGGAGAGAGGTGAGTTCGAATCCACTGCAAGGACTCCGACGGGCACGCAGGGCTGTTCTCCTTGCCGGTCTCCGTTGTCGGCCACTGGATGGTCCAGTCTTGCTTGGAAAGGCTGCCTCCTGCAAAGGCGAACCGGTTAAGGTGGACACCGTCAGGCACAAATCAGGCACACAGTGAGAAAATTCAATTCCTAGTCATTGCCGAATTTACACAGAGCAGGTTTACACGGTGACCAGAAATCCGTTTTCCGATACACAAAACTCCGGGATCCCGAAAACTGCCTACGTACAAAGATTGGAATTGGAGCTCACAGATGGGGCGTAAAACCAGTACAGTGCCTGGCACTTAGCAATGGAACTCTTTCCCCCTTGCTCCTCATTTTTTTATTGGGTAAACTGGAAACAATTGGTGGGGAGAGTAGGCTTTGCTACCACCATCCAAAGGCAGAAAGCCTAGACCAAAAGACGCTGCTTTGGAAAATCGTCTCTTCCAGATAATCATGAAGCTCCGAATTCCAAGGGGACTTCACCCCTGCGCAGTGTCTTTCTAGTGGCTTCGGCTGGTGGTGTCCTGCCTTTTTTTAAGATTGTGAGCCCTTTTGGGACAGGGAGCCATTTAACTTTATTATTACTATTGGCCTGTAAACCGCTTTGTGAACTTTGTGTTGAAAAGCGGCATATAAATACTGCTGACTGAGGGATTGATAATGCTTTTGTGCAGCTCAGCCAAAACAGAATGGTGAGGTTCATAATGGAAAGAGATGCTTTGTGAACTTGTGTTGACAAGCAGTATATAAACTCTAATGATGGATTGATTGATTGGTTGGTTGGTTGGTTAGGATCTGCCCGACTCCCAGAGTTTCCCTGCCCCACTTGGCATTTGTAAATAACACCCATAGATTCTTCAGAGTAAGAACATAAGAAGAGCCCCACTGGATCAGGCCAAAGGACCATCTAGTCCAGCTTCCTCACAGTGGCCCACCAGATGCCTCAAGGAGCACACAAGGCAACAAGATGCCTGCATCCTGTTGCCACTCCCTGACATTATGAGATAAATTTCTGAGGAAAGATTCTGAGGTAAATAGAAGAGA
The DNA here is from genome assembly GCA_029204185.1 of Lerista edwardsae. Classification (NCBI taxonomy): domain Eukaryota; kingdom Metazoa; phylum Chordata; class Lepidosauria; order Squamata; family Scincidae; genus Lerista; species Lerista edwardsae. Next base: position 3,091,838 of record JAJKFI010000059.1, read on the forward strand.
ATTTGCTATCCTGTCTGTGGGGAGGAAGCTATAATAACATTCAACCCAATCTGGGCCTTAGGAGCAGAAGAAGAGCCCCGCTGGATCAGGCCAAAGGACCATCTAATCCAGCTTCCTGCATCTTGCAGCAGCCCACCAGAAGCCTCAGGAAGCACACAAGATATGTGCATCTCATTGCCACTCCCCTGCATCTGGGCAGTCCAAAGTAATCTATTGTACTTCCAGTTACCCCAAAGACTCTCCCATCCTCCCTTCCTGCCTCTCTCATTCACATGAACACACATACCCAGCCCTGCGCATGGATAGAGAGACCCAGAAGCAGCCACATTTAATGACTGCAAGCACTATTCAATAGACGGCTCGGCAGAACCTCGCTCCCCATGCCACCGCTTTTGATCCAACTCCTGTAATAATGCATGAATAAAAAGGTAATATTTGAATTTTGAAAGGAAGTCGGTCTCCACCCCCAACCCTTCCTTTTCATGCCACTTTGGGTGATTAATTGATAGTCCTGTTATCTCAGCATCCTTTTCAAGGAAATCAATTTATTTCAAGCACTTGAGGAGAAGGAAGAAAGAAAGAAAAGAGGAAGAGTTGCAGGAATAAAAAAACCAGAAATTGATTAAAAGAGGAGGACTTTAAAAAAAACAACCCACTGGAGACGAGGGGAAAATGTGTTCGGAATTGTTCTCTTTAAGACAGTGGTCTTCAACCTTCAGCCCCACAGCTGAGGCTTCGCTACCCGTTTGGGGTCCCAACCCCAAGGTTGAACACCACTGCTCCACAGCATCCAAAAATGAGAGAACTGAGTCACCCCCTGGCCAAGGCTCCAAAGGGTGCAGGAACGTCAAGCAGCCATGAGCACTTTCAATGGCTTGACGGACCATAACAGTTGGCCAACCAGCTCTTGGCCAGCCATCATCAATGTACCTTCACAAATTCAGGTGTGTCCTGCCAGCCAATCCCTGCAGAGATATTTACACCACAACCGAGACTCCTGCAAGTTGTGGGTCAACAGCCTATGATTACCCAAGGAGAATGCCTCCTGGGCGAGAGTAATTACCACTACCGCACATTGCTAATTAATGATGATTGATGGTGACTGAAGGGACTGGCTGAACCAGTGACCAAGATAGGCTGTGAGAAACGAGTGTCCAATCTGGGGGCTGCAGCCCAGGCCCCCCAAGCTTGTCCTTGCCATTCCCCACTGTCATTTATCAGCTATTTATTTTGATGGCTGTGTCATTGCATGATTGATGAGCGCCCTTGCAAAAATAACTTGATGCTTATCCTGGTGCGTCATGCCTAAAAATACCCAGGTAGGCTTTGGGGAGCCCATTTTAAGCTGACAGGGGCTCAGACAAAAAAGCAACCGTGAGCCTTTTCAGAGTTCTGAGCGGCGGCATTGTAGAGCCGTCACAGCCCCGGAGCGGGTGCGTTCGGGTGTTGCGTTCCACCGCGGTTGCCTGTCAATCCACTTTGGCTGGTGTTCCCAGCCCTTCCAGCTGTAGCCTTCAGATGCCAAAGCAAGCCATGAAAAGTAGAGTTGCAAGAGAAATAAGGGGAGGGGAAGGGCCGGCACTTGCGCTCTGTGCATGCGCTTTGCATGCAGATGGCCCCGGGTTCCGTTCCCGGCAGCATCAACAGGCAGGGCAGGGCAATGACCCTTGGGAAGCCATTGCCAATCAGCTTGGCCAAGTTGAGGTAGATGGCAGGCTTCTGCTTGGCTGCATTCAGGACCTTGGAGAGCTCAAGGATCTCATTTGAGCAGAAGGCATCACATTCCTTCTATTCAAAAGCGTGAAAGAGGAGGACAAGCGTTCAATTATTGTGGCTAGGAATTGTGCACCGCAGAGGCTTCTACGTGAAAATACAGGCGGACATCTCAGATGGGTCTTGTCTGCATCAACAACACTGAACGTAAAATTCGGACCTGGTTTGGAACACACACGCGCAAAGCAAGACATGTGGAGTCCCTCACACGTGTCATTTGAACAAGGTTCAGAAGACAAGCAAACCACAGATAAAAAGGAGATCAACCCCAACCAGACACATCAGCCTAGTGCGTTCTGCAAGGCACTGTAAACTGAGATGGCGCTGATCTCCTTTTCGCAGGACTGTAACAAACCAGGAGTGTGCATTTGGACCACTCTTGGAGTCACAGACATGCGGCACCCTCTCTGACTCCAAGAGTGGTCCAAACATTCGGTGTCCCTGGTGCCGGCCAAATTTTGCTGGCCTACCTGAGCCAGCCTAACTCCAGGTTAAGACTGTGCCCTCAGGGTTATTTTTTCCGCCGCAGAACATAAGAACATAAGAACATAAGAAGAGCCATGCTGGATCAGGCCAAGGGCCCATCTAGTCCAGCTTCCTGAATCTCACAGCGGCCCACCCCAGGTGCCCCAGGGAGGCAGGAGACAACAAGATGCTTGCATCCTGTTGCCACTCCCTTACACCCGGTACCTGTAGCCCACCACCTTTGTAAGGAGGTTGCACAATCCATCATTGCCTATAGCCCACAATGGATCTTTCCTCCAGAAATCGGTCTAATCCTCTCTTAAAGACATCAAGACCAGATGCCATCACCACCTCCTGTGGCAAGGAGTTCCACAGATTAACTACCCGCTGGGTAAAAAAGTACTTCCTTTTATCTGTTTTAACTCTCCCAACCCTCAGTTTTAGCGGATGCCCCCTGGTTCTGGTGTTGTGAGAGAGGGAAAAGAACATCCCTCTATCAACTCTATCCCTTCCATGCATAATTTTGTATGTCTCAATCATGTCCCCCCTCAGGCGCCTTTTTTCTAGACTGAAGAGCCCCAAACGCTGCAGTCTTTCTTCATAAGGGAGGTGCCCCAGCCCCGTAATCATTTTTGTCGCTCTCTTCTGCACCTTTTCCAACTCCACTATGTCCTTTTTGAGATGCGGCGACCAGAACTGGACACAATATTCCAGGTGCGGCCTTACCATTGCTTTGTACAATGGCATGATAATATCCTCCCCTCTTCCTGGAAGCCAGACAAGCCTATATGGGCAAGAGAAAAGTTTGGCAGAGATTCAGGATTCCATCCCCTGACAGTTGTCTTCAGCCTGCTTCCCCAGACATCCATCACAGGGGCAGCCGTGGATAGCTCATCTGCCAGTCAGCCATCGTAAGGAAGCGATGGCGTGGTGACTTGGCTGGCCTTTTATCCATGGCACAGAGCCGGCAAAATGGCACCGACTCAATGCTCTCCCCTCCTTTCATCCACAATTCAGTCGGTGGCCATCTCCTGTCTCACTTGTCCATCTTAACAGATGGATTTATTTAATGAGAGAGAGAGAGAGAGAGAGAGGATGCAATGCACCTGGGTGCCCTGGTCTTCCAATGAGTTTCTCTGCTTCAATGGTTCTGAAACTTTTTACCATCAGGACCAATCTAAAAAAAGATTCATTTTTACCAGCCGCTCAAGCCTCTGTGGCTACAATGGTGATTGGGCAGCAATGCTTTCCCCCCGCTCTGAAGTAGCAAGTTCTTTAACCCTTGGTGCACATAGCCAAATCTACCCTGTTTCACAAGCCACCAAAAATTGGGTCGTGGCCCACTGGGAACTGCTACTCTGCATTACTCAACATCAAAAAAAAAAAAAAACTAAGATCATGGCAACCACTCCCATCACTTCCTGGCAAATAGAAGGGGAAGAAATGGAAGCAGTGACAGACTTTATTTTCCTGGGCTCCAAGATCAGCGCAGATGGTGACTGCAGCCATGAAATTAAAAGACGTTTACTTCTTGGGAGGAAAGCTATGGCGAACCTAGACAACTTAATAAAAAGCTGAGACATCACCCTGCCAACGAAGGTTCGCATAGTCAAAGCGATGGTTTTCCCAGTAGCAATGTATGGCTGTGAGAGCTGGACCATAAGAAAGGCAGAGCGTCGAAGAATCGATGCTTTTGAATTATGGTGTTGGAGAAGACTCTTGAGAGTCCCCTGGACTGCAAAGAGATCCAATCAGTCAATCCTCCAGGAAGTCAAGCCTGATTGCTCCCTGGAAGGACAAATCCTGAAGCTGAAGCTCAAATACTTTGGCCACCTCATGAGAAGAGAGGACTCTTGAGAAAAGACCTTCATGCTGGGAAAGATGGAAGGCAAAAGGAGAAGGGGGCGGCAGAGGAGGAAATGGTTAGAGAGTGTCACCGAAGCAATGAACATGAAATTGGGCGAACTCCAGAAGACAGTGGAGGACAGGGAGGCCTGGAGTGCTGTGGTCCAGGGGGTCGCGAAGAGTCGGACACGACTTAGTGACTGAACAACAACTCTGCATTAATGATTCTCCTGAACTTTAATCAACTTTCCCGATGGCTGTGCCATAAAGTTACGACTCAGTTGTTGCACAGGCCTGTGCTCACAAGAAAAACCTATTGCAAGAATATCATGTTTTGCCAGCGTCCAAAATACCCAAGATATGTCAAGCACACCCAACCCACTGAAATCTGAGGGGAGCTGTCCAGAGCAAAACGGTGCTTAAACTTATGGGAGCTTTCCTGCCCATAATGGCCCTAAGGCAGTGGTTCGGGCAATTTGATTTGGGGGGGGGCAATTTGAGCTATTAACAGTGAATTTGAAAGCCCGCTAATTGTTCCTATATCTTATTATTCATAAATTAAGCTAAGAATGTTTTTTTTAAAATTTCCCTCTTTCCGCTCCATCTTTTATTTTTCTCTTTCATGGATGCCATGTTCTTTGGAATCTTGTTTAAACCAAGTTAATGGCTTTTTAGGCTTCCTCCACATTAATAGGTGTTCACTTTTTGAATAATATGTCATGGGGGAGCATCAGGATTTTAGAGATACTTAGGTGGGGCATGGCCAAAAAAAGGTTGGGAACCACTGGCCTAAAGTTTCTGTACCTGCAGGCACCCCAACGCTGCCACTCCGAAGGACAACCTTCCTAAAGTGTTTGTGGATTCCAGATGCCCCCAACGGACACACACACACACACACACACACACACACCTCAAAACCTTAGAGGAGCTGTCCATGGGGGGGGGGGATTGTACTGAAACCTGAGAGGAGCTGTCCAAGCCAAAATAGTGCTGAAGCCAGGACTCTGAGCCAAGAAGCAAGCTAGGGAACCTTCTTGCTCAGCCAAAGTCACAACCCAAACAGAAAGTGCTTTATATAGATCTCCTTCTGTTTGGAGAGATCCAACGGCTAACTTGGACAGGTGGGGGGCACCTGAGAACCTTTCCATCTCATGACGGCCCCCAGACTTCAGTTCTGGCAACTCACTCAGAAAACCAGATGACTGCAGTCTTATACCCACTTGCCTGGGAGTAGATACGCACAGGGTTGCACAGGAACACTCTCAGTTTCAGCCCAGACAGTCTCGTTCCTTGTGCACGCAACATCTCAAAGGGATGCTTGCAAGGTTCCTGGGGAGGTTTCGATCCTGAGCTACGTGCACTCTCAAAATGAAATCTAGCAACAACAAAAAATGGCAGCTGTCTCTTTAAAATACCATGCACTTTTAAATCACAAATGCATTTGGCGGAGCAGCTAAGATTGATATTAATAAATTAGGATAAGCGACAGGCTCAGTGTCGGCTAATGACTCATTAATTAGAGCCATCCAATTACAGAGGACACATCTCGGACATGCTTGCGGAGAGCAGGGGAAGAATAGGGCCCTGTGACATGCCTCCCTCTTCCAGAAAGGAATTGCCCATCCCTATGGATGCCAGCGCCGCAAAGAGGCAAGAGACTCTCGGATATTAAGACGTCTCGGTTGAAGCTCAGAGCACACATCAGGTGGCCAGTTCATCCCCCAGGAGCCGATTCACACATCCAGCCCCAGGTCGGCAAGCACATGTTGTTCAACCAAGGCAGGCTGCACGCGCGGATCATTTGAGTCTCATCGGCAACAGCTCCAGTGTTTTCACGGCGGACCGACTGCCGCCTGCTGGGACGCAGCCCAAAAACAGTCAGAAAGAGTTCAAGGTGATGCACACAGCTTCCCCCTTTTGTCCCCACAACAACCCTGGGAGGTAGGCCAGGCTGCGAGAGGGTGACTGGCCCAAGGCCCCCCAGGAACCTTCATGGCTGGGAGGGGATTTGAACCCGGGTCTGTGAATCGGACTGTGAACCCCTGGACTGCAAAGAGGTCCAATCGGTCCATCCTCCAGGAAGTCAAGCCTGATTGCTCCCTGGAAGGACAAATCCTGAAGCTGAAGCTCCAATACTTTGGCCACCTCATGAGAAGAAGAGAGAACTCTTTAGAAAAGACCCTCATGCTGGGAAAGATGGAAGGCCAAAGGAGAAGGGGGCGGCAGAGGATGAGATGGTTAGATAGTGTCACCGAAGCGATGAACATGAAATTGGGCGAACTCCGGAAGCTGGTGGAGGACAGGGAGGCCTGGCGTGCTGTGGTCCAGGGGGTCGCGAAGAGTCGGACACGACTTAGCGACTGAACAACAACAACAACTTCCAGGTCTAAGTCCAACTCCCAAACCATTGCACCATCCTGGCTCTGGGATAGTAAGGCGAGGTTTTGCCAGGGGAATGTGGAACAGCGAGTACGATGCAGCTTTTGACAGACTAGTGACCACCCCCAATGGATGGAGACACTCCATTCAAATCAAACAGAGTGTCTTCAAACCAATGAGAAACGCACCAGGCTTTCTCTTGAGGCTGCTGAACAATGCGCAGCTTACATTATCCCACAGCGCCCTCTGCTGCGTGGACGGGGACAAGCAAGCAGTATTTGTGCATAGCGCCGTTAGCAACTATCTGATTTCTGAACAGTCTCAGGGCTTGAGGCAATTAGTTAGCTGATCTTTCCATCACCCTTGTTCTCGTTGGATGCTCCGCAGAGCCTACCGGAAATTGGGTTCGGAATCACCAAGCAGGTCCCAACCCACACTTTGAAAAATGCTACTCTAGCCTGACACTCTCTCTGTGTACTTGCCCATCCTATTCCCTTCTGCCTTTTAAAAAGCAGGGCACAGGGGGAGGAGAAGTGGTAGGAACATAAGAAGAGCCCCGCAGGATCAGGCCAAAGGTCCACCTAGTCCAGCTTCCTGCATCTCACAGTGGTCCACCAGATGCCTCAGGGAGCACACAAGACAACAAGACGCCTGCATCCTGTTGCCACTCCCTTGGACCTGGCATTCTGAGGTAAAATTCTGAGGTAAATATGAGGTAAATAAAAGAGAATTTTCTATCCTGTCTGTGGAGAGGGAGATATAATAACTTGCAACCCAATCTGAGCCTTAAGTACATAAGAAGAGCCCTGTTGGATCAGGCCAAAAGCCCATCTAGTCTAGCTTCCTGTACCTCACGGTGGCCCACCAGATGCCTCAGGGAGCACACAAGGCAACAAGATGCCTGCAACCATGTTGCCACTCCCTTGCACCTGGCATTCTGAGGTAAATTTCTGAGATAAAATCCTGAGGTAAATATGAGGTAAATAAAAGAGAATTTGCCATCCTGTCTGTGGGGAGTGATCTGTAATAACATTCAACCCAATCTGGGCCTCAAGAACATCAGAAGAGCCCTGCTGGATCAGGCCAAAGGCTCATCTAGTCCAGCTTCCTGAATCTCACAGCGGCCCACCAGATGCCTCAGGGGGCACACGAGACAACTAGATACGTGCACCTCATTGCCACTCCCCCGCGAAAGATAGCAAAAAGTGGCCCTGATGTTCCCACACATGCCTCAGTTATGACACCCCCAAACTGAACCCAACAGCACTGTGAATGCCAGGCAACCACAAGCTACCAGACCAGCAGCAACGGTGGAATTTGCCCTGAAGTTGCTAGGCAACCGTAACGTTGTTTTCTTCGCCTGTGCACCAGAGAATCGGCACATTTGGTTGCAGAAGCCGAGCAGGACCCAGAGGGGGGAAAAGAGAAACCAGGGAAGCCAATGGACCAAACATGCAGGGAGGGAGAGGGTCAATCAGCACCGGCAGGTTGGGCCCAAAACAAAGGAAGAACAAGTTGCCGCTCCAGTTGATTCCCCCTTTTCCCAAAGCAGAATGGAGCATCACCTGCTTTTGAGGCACGGAAACTCATCCCAGGCAGAGGGCTTTGGCGCTCTTGCTTCAAGAGGTTCAGTATGCAAATAGGAACAGCCACCTGTGGCCAGAATGCTCATTTGCATTACAAATGCCCTGCTGCCCTTTCTAACCTCTTCGGGATCTGCAACTTTCAGAGAAGCACTTTAAACAGAGCACTGGGAGGCTTCGAAAGCAATTCAAGCGGCAAGTAGGAAATTACTCACTTGAGCAGTGACGATGAGAGAAAACATAAGAACATAAGAAGAGCCCTGCTGGATCAGGCCAAAGGCCCATCTAGTCCAGCTTCCTGTATTTCACAGTGGCCCACCAGGTGCCTCAGGGAGCACATGGGACAACAAGATGCCTGCATCCTGTGGCCACTCCCTTGCATCCGGTACTCTGAAGTAGCCCACCACCAATGTAAGGAGGTTGCACAATCCATCATTGCCGATAGCCCACGATGGACCTTTCCTCCAGAAATCCGTCCAATCCCCTCTTAAAGGCATCCAGACCAGATGCCATCACCACCTCTTGTGGCCAAGAGTTCCACAGATTAACTACCCGCTGAGAAAAAAATACTTCCTTCTATCTGTTTTAACTCTCCCAACCCTCAGTTTTAGCGGATACCCCCTGGTTCTGGTGTTCTGAGAGAGGGAAAAGAACATCCCTCTATTGACTCTATCCATTCCATGCATAATTTTGGTTGTCTCAATTATGTCCCCCCTCAGATGCCTTTTTTCTAGGCTGAAGAGCCCTAAACGTTGCATTCTTTCTTCATAAGGGAGGTGCCCCAGCCCTGTAATCATTTTCGTTGCTCTCTTCTGCACCTTTTCCAGCTCCACTATGTACTTTTTGAGGTGCGGCGACCAAAAGGAAGATGTGCGAACATAGCCCATCGTTCACTGGGGCACGGCTAACTGGGCTTGCCCTGCCAACTGGGCAAGAGACACTTTTTGTCAAGTGGTGCTCCTCTTATATTTAGCAGGGGGAGAGTATCTGTCCCTCTTCACCCCAGCTCAGTGTCTTTTCTAGTGGCTGTTGCTGGGGCTGTTCTGCATTTTTGTAGATTGTGAGCCTTACGGGACAGGGAGCTATTTAACTTAATTAATTAATTGATTGATTGATTGATTGATTGATTGATTGATTGATTGATTGATT
>JAJKFI010000059.1:3109481-3120075 GCA_029204185.1 Lerista edwardsae
TGTGTGTGTGTGTGTGTGTGTGTGTGTGTGTGTGTGTGTGTGTGTGTGATCATTATAAATGACGGCATCTCATACAGAGCCGCACGTTCAGAGCGCTCTGCGAACGTTATGGCAACGGTCCCTACAACTGACAGCCATGGCATTATCACTCACCGACACATGAAAGGGAGGAGAAAGCACAGAATCAAAAGCACACAAGCCAGCCTGAGGCCACCCATGGAAGGCCGTAACCCTGCTGCGTCGGGCCATCGGGGTCCGCTGGGATCAGCGCTGTGGGCAGTGGCACCAAGCCGCTGTCCCGAACTCCTGGCAGGGGGAGGGGGCTTTCCTTGCCCTGCCTGGAATTGGTTTCCCATTGCAAAGCAAGGACTCTACCACTGGACGCGATATAGCCCCATCCCCAAATGGTTACACCTCCCCCAATTTCCAAAAGCAGTACATCAGTCCAGTGATGTCATGCAGGGGGAACGCGGGGGAACTCAGTTCACTCAGTTCCACTAGTTAAAATTAGGGCTGACTCCGCCCACTTCACTCTCCCTCCTCCCCCCTCCCAATTCCTCTGCAAAGAGCTTTTCTTCTTGGTTGGCCGGCACTCAGAGGGTTAAAGGCAGTGATGTCATTCAGGGGGAACGGACCAGAATGGGCGTTCCGGATCCTAACGGGCTGGTTCCGGGTTCCCGACAAGTGCCAATCAAAAGTGAGTTCCTGTTCCTAAATCATTTGATTGACACCACTGCATCAGTCATTCCTGGGGGAGCACCGCAAGATTCAGGTCCTTTCGCACGACAAGAGCACAGGACACTAGAACATTGCTCCTGGTAGTAACAGTCAGTAGGGTTCAGTTATTATTACCCAGTAGTTATTATCCACTAGGGTTCGGTTCCTGGAAATCCTTGCAGGTAGAGAATTTGCTGATAACGAACCACTGATCCAATGGGATCAATGGGGTTAGATGTAAGGGGTGGGTCCCTTATCTGCCATCGGAAGGATCTAGCAGAGACCCTCAGGAAGCCAGCAGAGTGCAACAGGAAGTGCCCAAAGAGCTCTGAATGTTGCAGAGACCTTCCAGAGGCTGCAGAATGCCACCTGCGACCATCACAGACCGCTTAAACATGGCTTCTGACAGCCATTTTGAATTATAATAATACATGCTTGTGTTTGAAGTGTACTTGCTTTGAGGAGGCTTCCATGACTATCCCTCCACAGCAGGCATGGTTGTATCAGCATGGTTGTATCAGCACTGGAAAGTTGGAGAAGACTGGGCCCTGCAATCTCACTCCCTTTCTCTTTTTCTTAACACCCACCCTGCTGAAGGGTTCTGGAAAACTGGGGTGCTCACTTCGGACTAGCCCCTTTTAGGTTGTACACAAACACGACCCCTGCAAAACCAAGGGACGTTCTTGGCTTCAGTGTTTCTCAGTCCAGTGGCCCTTGTTCTAGAGGGCCACTGTGAGATACAGGAAGCTGGACTAGATGGGCATTTGGCCTGATCCATTCCTCTTAAGGCCCAGACTGAGTTGCAAGTTATTATAGCTCCCTCCCCACAGACAGGGTAGCAAATTCTCTTCTATTTCCCTCATATTTACTTCAGAATTTTACCTCAGAATTTTACCTCAGAATGCCAGGTGCAGGGGAGTGGCCACAGGAGGTCGGCATCTTGTTGCCTTATGTGCTCCCTGAGGCATCTGGTGGGCGACTGTGAGCTACAAGAAGCTGGGCCTTTGGCCTGATCCAGCAGGGCTCTTCTTAAGGCCCAGACTGAGTTGCAAGTTCTTATGGCTCCCTCCCTACAGACAGGATAGCTAATTCTGTTTTATTTACCTCATATTTACCTCAGAACTTTACTTCAGATATTTACCTCAGAATGCCAGGTGCAGGGGAGTGACAACAGGATGCAGGCATCTTGTTGTCTCATGAGCTCCCTGAGGCATCTGTGAGATACAGGAAGCTGGACTAGGTGGACCTTAGGCCTGATCCAGCAGGGCTCTTCTTATGTTCTATGGAAGCAAGCCCACTCCAGTGCTAGCCCATTACGAGTGCCAGTTCGCGCACGTGCGCACAAACACACACACACAACACCAATGCACACACATGTGCTTCTGATCCTTTGGAGGGCCACTTTGTGCGAATCCCCTGAAGCAAGCAGAGTGACAGCAGGGATAAACCTGGTCTCCAGGGAGAGGGAAGACAGCTGCGCCTCTTTCCCAGCGCCTAGCGCCAGCTAATCGACAGAGCCCCGCTGACGTCAGCCACGCTGGAAACAGCTCCCCTGCCTTGCCCTGCCGGGAGATTAAGATCTCACCAAAACAAAGAAAACGTGGATGGAAAAAAAAAATAAAGATAGATCACCTGAGACAGAGCACACAACCTGCCCATCTCTCTCTCTCTCTCTCTCTCTCACACACACACACACACACACACACACCATGTCTACAAAAGGGATTATCAGCGTACACAGGGCAGGCGGAATGGAAACCCAGTCCACCTTGGAGAGCTCCCTTGGCAGGGCTGCTAGCTGCATTTCAAAGTTTAATGAAAGCATATTTTCTGAGGGCCCAATCCTAACCCGGAGTTAGGCTGGCAGAGTTAGGCCAGCAAAGTGTGGCCGGCGCAAGGATGTTTGGAGCACTCTCAGAGTCAGGGAGGCCAGCACACAGACGGGCGCCATCCTCCCTGACTCCGAGAGTGGCCCGAAACATGCTTTACGGTGTCCCTTGTGCCAGCCAAACTTTGCTGGCCTAACTGTGCCGGCCTAACTCCAGGTTAGGATTGCGCTCCGAGTTGGCTAGCCTCTGAATATAGCGAGAGGTTACTTGGAAGGCTGCTGGTTAGAACTGCCTGAGTCTCCAGCACTCATGCAGCTATGTGTGTATCTTGCAGTAGGGGGGGACAGTCTTAGAGCCCCCCCTAAGGTAAGGGTGTTTATTCCCTTACTTTAGGTTGCATTGCGGCTGCATCAGCACCAGAAAGTTGTATTGGATTGGGCCCTAAGTCAATTTTATAAACCTTTTGTACAAGTTCCATACCCCGTGCAGCCTCTGAATCAAAACGTTTGTCCACTTCCATTTCAGAAGCATTGTCCTTAACTGGTAGAAAATATTAACGCTTATTTTTTTTATTTGCTGTAAGCTACTTCCCGTAAAGAATCCCTCAGTCAATTTTGCACAGAGCGAAGAACCTCCAGCAACAGGTTTAATCTTTGGGAGGTCGTTCAGAATTGATATCTGTCCCCTATCAATTCACGACTGTGTGACTCATTTGCCAGCGATAGGCTGTTCTAGCGATTAAATACCACGTTTGAAAGGCCTCAGTTCAGACCTTGAAAACGACAACCCATTTTGCATTTCCAGCCCACTCTGAAAACAAGCTCAAAACGTAGCATGCTTTCTTGAACGCATGGCACCAGCTTTTGTTGTGATGATATCTTCAAGGAGAGATCACATTGTGTGGTGTGGGGTGTGTTTCCTGGCCCCGTCAAAAACAGGCGTGAGTTTTATCCTTGAAACACAGAATGATGTTCCGAACATGGACACCAACCTTCACTATGCTGATGCAGTGTAGAAGCGCACAACAGGACACTCCTGGTTTGGCTCTCGCTTCTTCCATTTACTCACCAGTTGACCTTAGACAAGCCACTCCCTCGCAGGGTGCAATCCTAACCTGGAGTTAGGCCGGCAAAGTTTGGCCAGCACAAGGGACACCGTAAAGTATGTTTGGACCACTCTCAGAGTCAGGGAGGATGGTGCACATCTGTGTGCTGGCCTGACTCAGAGAGTGGTCCAAACCTACTATATGGTGGTCCTTGTGCCGGCCAAACTTTGCTGGCCTAACTGTGCCAGCCTAACTCCAGGTTAGGATTGCACCCTCTGCTGGCCTCTGACATTTTTCAACAATGTCTGTATAGGCACACACCACAGAGCATAGAACTTACAGCCTGTACGTGAGAAAGAGCACAAGTCCTTCTTTCTACATAAAGTTTTTTTAAGTCTTGGGACAAAAACGCCTGGATTTTGAAATAGTCTGGAGGTGCAATCCTAGCCTGGAGGTTCCCTGGAAAGCAAGAATAAATAATTAACCAGTACCGACATGCCCTGGTATCTGCTAGAGTTCCATTCCTGACCCCACTGTGGCTATCTGAAACCACAGATACCCAAGACTCCTTTTTAAAAATAGGGGAACCTATTTAAAAATAAGGGAACCAGTTTTGTGGCCACAAGGCTTTAAAAAAGGAGATATGTTTAATGCTCCCCTATCTTTTTAATAGGCATCTCAGTACCCATGGTATCTGTGGATAACTAAAACAGCGGATACCAAATGAGTGGATACTGGAGCATGCCTGCCCTTGCTATTAGGCCTTAAATAAGTTCTGTTTGTGGGACGTGGTGGCGCAGCGAGTTAATCCGCTGTTGCTGGGCTTTCGACCGCAAGGTTGGGAGTTCGAGACTGCGTGACGGAGTGAGCTCCCGTTGCTTGTCCCAGCTCCTGCCAACCTAGCAGTTCGAAAGCACCTAAAAAATGCAAGTAGATAAATAGGGACCACTTCGGTGGGAAGGTAACGGCGTTCCGTGGAGTCATGCCGGCCACATGACCACGGAAGCACGTCCTCGGACAAAAATGCCGGCTCTACAGGCTTTGAAATGGAGATGAGCACCGCCCCCTACAGTCGGTCACGACTAGACCATTCGGTCGTGGGGAAACCTTTACCTTAAGTTCTGTTTCCCCAGAGCGCTGTCCCAGGTACTGAAACAGGAGTATAAGGTGCGAACACTGCTTGCCTGCCTGGCCCCACATAAGAACATGAGAAAAGGTCTGCAGAAACAGGATCATTCAGGATTTACTCTCATTCCAGTCCAGGAGGTCTAGTCTCTCCCGTATGCGAGGCTATTTTCTTCGCAGCAGGACAGGGGAGGCTCTGAGTCTCATCACTCTGAGCGCACTTTCCTAACCTGGAGTGAGGCCGGCACAGTTAGGCCAGCAAGGTTTGGCTGGCACGAGGGCCACCGTAAAGCATGTTTGGACCACACTCAGAAAGGCCAGCACACAGACGTGCGCCATCCTCCCTGAATCCACGAGTGGTCCAAATATGCTTTACAGTGCCCCTTGTGCTGTCCAAACTTTGCTGGCCTAACTGTGCCAGCCTAACTCCAGGTTAGGAATGCGCCCTGATAAACTCTCCAAGCTCAGCTCCTTGCAAGCTGCAGGAGCTCAGCTCTTTGCAGTGCAGTTATCAGCTACCTGATTTTTCAATAGCTTCAGGGCATGAGGCAAAACAAATAAAGTACGGTAACGGTGTAAAGTATGACACTCTGAGTCAGACAGGCCAGCACACAGACGTGCACCATCCTCCCTGGCTCTGAGAGTGGTCTAAACACCACTCCCTTGTATCTGGCATTCTGAGGTAAATTTCTGAGGTAAAATTCTGAGGTAAATATGAGGTAAATAAAGCAAAGTTTGGCCAGCACAAGGGACACTGTAAAGTATGTTTGGACCACTCTCAGAGTCACAGACGTGCGCCATCCTCCCTGACTTCAAAAGTGGTCCAAATGCGCTTGACAGTGGCCCTTGTACCAGCCAAACTTTGCGGGCCTAACTGTGCCAGCCTAACTTCAGGTTAGGATTTCTCCCTGAATGCCTTGTGGTGTCTCGTCGTCATGTCACCACCATATTTCTGAGTCTGCCTCTCCAGCCTTAGACCTCACCACAAATCACTGCAGGAATTCGTCTTCCACATGAAAAGCAACTCAGGGCTTATGGAGTCCCTTCAAGTCAGGGCCCCACGAACTGGCCTATAAAGCCTTGACTTGGAAGGGCTCCTTCTTCTCGTGAAAGCACAGATAATATTTTAAGTTGAACTCTTGTCGGTACCGGAGAGGTTTCATTGCTGCTTGCTCTCCAACACTGTCTTTTTTTTCAGTTCACACATTCGTTTGCAAGTCATCAAGCGCCACATAAAGAAGCTCTGAGAAATCAAGTGTGCGTCAGGGTGTGTGTGTGTGCAAGTGAGAGAGAGAGAGAGAGAGAGAGAGAGAGAGAGAGAGAGAGAGAGAGAGAGAGAGAGAGAGAGAGGCCTAAGGATTGGTCTATATATGGCAGGTGTTATCACAGCTTAAGCAAATTTGTGTAGAAAGGCATGAAACACAAAGCAGGTGATTTCCAACACACCACTGCAAGCCTCTTTTTTTCTTTTTTTTTGTAGGAGTTATGGTTTTGTGGTGAAAGATCCATTAACATTCACCAAAGGCCAGGGGAAACATGTCTGCACACCAAGAGGCCCATCCTGTGGAAAACAGGCACATTTCCTGTGCAATCGGCCGCCCGACCACTTTCAGGGTGCAATCCTAACCTGGAGTTAGGCCGGCACGGTTAGGCCAGCAAAGTTCGGCTGGCACAAGGGACACCGTCAAGTGCGTTTGGATCACTCTCAGAGTCAGGGAGGTTCTCAAACTTTTTAGCAACGGGACTTTTTAGAATGACAGGACCCACCAGAAGTGATGTCATGGGCGGAAGTGCCGTCATTGTGACGCCAGAGCCTGCTGCTTTCCTGAGAAAGCAGCAATAAATTTGATTATTTCTCAGCCATTTTCCAATAGCAACGTGAATCAGAAAGGGGGGGGGGAACCCTATTTGCAACCTTGACACGAGCAAAACCACCACACAGCCCTCTCCGTTTCCAGCATCCCATCTTCCCGTATTTTCAATATGGCTGCCCTAGGTGCTTTGCCTGAAATTGGTGGGTCCCAAACCACAATTTGGAAGCCACTGGAGTGAATGGGAGAAAGCGGTTTTATTCCCAGTCACACTCTTGTTCTCTTTTCAGTGCAAGATAAGGCACAATACGCACAGGAACTCTTTTCCCACAAGCAGATAATCTCGGCTGCTTTGCTATCTAAACCATGGGTTAGCCGTTTTTCCACTGTCTATTTGCAAGATAGACACACAATGCAATCAACAGAACAATATTTCCACACATGCCTTGAAATAGAGAAATCGGGTCTGTCTACGTATTTTTATGAGGCCCTTTTGTTAGGCACTGCTAAAAACAAGCTTCTGCAGAATTTCTCAGCTCAGTTCAAGGTGCTGGTAACCTGTAACGCTCACCACGGACTGGAACCATTTGCCCAGCATGTAATTAATCTGTGGAACTCCTTGCCACAGGAAATGGAGATGGCATCTGGCCTAGGTGTCTTTCAAAGGGGATTGGACAGATTTCTGGAGGGAAAGTCCATCGCAGGTTAAAGGCCGTAATATAATGGGAAAGTGCAACCTCCTTATGTTAGAAGTATACTATTTCAGAATGCCAGGTGCAAGGGAGTGGCAACAGGATGCAGGCATCTTGTTGTCCTGTGTGCTCCCTGAGGCATCTGGTGGCCCACTGTGAGATACAGGACGCTGGACTAGATGGGCCTTTGGCCTGATCCGGCAGGGTTCTTATATTCTTAAGGCACAGATTGAGTTACATGTTATTACAGCTCCCTCCCCACAGACAGGATGGCAAATTCTCTTTTATTTACCTCATATTTACCTCAGAATTTTACCTCAGAATGCCAGATACAAGGGAGTAGCAACAGGATGCAGGCACCTTGTCTTGTGTGCTCCCTCTGTGGGCAACCGTGAGATATGGGAAGCCGGACTCAATGGGCCTTTGGCCTGATCCAGCGGGGCTCTTCTTATGTTAACCTGCATATCTCTGAGAGTACATCTACCTATGGAAGCCTCTTTGTCAATTAAATTCACCAGGAAGAGCTTTGCACCATACAATCACCTTCTATGGGCCAGGAACCATAGTGAGAAGGTGTAGGGCCATTCAGGAGTCACCCCACAGCTTTGGGGCAGCTTCCCAGAAAATGTTCATCGGTGCTCTCCCTTGCCAGACTTTCAAAAGGAACGTTGTTCAGGTCTTTGGGAGCTATTCGTTTGACAGTATCTTCCAACACTCCTGCCCTACCTTTCTTGACTTACAATAAGGCAAGAGTAACACAACAATCAAAACACAGTTCAACAAACTAATTAAGGGCGCACAGTACAAAAACCGAACACCTTCACTGAAAAATTGCCACGGAATAACTCCATTGCCACTGATAAATGAACATCACCCTCTCTCCGAGCACTGAACAGAAAGGCCGAGTCTTTCCATAGCTTCTGGAGGAGTCTAGGGTGAGAGGAAAGTGGGCCTCCACAAGGAGGGGACCCCACAGGTTGGCACCACCGAGCAAATGCACCCAGAGTAAGACCTGAGACAATAACCAGAGCAGTGGCATTCAAACTGTGGGTCGCGACCTGACGTCAGGTGGGTCGCGGAAAGCTGGGAGCAGCCATCTTGAAAACTGCAGACCTTACTCTTGTTCTATTCCTTTTGTGAATGTTAACAGTCTGATTTTTCAAGTGACTTTTTTTTTACATTTTGTTTTCAGTTCAGTGCTTTTACATCACGTTTTGTCCTAATCCTGCTTTCTGTCAGGGATGTTTCACGGTTGTACAATTGCTGCAGTCCAAGAATGCCAATTTGCATTTCCGGAGTGTCGTTTCATTATGTGACAACGACAGCACTTCCTGCTCGATGATGTCACTTCCTGCCACCACATCATTTCCAGGTTAATGACATCACTTCCGGTGGGTCCTGACACGAGTGCCATTCTTAAAAGTGGGTCCCAGTCTAAAACGTTTGAATACCACTGAAACAGAGTATGAAAGAAGTCACATGTGTGAGTCTATGCTCCAAACCATCTGAGGCAGGAAATGTGGCCTGGAGGTTTAGCTCGTAAGAACATTGCAGGATGAGATCGAGAGTCTAGCCCAGCATTTCATTTCCCTCGCCAGATCCATGTGGGAACCCCACAGGCACAATAAGAAGGTAACAGCGCTCATCTAGCCAGCATCCAATAAACTGGTTCACTGCCTCTGAGCTTGGAACTGAGCACTGAACTATCCAAGTCACAAGAGGCCAAAAGTCCGTGAATTGGCTTAAGTTAATGTCACCAAACCTCGAACCCCCACTAATAAGCCAGGACTGACCCACCCACAAGTACTATTGAGACGGTCATCTTAGGCAGCAAATCGGTCAGTGGTGGCCACACTCTGTCCATGCACTTCCTGTGTTTTTCCTCCCCTCCCGCTACCAGGAAGAAGAGGATGGAAGAAAAAAGAAAGTGCAGAGGAGAGTTGCAGGCAAGAGCAGAGACACTTGCCAGCAGTTGCTTCACACACGCCAAGCGAGTTTGCAAGAACGCTCCACTTGTGTCCTGCCCGAGATTCTGGTCATCAAATGTGGAGCAGCCCATAATTAGCGCCCCAACCATTGAGACCTGTGCAACTCCTCTACACACGCAACGTGTAGAGCGCAATCCTCACCTGGAGTTAGGCCGGCACAGTTAGGCCAGCAAAGTTCGGCTGGCACAAGGGACACCGTCAAGTATGTCCTGACACCGTCAAGAGTGGACTCCGACCACTCTTGGAGTCGGAGAGGCCAACACAGAGACGTGCGCCATCCTCCCTGACTCTGGGAGTGGTCCAGGTGTGCTTTACGTCGGCCCTGGTGCCGGCCAAATTGCGCTGGCCTAACTGTGCCAGCCTAACTCAGGGTGTAGTGAGGATTGGGCTCTTCGAGTCACAGAGGACAGGCATAGTCCATGCCAAAGATTCTCCAGTTCAATCTGCAGATAGGCCTGGAAAAGCCCAACACACACACACACACACACACACACACACACACACACACACACAGGCAACCTTTCATACAAAGCCCTGAAAGAACTACTCAGTAGCAAGGAGTCACAGGAACAAAAAAGAACCCAGCATCACCATTCCACACAGCAAAAGGAGAAGCTGCAGCTAGTCTCAACACCCCCCCCCCCTTCCAAGTACTCAACTTTTCAAGGTATAAGACAGACGTGGCCTTCCTGGACGGTGTGGTTTGTAAGCCACGGCAGCTCTCTGCCACTCCAAATGAGAGGGCTGCAGGAGATGGTGCCAGGTGGGTGGGCAGTCAGCCATAGGAGGGGGGGGGTGTCATTTTGCACCCCTTCGAGAAGCCCCAGACAAAGTCTTCTGTGAAGCCAGGCTGCACCTGCTATCCCTCCACCCCGGCTCGGCAAGGGAGAAGGAACGCGAGTCAGGCCTTTGGGTCAAAGCTTTGCATGGCGCATGGCTCATGCGTGCGGAACATGTGCATCTCCTACTACCCCCCCCCCCACAATCTCAACCACGTTGTGGCAAATCCCACCCTCACCGCCCCCCCACTTGCTTTCTCTGTTCCCATCAGGGCTGCTATGATCATTAGCAAATGTTCTCGCTGCGCCCCCCCCCCAATTAGCTGCTCCAAGGAGCCCTTCTCTCGGGTGCTTTTTCTCCCCCCCCCCCCCAGCCCAGAGAGTCCACAGAGACGGGTTTATTTTTAACTCCCCCTGCAAAGGCGGCCTTCGGGAAGTACCACGAGCCTCTCTCGCCATGCTGGGCCTTTTTGAAAGGGGGGGGGTGGCAGAGAGCCAGAGATGGAGCCGGAGAAGGGTCTGGGGGTGGGCACGGAAAAGCTGGGGCGGGGTGCAAGAGAACAGGCTGAGCACTGGAGAGAGGGGGAGATTCCCACCTTCCCCCCCCC
>JAJKFI010000059.1:3120085-3172967 GCA_029204185.1 Lerista edwardsae
CCCCCCCCTTTTTTCAAGCTAAAAGGCCCCTAAACACTCTAGGCTTTAATTCCCTTCCCTAAGGACCACAAGCCACTGAAGCCATTCTGAGAACTACCTGTGCATAGCATATAGCACATAGCGCATAGCACACATGGATACAAATAGCACACATAGATTGAGGAGGCATGTCAAATGCTCCTTACCTGATGATGCTCCAGCATCTTCTCCTCCCGGTCTCCAATGTTCTCCTCCCCTCCATGGTCCTCCTCCTCTCTGTCCCCCTCCAGTGGCAGATAGTGGAGCAGATCTGAATGCAAAAACAAACAAAATTTAAAATACATATTGAAAAACAGCAGCGCTTGTGAAGAATGACAAGAGGTAAGTCTTCAGAGTATTTACGCTCCTCTTCTCCGAGTGCTGAGAGTCACCCAGGTATGCACATGGAAGCAGTGGGGTCATTCAAATGATTTAGAAACAGGAACTCACTTTTGATTGGCACTTGTCGGGAACCCGGAACCAGCCACGGAGCCCGTTAGGATCCGGAACGCCCGTTCTGGTCCGTTCCCCCTGAATGACATCACTGCATGGAAGGTGTGACATGCCCACTTGGAAAGAGGCTTGGGAGAGACTTCGAGAGCTATCCTCACGTGGAGTTAGGCCAGCACAGTTAGGCCAGCCAAGTTTGACCGGCACAAGGGACACCATAAAGTATATTTGGGCCACTCTTTGAGTCAGAGAGGCCAACACACAGACGTGCAACATCCTCCCTGACTCCGAGAGTGGTCCAAACATCCTTGACGGTGTCCCTTGTGCCGGCCAAACTTTGCTGGCCTAACTCCAGATTAGGTAAAAGGTAAAGGTTTCCCCACGACCAAATGGTCTAGTCGTGACCAACTGTAGGGGGCGGTGCTCATCTTTGTTTCAAAGCCTGTAGAGCCAACGTTTTTGTCCGAGGTCAAGCTTCCGTGGTCATGTGGCCGGCATGAGTCTACGGAACGCCGTTACCTTCCCATTGAAGTGGTCCCTATTTATCTACTTGCATTTAGGTGCTTTTGATCTGCTAGGTTGGCAGGAGCTGGGACAAGCCACGGGAGCTCACTCCGTCACGCAGTCTCGAACTCCCAACCTTGCGGTCAAAAGCCCAGCAACAGCGGATTAACTCACTGCGCCACCACGTCCCACCACAGATTAGGATTGTGGCCTTAATTGTATTTTTGTGGGTGTGGGGGTTGCATGTGGTCCATGACAATTCCAATAATAATAATAATAATAATAATAAAAATAATAATACTTAATACTTATTATTTATATACCGCCTTTCTAGGTCATTAGATTGCTCTTTTGACTTTATTCAAGGCGGTTTACATAGGCAGGCATTTTTAAACCCAAAGGGTTTTTACAATCACACATAAGTTCAAATCTTACAAGAACTGCTACATTCAGATGACACTTTCAAGTCCAGCCTTTCTTTCCTAGCCGCACGATTGCCTTCCTGCCGGCTGATAAACGACTTCTTGCTCTCACCAAGAAACAGCTGGCCCAACACAACTCCCCTCTCACAGGCAGCCGGACACAGCTCAGATCTTATCAGCCGCATTCTGGAGGTCTGCCGCTCATGGAAACTTCCGGTGTTCTCAAACTGGCGACCTTCGGATCTTATCTTCGGGCATGACTGCAGCTTTTACCCTCTCGGCTAGACGTCCTGCCTTCGTGGTCCCTGGGCTTCTAAAGTTTGGGATCCACTGGCAGAGATGGTTTTGAAGAACAAACCATTCATAATTTGGATCGCAGGCTGGTGACATTCACGGGATAAGCTTTGTCTTTTGACAACCTCTTCGTGACGGTCCCCTTTTACAGCAGTTCCTTTCTGCAGCAGCCCTGCTTTGCTCTATGCCCAAGCTTCTCCTGCTGGTTTTGCAGATCAGACCTCTGCTATTGGCAGAGAAACAGGTCAGGCCAGTTTTTTTAAGGGTTTATTCCCTCTGCCTTGTCCGTAAACCCAGTTGGGGGGGGGAACCAATCAAAGCCAAGCTCAAAAACAGCAATGGGTAGCCTCTAACCCATCAGGACTCCAGTTCCCACAATGGAACTGGAAAAGGTGCAGAAGAGAGCGACCAAGATTATTACTGGGTTGGTGCATCTCCCTTATGACTGGGAGGAAGTACCAATAGAACCAGTGGATCCCCTGAGTAGAACCTACAGGGCTTGTTCAACTCACAGGACCAGCCTGTGCATGTCTACTCAGAAGTAAGCCTCACTGAGTTTAACAGGACTGACCCTGGGATTGCAGCTTTGCTGTCTTCTACTGTGGCTATTGCTTGCTGGCAAGGCTTTTGTGAAGAGGCCAACATTTCATGTTTTTATGTTGCTCCACAAATTGCTTTATGAGTCAATTGCTAAAAAGTGATGTGTATGTATTACTTTTACATACATGCGGTAATATATATTATTCCAATGGCTTTTTTTTGTGAGGGAACTCTTGTGATAGTGGCTATATTTGTGGTGTTTTGTAAAGGAATCACTTTTTCCTGTATTACATTGCAGTATAAATTGCTTTATGAATGGTTTATAAACTGAAAAATGATTGTGTGTATATATAAAGACACAAATACACCAGTTTTATATGCATAATGTTTGTGGTTTTGGTGGCCATCACTTGATAGCAACATGTTGTTATATATTCTGCTTTATTAGTTGTTAATTTCCAAAAAGTGGTGTGTTTATATATGTGTGTGTGTGTGTGTGTGCACGCGCACACACACATATATACAGTGGCGTCTCTACAGGGAGGGCAGAGCTCTAAGTTTTGCAAGGAGCCTTACCCTGTCATGTAAATCCCTCCTCTCCCTTGCTGCTATAGCCAGTAAGCAATGCCAAGATGTTGCTTTTCCCTGTGAGGATTTGGCTAAAACGGTGCAGGAAAGGAGTGATTTCCACTGCAAGGTACGGCTTCTTGCAAAACTTAGAGCTCTGCCCTCCCTATAGAGATGCCACTGCATGTATACCAGGGGTGACCAAACTGTGGCTTGGAGCCACATAATGTGACACATAATGTGTGCAGCACTTGAACATATATTGGCTGCCCTTTTTTTTTTTGCATCACAATTAATATAAATTTAGACCCCACAGAAAGAGCGAGAGAGCACAAACCTATACTTGTCTACTCAGAAGTAAGTTCCATTGTGGTAAATCGGCCTTACTCCCAGAAAAGTGTCTCTAGGATTGCAACCTGTGTGTGTGTGTACACAAGCATAGCAATTTCTATAAAATATGCATGCACAACCCTGCCAGAGGGAGGTGGCTTCCTATAAATAATTGAAAATCAGTAAATTAGAATTAATTATTAGATTTTGTTTTAAAACAAATCCACAAAAATGCAAGCAGCATTAAAAGAAACACAGAGCTAAATCTTTGCAATTGGTAGCCATATTAATAATAATAATTATTATTATTATTACTGTATTAAAAATGGAGGGTGGTCCAGCTTGCATTGATTTTTTTTTTTTAAAGCTGCAATTTTTTTTTTTAATTGTTGCAATGCAATATTACCCGCCGGAGCTGTTCCACGTGAGCTGAGGGGGGAAATACTGCGAGGGGCTGCGGAGCAGGCACGTGTCGCGCATCGCAGAGCAGCGGCGGGCAGGGCGCGAGCCCTGACAGCGGGCTCCTCCCCCTGGTTACCAGAGAGACGGCGGAGGCCTTAGCAACCAGGGCTCCCGAGGCGTGGCCTCGCGCCGCGGAAGTCGCGCCGGCTACTCTCGCGACAACCGGCCGCTTTGGCGCGAGCCGCTGCGACACGTCGGCGCGGGACGGCTCAGGGATGGAGCGCGCGGCTTCGTCGGGGCGGACGGTGGCCGGGAGGACCGCGAACCTACCTTGGTGGGTGAGGGAGGGGGTGCTGTTGCCAGGATACGGGGAGGGGGCTCCTTATTCCCCAGTTTCGCGGGTTCTGCAGTGGCTCCCTTTGCACTGCAGCCTAGAGTAGCTCCATTGAGTCGTTCTTTCTCGCCTTCTGTGCAACGATTGGGAAGAGGGTGGCTTAAATGGGCTGCTAAGTCTCAGCAGCACCTGCCTCTTGGGGTGGAGACCACCCAGAATTGCATTACTGTGCAAGCAATGATGAAGGTGCCCATGAGCATGTGCAGAGTGCCATTCTCCAAAATGCACCTTTAAAAAAAAAAGTGGTTCTCTGGAAGTTAGTAGAAGGAGGGTAGTTGTTCTTGTCCACCCTGGGCATGTTTTCTCTCTGCTCTCCCAGCTCTCTTCTTGCATCTTTCATTAAATGTGCAATGCAATGCATGCTTATCAGGGAGTAAGTGCCATTCAACCCAGTGGGACTTCTGAGTAGGCATCCCTGGCTAGCGCCACAATCTTAACAACAGCGCCCGATCCGTTGGTTTGTATTGCGGTGCAAACTGCTTTTTGTCGGTTCCCCAAAACAACAACAGAGACATAAGAACATCAGAAGAGCCCTGCTGGATCAAGCCAAAGGCCCATCTAGTCCAGCTTCCTGGATCTCACAGTGGCCCACCAGATGCCTCAGGGAACACACAAGACAACAAGACGCCTGCATCCTGTGGCCACTCCCTTGCACCTGGCATTCTGAGCTAGCCTACCATACTTTCAAAACCAAGACGTTGCACATACCCATCACGGCTTGTAACCTGTGAAATCTGTCTAGAAATCTAGAAATCTGTCCAATTCCCTTTGAAAGGCATCTAGGCCAGACACCATCACCATATCGTGTGGCAAGGAGTTCCACGGTTTAATTGGGGTGTCTGGGCATAGACATGAATGCTCAGAGCATCCCTGAAGGTCTCTGAATGCTCCACTAATCATGATTTTATACCTGTGAAATTCTTCAAGCCTCAATCTTTTTTCTTTTTCTTTTGTCTCTTGTTTTGAATTAGGGTGGAAAAATATAGGCCTCAGACTCTGGGTGACTTGATCTCTCATCAGGACATTCTGAGTACCAGTAAGTAATGAATGCTTGCAGCATTATTCTCCATCTATCTCAAAATATCTTGCAAGACCTGCGGTTGCCCTTTAGTTCAGAGTTCCAGAGCTTTTTCACGATGAAGGTTCCCCAGGGGAAGGAACCCCAGCATCTCCAAAAAGCAACAAAGCACAACGATGCCCAAACTAAAACTAAAATTTTAAAAACCTCACTTGAAAATCCAAAGTTAACATTCGCCGAAGAATATAGCACAAATAAGGTCTGCAGCTTCCAAGATGGCTGCCCCCAGCTTTCTGCGACCCACCTGGCATCAGGTCACAACCCACCAAGCGGGTCGCGATCCACCGTTTGAGAAACACCGGCCTTGTCTATTGGATCCTGAGCTATTTATTGTAAGCAGTAAACCATCTCAAGTATCTTGGGTTAAGCAGTGGATAAATGTCGCAGGCACATAGACAAAAATCCTTGCAATGTTCTTTCAATGTTTCTTTTCAGTTCAGAAGTTCATCAACGAAGATTGCCTGCCTCATCTCCTCCTCTATGGCCCTCCCGGGACTGGTAAGACCTCCACCCTCCTGGCCTGTGCAAAACAGCTCTACAAAGACAAGGAGTTTGGCTCTATGGTTCTGGAGGTAAGATGACTAAGAACATTCTTTGTCTGCTCTAGGCTTTAATAAAAATAATAATACATGTATTTATATACCACCTTTCTTAAGATCACTAGATTTCTCTAGTGACTGTAACTCAAGGCGGTTTACATAGGCAGACTTTTATTCACAAACCCGAAGGTTTTTACAATTTACAGAAACGTTCTATCTTTCAAGAACTACACACATACAGGTCTTTCTTTAGCCACCCGCCTGTCTTCTGCTGGCTGATAAGAGGCTTCCCTGCTCCCACCAGAGACGCAGCTGACTTCAGCACACTCTTCCTCCCACGAGGCAGCTGGAACTCAGCTTTTAATCAGCTGCAGTTTGCAAGGTCTGCCGCTCACAGAGACTTCCGGTAGTCTCAAGCTCACGACCTTCAGATCTTCAGCTGTTATCTTCGGGCAAACGGAGGCATTAACCCTCTTGGCTAAATCTTCTGCCCATCCTCTCTTTAGAATCTTTAGCCATTCTCTTACAGGGGAGGGAGGCAGCTTGGGACAGATCGCCTCTTTGCCAGATGGAACACTGTAAAAGAAGAAGGGTAAAGCCCTTTTCCACTCCAACCCTGCTTTACTCCAAGGAGCAGGGCTGTAATGCAACCCTTCTTTCCAGTTTTAAAACATGAAACCTGCTGAACACACTGTCCCGCTCTCACCAGTCTGGCGTAGACAAAAAAACTGCCATACAGAAATCTCGACTTGCATCTCTCTCTCTCTCTCTCTCTCTCTCTCTCTCTCTCTCTCTCTCTCTCTCTCTCTCTCTCAGTTGAATGCTTCAGATGACCGAGGAATTGACATTGTCAGAGGACCTATCCTGAACTTTGCCAGCACCAGAACTATCTTTAAGTAAGTTATCTTTAAGAACCTCTGTGTGTTCTAATCCCAAAACCATTAAGGATTTTCAAATTGACAATCAGCACTTTGAAATAAGGCTGGAAATGGACTAGTAGACTGTAGAGAATACGGTTCTCACCCGTGATGTCATGCACCCACTACGCACCACTACGCGAGTACCGGTTCCTAGAAGTTGAGCTGGCCCCGCCCGCTCGAAGCTGGCCCCTGCTATTTAACCAGGGAGCAGTTGAAGCAAAATATGTATATACACATCTCTAGAAAGCAAAGCAATAGAAGTTAAATCAACACTAACCACAAGCTGAAGTTATTACAAACATGATCACATCCATGGCGACAATCATGACATCACTTCCGGCTTATGACGTCACTTCCGGTGGGCGGACCCCGACAAGTGCCAATCAAAAGTGAGTACCTGTTCCTAAATCGTTTGGATGACACCACTGGTTCTCACACTTTTTAGCACCGGGACCCAGTTTTTGAATGACAGTCTGTCCAAGACCCACCAGAAGTGATGTTATGGCCAGAAGTGCCGTCATTGTGACGCCAGAGCCTGCTGCTTTCCTGAGAATACAGCAAAAAGTTCAGTTATTTCTCAGCCCTTTTCCAATAGCAAAGTGAATCAGAAAAAAAGCCTATTTACAACCTTGTCGCAAGCTAAAGAACCACACAGCCCTGTCCTTTTTCAGTGTCCCAGCTTCCTATATTTCCACCACCTGAAATTGGCTTGCGACACCACCTAGTGGGTCCCGGCCCACAGCTTGAGGAACCCTGGTATCGATGAAACAAAATGGAAGTACAGTCTCCATGGCAGATCTTAGCAAGAATCCTACTCTACCCGTTAGAGTTTCTGAGTGATTTTTCAAAGGTTGCTGAACATGGGAATGTGTTGTAGCAATCCCACTTAAATGTGATTAATGCCTGCCAGATTAATTAAGGGGCAGACAGATTTGCCTTTCCTAGAAAAGATACATGCTCCATCCATCTGGATGTGTGTAGGAAACATGTGTTGAAGAGGCTCTGCAGTATGATGAAATGTCTCCTGCTGTGTTTCTTGTGCCTCTGGCTCGACTCAGTAGCAACCCAGGCCAGCATTAGCCCACTTGCAATGAATAAGGGCCATGTGTTGGAAGTGCTGTGGTTGGAACCTCTCTGCCTCATTGCCACACAAAGCTCTTGTTCACTGACTTGGAGGGCAGGGTCCGGTTGACTTAGGGATTTATTCAGTCTGTGATGGAGGTAGACTCAGAGCACAATCCTAACCTGGAGTTAGGCTGGCACAGTTTGGCTGGCGCAAGGGACACCGTGAAGTATGTCTGGACCAGTCTCGGAGTCAGAGAGGCCAGCACACAGACGTGCGCCATCCTCCCTGACTCCAAGAGTGGTCCAAACACCACTCCCTTGTATCTGGCATTCTGAGGTAAACTCCTGAGGTAAACTCCTGAGGTAAAATTCTGAGGTAAATATGAGGTAAATAAAGCAAGGTCTGGCCAGCACAAGGGACACTGTAAAGTATGTTTGGACCACTCTTGGAGTCAGAGAGGCCAGCACACAGATATGCACCATCCTCCCTGACTCCGAGAGTGGTCCAAACACCACTCCCTTGTATCAGGCATTCTGAGGTAAACTCCTGAGGTAAATATGAGGTAAAGAAAGCAAAGTCTGGCCAGCACAAGGGCCGCCGTAAAGTATGTTTGGACCACTCTCGGAGTCAGAGAGGCCAGAACACAGACATGCACCATCCTCCCTGACTCCGAGAGTGATCCAAACATGCTTTACGGTGTCGCTTGTGCTGGCCAGACTTTGCTGGCCTAACTGTGTCCCCCTGACTCCAGGTTAGAATTGCGCTCTTAGCCTCGGATCATCTCTGTTCTTTCCATTGAACGGGCCAGGTTTTTTTTTTTGGCGGGGGGGAGGCAAAGCTCCAGGTGAATGTCAAGCCTTCGCCTCCCCTATCTTGCTTTCTCCTGGTAGGAAAGGCTTCAAGCTGGTGATTCTGGATGAAGCTGACGCCATGACTCAGGATGCCCAGAATGCTCTCAGGCGCGGTAAGTGCGCTTCGAATATTGCTGCGTCTGCACAGTCTCTGGCCTTTGCGGCAGCTCCAAATGCGCTCAGATCTCCCCCATTCTCTCTCCCGCAGTGATTGAGAAGTTCACAGAAAATACCAGGTTTTGCCTGATCTGCAACTACCTGTCCAAGATCATCCCGGCTCTCCAGTCCAGGTGCACGAGATTTCGTTTCGGACCCCTCACGCCAGAGCTGATGGTTCCCCGGCTACAACACGTCATAGAGAAGGAGGAGTGAGTAGGAAGTGCTGCGAAGTTGTAGCTTCTGAAGTTGACGGATTCTGAAACGTGTCTCCTCTTTGCTTCACTGTTGCGCTAGTTCTGTGCACCTGGTGCTGGGAACACCTGGCCATGCCGCCGCATTGGGTTACAGCCGCTGTCTCCTCTGCATTGTCAGGGATGCTCTCCAAGCTCTTCTTAAGATCGCAGTGGAATATCAGAGATATTCAATTTATTAAGATCTAGGACCCAGCCTGCAATATGAAGCTGCAGCCTTCCACGACAGATCAGCTTCGTTCCAATATGATTCCAATACGAAGGCTGCAGCTTCATATGACAGATTCCAATATGTGTGCTGGCTTCTCTGGCTCCGAGAGTGGCCCAAACATGTGTTACAGTGTCCCTTGTGCTGGCCAGACTTTGCTTTATTTACCTCATATTTACCTCAGAATTTACCTCAGAATGCCAGATACAAGGGAGTGGCATTTGGACCCCTCTCGGCGTCAGGGAGGATGGCGCACGTCGGTGTGCTGGCCTCTCTGGCTCCGAGAGTGGTCCAAACATACTTTACGGTGTCCCTTGTGCTGGCCAGACCTTGCTTTATTTACCTCATATTTACCTCAGAATTTTACCTCAGAATGCCAGATACAGGGGAGTGGCGCTTGGACCTCTCTCGGAGTCAGGGAGGATGGCGCACGTCTGTGTGCTGGCCTCTCTGGCTCCGAGAGTGGTCCAAACATACTTTACGGTGTCCCTTGTGCCGGCCTAACTGTGCTGGCCTAACTCCAGGTTAGGATTGCGCTCTCTGCCTGGCTGTTGGCTTACAGCTTCCTCTGTCTTTCAGAGTTGACATAAGCAACGACGGGATGAAGGCGTTGGTGACTCTGTCTAACGGAGACATGCGCAGGGCTCTGAACATCTTGCAGGTACAGCATCTTGCAGGGAGACCTAATTGCGCTAGTGTACCTGGAGTAAAGTGTATTCCTTGTACTCAGCAGTACGTCCCATCATGCAATTGTTAAATATCGTGGTTCAGACAGGTCTCGTACGTGTGTGGCTGGGCTCAGTAGCAGTCTCCCATTGCATTTCTTGCGTTCCATGTTGTTAGGTGTGCAGGTGTGAGTCGGGATTGCGGTCAGAGGCTGTGGTGGTTGCCATGAGATTTCCTGCCAGTGTAAACGAGCCTTGCTGATTGGCGTGTATGTGTGCCTGGGTTTTTTGATTGCATTTAAACGCCTTGCATGTTCTATATCATGCAGCCAAACGCTGGCTGAAATAATTTTTCCCCCTGCAGTCTTATCACTGGGGCAAATGTGCCCTGCTAGACCAAGCTTGACTCGGGCAAGCATTGATGTTGTTGCTGGGTGATTGGCTCTTCTTACACATGAGCATCCCAGGGTTAACATGTTCATAGCCCTAAGGGGCAAATAAGCGTTCCTTGTCATTGTCACCCCCTAGACCAAAGGAGCCTTGGTGTATGGCTTGCACCTTAAGCTAAATGACTGTTTTGTTCATGGGCTATAGGCCATAATGGGTGGTGCAACCTCCTTAAGTTAGTAGCAGGCTACTTCAGAATGCCAGGTGCAAGGGAGTGGCCACAGGATGCAGGCATATTGTTGCCTTTTGTGCTTCCTGAGGCATCTGGTGGGCCGCTGTGAGATGCAGGAAGCTGGACTAGATGGGCCCTTTGGCCTGATCCAGCAGGGCTCTTCTTATGATAGCAAATTTTTATATTTCCTTCATATTTACCTCAGAATTTTACGTCAGAATGCCAGATGCAGGGGAGTTGCCACAGGATGCAGGCATCTTGTGGTCTCGTGCGCTCCCTGAGGCACCTGGTGGGCCGCTGTGAGATGCAGGAAGCTGGACTAGATGGGCCTGATCCCGCGGGGCTCTTCTTTTGTTCTTATGTTGTTCTTGTCTCTCATCTTTTGCCAGAGCACCAATATGGCCTTTGGGAAGGTGACCGAGGAGACGGTCTACACCTGCACTGGGCAGCCACTCAAGACTGACATTGCCAACATCCTGGACTGGATGCTGAATCAAGATTTCTCAACCGCGTATCGTAGTATCCTTGGTTTCCATTTTTTGAAATGGAAACGATTTTTGTGGATGTCCTCTGGTTCTGGTGTTGTGCGTGAGGGAAAAGAACATCCCTCTATCTATTCATTCCATGTATAATTTTGTACGTCTCAGTCATGTCCCCGTGTTGGGTAGTGCTTGAATGACCAAGCAGGCTATGGCAAATGGACGTTCCTGCCCTCTGCAGATCAGGGCTTCCCAGTTTCGACTCTTGTCTCTGCCACCTACTCGGTTGGCGGCCTTGGGCGTGTTACAACCTCTCAACTTTCCTCCTCCACCTCTGCGATATAGGCAGTGATGGTATCTGGTAATCAGGATCCGGAACGCTGGGCGGGACTTACGTGTGATTGGCAGCCCATCCGTTCCGCCGCTCGCCGCACAGGCTGCCCCCGGTTCCCCCGTTCCGCTGCTCGCCCAGGCACCTGGCGCGCCCCCCCCCCGTCCCCCCTGGCGAGCAGGTGCCCCCTCCAAGGCCAGGGCAGCCCGCACGGCGAGCAGGCGGTGGAACGGAACAGACGGGCTGCCAATCACACGTAAGTCCCGCCCAGCGTTCCGGATCCTGATTACCAGATACCATCACCGGATATAGGGGTGATGCTACTTTATTGTCTTACAGGACTATTGTAAGAACGTTCAAGATAATCTCTGTGAAGTGCTTTGCACGCTTGAAACAGCGCCATACAAATGCCAAGTGCGGATTATAAACCACCTGTGGCAAAATATAAATTCCGTCCCAAAATTCCATCCCTCTGTTGAATTTGAGAGACCCTGGGGTTTTCCCCCCCCCCCTCTGCAGTTCTTTCCTTGTTTGCATTTGCTAGCCCTGCCCTTTATCTTTCGGCAAATGCCTTTTTCCGTTGAAAAGTGGTGGAGGGCGATTGTCGGCTCTCCGGTTTGCTAATCGGCAGCTGGACTGTATTGGTGAGAGAGCTGTTGGAACGTTTCTCACCTTGACATATTCTGTTCAGATATCATGGAACTCAAGACCTTGAAGGGCCTGGCTCTGCAAGACATCCTGACAGAGATTCACTTATTTGTCCACAGAGGTAAAGCCCCTTGCAGGTTTAGAGCAAGGCTATTCCCGTGTTCTCTCTCCGGTAACGATTCACCACCGAACCCAGCAGCCTCCACAGTTAGGCCAGCAAAGTTTGGCCGGCACAAGGGCCACCTTAAAGTACGTTTGGACCACTCTCGGAGTCAGGGAGGATGGCGCACATCTGTGTACTGGCCTCTGACTCCGAGAGTGGTCCAAACACACTTTACGGTGTCCCTTGTGCTGGCCAGACTTTGCTTTATTTACCTCAGATTTACCTCAGAAATTTACCTCAGAGTGCCAGATACAAGGGAGTGGCGTTTGGACCACTCTCGGAGTCAGGGAGGGTGGCGCACGTCTGTGTGCTGGATTCTGACTCAGAGAGTGGTCCAAACATTCTTTACAGTGTCCCTTGTGCCTGCCAAACTTTGCTGGCCTAACTCCAGGTTAGGATTGCCCTCTTAGAAATGAGGATGGAATAATGTGATCGTTCTACTGCAGAGGGGTGTGTTTCCTTGATGTTCAATAATCTGAGTGTTGGGTAACTTCCCAAGAAAAATTCTTAAAGGCAGGAGCAGTACCCTGAATACCAAAGAAACATTCATTTTCTACAGCGTATCGTGGCAAGAGCAACTGTCCATACTTTTTTCCTTTGCAAAACACTGTTGATGTGTGTTTTCATACCTGCTTCTGTCTCTCTCTCTGGCCCACAGTTGACTTTCCACCGTCCGTACGAATCCAGCTGCTGATCAAGATGGCAGATGTTGAGTGAGTGTTTTGAGGGGAGGGGGGCATCTGCTTGAAAGCCCCTCAGTGCTGTACAACTTTGCTATATCATAGGACTGGCTGCTGGGGGGCGGGGGCTTGACCTGTAACATTTTGTGGACCCTTTTGCACCCAGACCCCACATAGGCCAGTGTGTGTTCAGTCTGTGTAATTCCTTGCCACATGATGCGATGATAGTGTATGACCTAGTTGCATTTAAAAGGGGATTGGACAGAGTTTTGGAAGTCTATCGCAGGTCACAGATGGGGATGTGCAGCCTCCTGGCTCTAGAAGTAGAATGTCAGATGCAAGGGAGTGACAACAGGGTGCAAACATCTTGTTGTTTTGTGTGCTCCCTGAGGCATCTGGTGGGCCACTGTGAGATGCAGGAAGCCAGACTAGATGGGCCTTTGGCCTGATCCAGCGGGGCTCTTCTTATGTTCTTGCGTTTTATTTCCCTCAGAAATTTACCTCAGAATGCCAGATACAAGGGAGTGGCCACAGGATGCAGGCATCTTGTTGCCTCATGTGCTCCCCGAGGCATCTGGTGGCCCACTGTGAGATGCAGGAAGCCGGACTAGATGGGCCTTTGGCCTGATCCAGCGGGGCTCTTCTTATGTTCTTGCGTTTTATTTCCCTCAGAAATTTACCTCAGAATGCCAGGTGCAAGGGAGTGGCCACAGGATGCAGGCATCTTGTTGCCTCATGTGCTCCCCGAGGCATCTGGTGGCCTACTGTGAGATGCAGGAAGTTGGACTAGGTGTGCCTTTGGCCTGATCCAGTGGGGCTCGTCTTGTGTCCATCTTAGAATGTCCACTGAGATTTGCCTGAGGCTGCGGCATGGAAAGGAGGTGTCCATGCTGTGACCTGCAGAATTCTCAATAAGCTGCTGTTACTAGCTGGTCCTTACTGATGCTCTCTCCCACCCCAAAAGCTGCTTTAGGGTCTTGCTGTTATTTTATCGGCCTGCCTGAAATCTTAAACTGAGAAGATGCACCCTCCTTTCTACCTTCTTAGGCATCGTCTGGCTGCAGGGACAAGTGAGAAGATTCAGCTGGGATCCCTTGTTGCTGCCTTCCAAGTCACTAGGGACCTGATCGTAGCAGAGGCTTAGCCCCGATGCTTCCCCTCCAGCAGTGCGTATCTGTCGTGGAAGGCTGCAGCTTCCCTTATGGCTCAGCTCCAGTGGACTGGACACCTGTTATGATCAGGCTCGCTCTGCACATGCCCTGGGGCTTGAGCGGATGCTCTGACAGCCTCAGGAGACAGCAGCTCAACAGAACAACCACCTGTGACCTCCAGTAGGTTTTCACTTGGGCCTTGTCTCCTTCCACCATTATGGGCAGTGTGTTGATGCTCAGAACTGCCCTTTCAGGGCAGGGGCACATTGCTGCTAGCCCTTGTACAAAACCACCTGGCTCTAGTCATGGATAGAGAAGTTCTTTGAGTTAGGTGAGAGCTTGACCCATTTCGCCCAAAAGAAGGACCTTTGCCCATTTTTTTCCCTCCATCTGATGACACTGAGGATGCAATTCTAACCTGGAGTTAGGCCGACAAAGTTTGGCCGGCACAAGGGTCACCGTGAAGTTCGTTTGGACCACTCTGAGTCAGGGAGGAAGGCACATGTCTGTGCGCTGGCCTCTCTGACTCTGAAGGTACCCCAGACAAACTTTACGGTGTTCCTTGTGCCGGCCAAACTTTGCCGGCCTAACTCCAGGTTAGAATTATGCCTCGAGCGCTACAACTATGTATAAAGCACATCTTAATAAAAGTGAAGTCAACTGTTTCCTTAAAACCTTTACTGTTTCCTTCCAAGCATGTCACTACATTCACTTGTGATCCAGTGTTGATGTGAAAAGAAAACGTGGTTCTGTGGGACCTCGTTCAGTGTGCAATGCCCCCACAATGCTGCCTACAGTCCACCGCATTCAGCTGTGTAGCCTCTGCTGCCCCTTTACTCCCCCATCTGGGGTTGGCCCACAGTGCCATAGGTGCAGGCTGGAGGAAAAAGCCCCCCAATATCAGGGAGCACAGCCTGAGGGTGCTTAGAGCCATCTGGCTACAGTGTCAGAGGTAGGAGCTTCATGGTGCAGTTTCAAACGTTTTTCAGCATCAACCTTCATTGTGTAGTAGGAGACACTGTCCCGATCCAGCCAGGAGAGGGCAGAAAAGAACTGTCTGCAATTTGCACAGAGTCCACTTCCACAATACGAGGAAAGAATGTCCCAGGACGTTTTCACCTTGCTTTTCACGTGAGCCCCCAATTCATTCAAATAGTATTTATGTTTCTGAAAGCACAACTACAGCAGAGAGACTTAAACCCTGATCCTAAAGGCAGCAAGAAACTGACAAGACACTTCCAAGGTGTCAAATTTCTTCAGGGGCGGGGAGCAGAAGAGAATCCATCAGCATGAATCTCGGTGGAAACTGTGTCCTGCACACCCACGCCCTGAGAACGGAGCATGATGGGAAAACTGAAGCTTTGCCTTTCAAGTACGACAAAGTTGATTCAAGTCTGCAGTTGCCCTTTAGTGCCAAAAATTGCTGCCGGCAAAGTGCGTCTGGCCTCCGTCAGCATCCTGAAGTCCGATAGGTGAGGAACTCTTTCACTTTCTTTGGGATGGGTAGGGCCAAGACCTGGTACGTGGTAAGGACACAGCGAATGGCCTTCCGGCACAGGTGCTTGAGAGAGGAGAGGGCCTGGGGGGCGGTCCAAAATTGAACATGGCCATCTCTTGTCCTGCAAGTAGGGGAAAAGAAGATACAGACACTGTTACAGTCAATCCTCTTTGTATGCAACCTTTGCTACCTGCAAATTCATGTATCTGCCAGGGGCAGAAATGCTACTTTCCTGGTTTTCTGCACCTACATAAGAACATAAGAAGAGCCCTGCTGGATCAGGCCAAAGGCCCACCTAGTCCAGCTTCCTGTATCTCACAGCGGCCCACCAGGTGCCCCAGGGAGGCATGAGACAACAAGATGCCTGCATCCTGTGGCTACTCCCTTGCACCCGGTACCAGTAGCCCACCACCTTTGTAAGGAGGTTGCACAATCCATCATGGCCTATAGCCCACGATGGACCTTTCCTCCAGAAATCCGTCCAATCCCCTCTTAAAGGCATCCAGACCAGATGCTATCACCACCTCCTGTGGCAAAGAGTTACACACATTAACTACCCGCTGGGTAAACTACCTCTGTCCTCTTTATCCAAAGACCTTCTGAAGGCTGCAAAAAACCGAGCTAAGGCTGGCTGCTTCATGGGGAACACTCTCACCCACCCTCTACTGCCCAACAGCCTGTTCTAAAGTAAGCCCCTTGAACTTCAGTGAGATTTTACTGTGGAATCCTTGTTATTAACGCAGGTGAAGGGTTAGGGTGGTCCGGAACTTACCCTGTAGCAATGATCCCACCCCGTGGGAAGTAGGTGGAACAGAGTCCATTCTTCACAGGGGCAAAGGCAACCGGGTTTCCTAGCTCCAAGGCCCAGATCCTCAGAAGCCTAGAAGTGGCAAGGGAGATGTTCTTTAATATAAAAGGAAGAGCCACAAATCAACGTCAAAGCACAATGCTTGGCATGCCAAGCGGATGGCAGGGATGTTCTGGTCATTCGTGTCTATGCCCGGGCGTCCCAGAAAGCTGGGCAGCTGAACGCTGGGCACAGACTTGAAGGCCTGGAGGGTCCCTGTCCCAAAAGGACTCACAATCTCAAAAAAAAAAATGCAGACCACCCCCAGCAACAGCCACTAGAAAAGACACTGCGCAGGGGTGAATAAAGACAATTACTCTCCCCTTGCTAAATATACGAGGAGCACCACTTGAAAAAGTGCCTCTTGCTCTGTTAGCAAGCGTTTTAAGCCTGTAAAGGTAAAGGTTTCCCCATGACCGGATGGTCTAGTCGTGACCGACTGTAGGGGGCGGTGCTCATCTCCGTTTCAAAGCCTGTAGAGCCAGCGTTTTGTCCGAGGACAAGCTTCCATGGTCATGTGGCTGGCGTGACTCTACGCCGTAGCGCACGGAACGCCATTCCCTTCCCACCGAAGTGGTCCCTATTTATCCACTCACATTTTTTACACGCTTTCGAACTGCTAGGTTGGCAGGAGCTGGGACAAGCAACGGGAGCTCACTCCGTCGCGCGGTCTTGAACTAAGCCCAGCAACAGCGAATTTACCCGCTGTGCCACCACGTCCCTTCAAGCCTGTAGCCATTACTAAAAAGGTGGAGCTGTAAATTCCACCGCACTGCTAACCTTCCTGCCCCCCGCCCACAGCTTTGGATGGACAAATATCCCCAATCTAGACAACGAGCCACCACTGCTTTCGAATCAAGACCTGTGGTCATGCTGCCACTGATCTCAGCTGTGGGCATAAGAACATAAGAATATGAGAAGAGCCCTGCTGGATCAGGCCAAAGGCCCATCTAGTCCAGCTTCCCGTATCTCACAGCAGCCCACCAGGTGCCTACAGGCAAGGTGCCTACAGGGAGAAGCATGAAAGAGGTGGGAATTGGAGGCCCAGGCACATGAGAAATAAGGCACCAGCCCTTCTCCCACCCTCCTAGCATCTCACCTGTCGTCTGCCACAGTTGCGAGATAAAGGCCCTCAGGTGAGAAGCACACGGATCGCAGGCAGCTGGCGTGGAAGTCTCTGCCGTGGTCCACGACAGACGGCAAGGGAAGGTGGCTGAAACAAAAGGAAAGGCAGCCTCGATTGGGTTTGTGTCGCTATCTTGGCTAATGGTCACCGAAAGAGGTGTATTTGCCCACTCCCTTTCTGAGCAAGTTGGTTCCCTAGCAGCAGGGGGGAGATTTCTTCTCTCATGAATTCAGCGCCACCCTGCCCACGAAGCACTTGCTCCACGGCGTGGCCAAGATGGTGGTGGTGCCACCCCCCCCACCACCCCCCAGCAACCTCCCTTACCAGAGCGCTCTCAATTGCTCCCCTGTGCAGGGGTCCCAAAGGATCACGGAGGTGTCGTACGAAGCCGTTGCGAGAAGGGCCGAATCCGGGGAAAAATCGCAGGACACCACACAGCCCTGGTGTCCCTCCAGCTTGCGGAGGAGGGTGTAGGTCTCCATGCTCCACAGGAGGGCCTAGGAAGGGTAAAGGGGCAGGGGCCAAAAACCAAAAATGGAAGAATGAAGACAAGATGTCTGCCATTCCCTTGCATTCTGAGGTAAATAAAGGAGAATTTGCTATCATCTCTGTGGGGAGGGAGCTATAACAACGTGCAACTCAAGTCGGGGCCTTCAGAGGAAAAGAAGAGCCCTACTGGATCAGGCCAAAGGCCCATCTAGGCCTGCTTCCTGCATCTCACTGTGGCCCACCAGATGCCTCAGGGAACACACAAGACAACAAGATGCCTGCATCCTGTTGCCACTCCCTTGCATCTGGCATTCTGTAGTAAGTTTCTGAGGTAAACAAAAGAGAATTTGATATCCCTGTCTGTAGGGAGGGAGCTTTAATAACTTGCAACAGAAGAAGAGCCCTGCTGGATCAGGCCAAAGGCCCGCCTAGGCCAGCTTCCTGCATCTCGCAGTGGCCCACCAGGTGCCTCAGGGAGCACACAGGACAACAAGATGCCTGCATCCTGTGGCCACTCCCCTGCATCTGGCATTCTGAGGTAAAATTCTGAGGTAAATAAAAAAATTTGCTATCCTGTCTGTGGGGAGGGAGCTATAATAACTTGCAACCCAATTTGGGCAGCATCAGAAGAGCCCTGCTGGATAAGGCCAGAGGCCATCTAGTCCAGCTTCCTGCATCTCACAGTGGCCAACAAGGTGCCTCAGAGAGCACACAAGACCACAAGAACCCTGCATCCTGTCACCACTCCCTTGCACCTGGCATTCTGAGGTAAATTTCTGAGGTAACATTATGAGGTGAGCACCCAGAGAGGCAAGAGCTTGGGATCTTCTGTACGCAAAGCAGGAGCACTGCCACTGTAAACCTGCCCTTCCCTGTCAGGTGGCAACCCACAGTGCCTCCACCGGGAAGGGCAGTTGTAACTGTCGATTAGGCATCGGAGCCAACCATTGGGCCACCTGGTCCGGCTTACCGACTTCTCTCCAGCCGCAGAGCACAGCATGTGGCAATCGGGGGAGATGCAGCAACAGTACACCCATTGCACATGGCCGGACAGCACCTGGAGTTGCTTCCCTGGAGAGATGGAAAAAAGAGAGGGGTGCTTGCACGCCTGTGGGGCAATACTTGACCACTGAGCATGCCCAAAGACCCACTGCGTCCTCCGGGAGTCAGGGTGGGAATCACACCGCAAAAGTGGGTGAAATCCAGTGGTGTCATCTAAATGATTTAACAACAGGTACTCACTTTTGATTGGCACGTGTTGGGACCTGCCCACCGGAAGGGACGTCATAAGCCGGAAGTGATGTCGTGGCAGGAAGTGACATGAAAAAAGCCCTTTTGGAGGCCTCAGACGATTTTAAACCGACCCAACAGTTGCAACAGGATTCCACAGCACCCCCAGAACATGTGAAGGAGGCCTGGCATCATGTTAAAACCCCAGAGCAGCTCATTTTTCAGTGGCAAGGCAAGGCTCCGCTCGCTGCCTGCCTGCCTGCCTGGCTCTGAGAACATGTAGGCAACTCAAACATGCAGGAAATTCAAACGTTGCAGAGGGCGGAGTCGACGAGTGGGCGGGCGAATGGGCGGGGCCAGCTGTAATCCTAGAAACCGGTACTCGCGTACCCCCTGCATGACATCACTGGTGAAATCCAAGTCTTTGCCAGAGTCGGTGGCAAAGTTGAGGAGACAACGCGCATCACCCAGCTTCAGAGCAGCCGTTCTTTGAGGAGACCCATGCTCGCCCTTACCATTTTGACTCAGATCCCAGACGCGCAGGGTCTTGTCGCGCGACGCGGAAACAAGGATCGAGCGGCTCTCCCCAGGCGCAAAGCTCAGGTCCCGCACAACGCCCTGGTGGCCCGAGAGGTTGAAAAGCAAACGGCCTACAAACAGCAGGACACGGAAGGATGTGACCACTTGGGCATGAGCCAATCCATCCCCTTAAGAGTCACTCTGTCCTCCCTAGAGATACCCCCTTGGCGCCGTGTAATTATAATTGCTTCAAAAGTGCACTCGGTAGGCGATATAGTGTCAGCAGCTGCAGCCCCAGTCCATACCAAAGCCCCCCCCCCCCCAATTAAATAATAAATAAAAGTCAAATAAAATGATTTCCTTTTTTTTTTTGCAAATTTCAGTGTGTGTGTTTACCAGAATAAGAAGCGCATGAAGTGTTAGTGTTTTTACTCCGCTACCACCGATAAATACATTATAAAGCTTGAGAATTTATTTGCCTTTGATATTAACTGTGATGTGAAAAGGAGCTCAGCCAACATGTTTCCTTGAGCCCCACCTGAGATATCAAAGAGCCCCATGTGGCTTACAAGCTGTGATTTGGCCCCCCCCCCCCCCGCATAGGCCGCAACACCTTTGTCCTGCCCTTTCGTTCCTTCCAGGCCAATAGAAGGGAAGGTCAAGGTGACCCTGGCAACAGCTTGGACGCCATTTTGAAAGATGGAGGGAAAGAGGAAATGAGGAGAGCCGCAGAGCAGAATGGAGCCCTGATGCACTCTTCCTTTTTGGATAAGAACATCAATCCATCAGTTACTTATATACCGCTTTTCAACATGAAGTTCACAAAGCGGTTTACAGGCAAATAGTAATAATAATAAAGTTAAATGGCTCCCTGTCCCAAAAGGGCTCACAATCTAAAAAAAAAAGGCAGACCGCCAGCAACAGCCACTAGAAAGACTGTGCAGGGGTGAAGAGGGACAGTTACTCTCCCCCTGCTAAATATAAGAGGAGCACCACTTGAAAAAGTGCCTCTTGTCCAGTTAGCAGGGGTCAGGCAAATAGTACATAAGAAGAGCCCTGTTGTATCAGGCCAAAGGCCCATCTAGTCCAGCTTCTATTCCTGTATCACACAGTAGCCCACCAGGTGCCCCAGGGAGCACACAAGACAACAAGATGCCTGCATCCTGTGGCCACTCCCCTGCACCCGGCACTCTGAAGTAGCCTACGATTAAGAATAGTAAGAATAACCTCCTTACATTAAGGAGGTTGCACAACCCATCATGGCCTGTAGCCCACGATGGACTTTTCCACCAGAAGTCTGTTCAATCCCCTTTTAAAGGCATCTAGGCCAGATGCCATCACCACCTCCTGTGGCAAGGAGTTCCACAGACCAATTACCCGCTGGGTAAAAATAAAAATATTTCCTTTTATCTGTTTAGTTTTATGGGAACCAGAGATTGTGGCTGATGAGTCGTCAAGTGAGGAGGGAGACATCTGAAGCATCAGGAAACTTCGGATGCCATCGCTGCATAGGGGCTAAAAAACGGAAGGTTCCCCCAGAGACGTCCTCGTTTCACATCCCAACCAGGAGCACCACCAAGGCGGATTTACCTGTCTGGACTTCCCACACTTTTATGTGCCCATCGTTCAGTCCCGTGGCAAGGACCAAGCAAGGAGCTGCAGCTGCCCTTGAGAAGGGCTTGCTGGGATGAGGAGGAAGCCAAGGGCTGAACGCCAGGCCCCAGACGATCTGGCCACAATCCAGCGTCTTCTCCTTGGCTGGGCCTCGACCCCTGGCCTCGGCTTTCACACAGTAGCTCCTGCGCTCTGAGGCTTTGTAGTGCCTGCAAGGAGGAAAGGGCAGGAGGGGGGAGCAAGTCAGAACTGGGAGAGGCTCACTATAACATGTGCCAGACCCACAGATCTGTAACGTTTCCCCAGAGGCAGTCACATACCACAGTAGCAGTCAAGTCTAATGTATTTAAAGAACAATACCCATTCAAATGAATGGGGACCCGCCAGTGGTGTCATCTAAATGATTTAAGAACAGGTACTCACTTTTGATTGGCACGTGTCGGGACCCGCCCACCAGAAGTGATGTCATAAGCCAGAAGTGATGTTGTGGCAGGAAGTGACATGAAAAAAGCCCTTTTTGAGGCCTCAGATGATTTTAAACTGACCCAACAGTTGCAACAGGATTCCACAGCACCCCCAGAACATGTGAAGGAGGCCTGGCATCATGTTAAAACCCCAAAGCAACTCATTTTTCAGTGGCAAGGAAAGGAAAGGCTCCGCTCACTGCCTGCCCGCCTGGCTCTGAGAACATGCAGGCAACTCAAACATGCAGGAAATTCAGACGTTGCAGAGGGCGGAGTCGATGAGTGGGCGGGCGAATGGGCGGGGCCAGCTGTAATCCTAGAAACCGGTACTCGCGTACCCCCTGCATGACTGGAACCCGCCTGAAATGGGCTAGCAACCCACAGTTTGAGAAACACCGACTCACACAATTTATGCACGGACAGTCGAGGAAATGGATAGACAACTACGCTCTGTTGAGTAGATCATTCACCAAACGGGCAGGCTTCTTTGTTGTCAAAGAAGGGTGTGGCTAACTGGATTCTTTTCATGGGTTTCGCAACAGGTAACGCAATCGTTTCTCTTCCCTTCCCCCTTTATAACTGCTTAGCCAGAGAGAAGTGTCACAACAGGCAGTGCTTTTGGATGGTATTTTACAGACTGCACTTTAAAATGTT
This sequence comes from Lerista edwardsae, assembly GCA_029204185.1. NCBI lineage: Eukaryota > Metazoa > Chordata > Lepidosauria > Squamata > Scincidae > Lerista > Lerista edwardsae. The sequence continues at coordinate 3,142,256 of JAJKFI010000059.1, forward strand.
GCCCTTTGGCTTTCTCCTGCTTTAATGCACAAGCCCAATTGTTCAGCGTAATGTGCGTTTCCCCCCCCCCCCCATTAAACTCACTCAAAATGCATCCCCAATTTGTCGGTCTCCGAATTAGAAAATTATAATACTATGGCTGCATCTACTTATTCTATACCACTTATATCAGCCGCCTAGTATACCTTTAAAGCATTTGAAATTACTACAAACGAGAACTTAAGAATGAAAACACGTAACATTGCTTTCTGCCTTTCAAATCACAAGATCTGCACATATATACTTTTTTTTTACCCAGCGGGTAATTACTCTGTGGAACTCCTTGCCACAGGAGGTGGTGATGGCATCTGGCCTTTCAAAGGGGCCGGGACAGATTTCTGGGGGAAAGGTCCATCGCAGGCTACAGGCCATGATGGATGGTACAACCTCCTTACTTTAGAGATATAATAGGCTACCTCGGAGTGTCGGATGCAGGGGAGCGGCAATATGTAGTTGTCCTGTGTGCTCCCTGAGGCATCTGGTGGGCCGCTGCAAGATGCAGGAAGCTGGACTAGATGGGCCTTTGGCCTGATCCAGTGGGGCTCTTCTTATGTTCACACACACACACACACCCCTCTACTTATTAGGGCATAAAAACGCACTTCCAGGTTCCTCCAATAAACCAGAAACAGCATTTTTGTGTGTGCCCAGCCTCAGAACACCCTCTGGGCATGACGGGAGTGCACCTCAAATATGCCTGGAGGGGTTTTGGTGGGGGCAAATCTGCAGATTTAAAAATCCATAGACTTTGGAATCTGTGGAGGTTCCGGGAAGGGAACACCCACAGCTAACCAGGCCCCCCTGTAAACAAACGCTAAATCAGATTATTATGATCACGGCATGGTCACAGTCGGTACTCACAGCTCAATTCCTTCCAACGGCCAAGGGATCAGTTTGACCACACAGTGGCCCTGAGACCAGGCAAACCAGGTGCCGTCCGGGGAGAAGGCCACGCTCCAGGTCTCGCAGCAGGACTTCCAGTCGTATGGCCGGGGCGGCTTCAGCTCGGCTACAAGGAAGGGCTCCCCTGCAGAAAGGGGCGACCCAAATGAGAAGGGGGGGTCGGGGCACCTGCCTAAGGAGGAAAGGCTATGGAAGGGGGCGTGGCTTGCTTAAGGTAAGAACCACCGACGATACTACACTTCGCTTGCTTGAGAGCCCCAGTATTTAAGCAGCTGATTCGGAACCCGGTGCCATTAGGCGTGTGAATTGCGGGAGGGGGCAGATCGCTTTGCGGGGTGGGTGGGGGTGGGAGACAATAGAAGAGAGACAATAGGCGACGCCTGCCTCACCCTCCGCCGCCTCCTTCGCCAAGGGCAGCCGCGGCAGTCGGGGGCTCGCCGTGGGCGCCTCCATCCAGCTCGCCTCGAGGAGGCGCCTCGGAAACCGGCGATCCTGGAAGGCTGGCGGCGGGAACGCTTCCTTTGCCCCGTCCCCGATCACATGACGGCGGGGGCGGGGACCGCACCTGGCCGCCTTCCAGGCCCGGCAGGGGTGGGAGCGTCCTCTGCGCCTCTCCCCGCTGCGCCGCCCTTTTGCGCCCTGGGCGCACGGAGGCGGGCGGGGCGAGAACCACGTGGAGGAGGGCGCGGGGCTCCTCCTTGCCCGCACGCAGGCTCTGCGTTACTCTGTTTACTCTGAAGGAACCCCCGCGGGCTCCGATGAACTTTACTCCTAGGGAAGGGCGCATAATTGGGGGGGGCGCATAATTGGGGGGGAGGCGCATAATGGGGGGGCACATTGCAGTCTTACAGCCAGATCGCTGGCACGCTGTTCTGTGCAGGTGGACGCACGCACTCCAATAAGGGCACCCCAATCGCGCGGGTTAGGGGGCTTTAAAAAGGTAAATGTGAAGGTCTCCCCACGACTGAACCGTCTAGTCGTGACCGACTGTAGGGGGCGGTGCTCATCTCCGTTCCTAAGCCTGTAGAGCCGGCGTTTTGTCCGAGGACAAGTTTCCGTGGTCATGTGGCCGGCCCTGGCGCACGGAAGTGGTCCCTATTTATCTACTCGCCTTTTTAGGTGCTTTCGAACTGCTTGGTTGGCAGGAGCTGGGACAGAAGCAATGGGCGCTCACTCCGTTCCGCGGTCTTGAACTCCCAACCTTCCGGTCGGAAAGCCCGGCAGCAGCAGTTTAACCCGCTGTGCCACCACGTCCTGCTTTATTCTTGGGAAAATGCTAATCAAGAGGACAGGCACTGAGTGAATGGCTTGGGGAGTGCGTGGGAGGAGGGATGCTGTTGCTGGAAAGCCCGCAAGCCTGTCCACACTTTCCTGGGTGTCATCAACCCTACGGAACACAGTGGGACTAACTTCTGAGTAGACACGCCTTGGGGTGTGCCCTCAATGCTCTGCAATTTTGCAGTGGTGGACGGACTGCCTGCTTTTGGGGGTTGGGGGGTTGGCATGCAACAGAAATGGGGGAGGAAGTCCTGTTTACAACCTTAACACAAGCAAAATGACCCTGCGTCCCGTGTTCCCAAAGATGGCTGCCCTGAAATTGGCTCGCAACCCACCTACTGGGTCCCGACTCACAGCTTGAGAAACACTGATATAGATGGCTTTGGGGAACAAATCACATCTCATCTGGATCACAAGCTGGTGGCATTAAAGGGTAAAGTCGGTGTCTTTTGACCACCTCTCTGTCACTGTCCCTTTAAGAGCAGCCCCATCAGTGGTGTCATCTCAATGATTTAAGAACAGGGACTCACTTTTGATTGGCACGTGTCGGGACCCGCCCACCGGAAGTGACGTCATAAGCCGGAAGTGAGGTCGTGGCAGGGAGGGACATGAAAAAAGCCCTTTTGGAGGCCTCAGATGATTTTAAACTGACCCAACAGTTGCAACAGGATTCCACAGCACCCCCCAGAACATGTTAACGAGGCCTGGCATCATGTTAAAACCCCAGAGCAGCTCATTTTTCAGTGGCAAGGAAAGGAAAGGCTCCGCTCGCTGCCTGCCTGGCTCTGAGAACATGCAGGCAACTCAAACATGCAGGAAATTCAAACGTTGCAGGGGGCGGAGTCGACGAGTGGGCAGGCAAATGGGCGGGGCCAGCTGTAGAAACCGGTACTCGCGTACCCGCTGCATGACATCACTGAGCCCCATCCACAGCAGCATCCACCGACAAAATGAGCTTGGGTGTAGAGCCAAGACACTCCATTGGATTAAAACAGAAACGGGTGTTCTGAGATGCTTTATTGACCTTGAAAGGGCTGGTACCCAGATCAGCCAAAATGTACAGGATGCAGAGGAAGCCCCTCTCCCCTTTCCCCAATTGCCTGCAAGACAGACCTTCCACCGCTTGGAGGCAACCAGCTGGTCATCGTCTGCACGGGTGGATGTTGTTTTTGCTTCTGAATCTGGCAACTGGCATAAAATCCTGAGCATGTCCGGTTTTATAAAAACAAAGTTTCTAGTCCTCGGTGTGATGTCTGGAGATAGGCGCAGCCCCTGAGCAGTGAAGCCACACACAGGTACCTTTGCAGTGGGGCGTTCCCTCTCCTGATTGGGAAGCCGGGGGAGTGTGTTTTGGGGTGCAGAATGGTCAGTGTGTTGTGTCGTGCCCCGCAACCCAGCAGGAGTTGGGGACACCCGAAACATCCCACGCAGCAAGGTCATGATAGTCAGTGTGGATGGGGTGCTGGTCCTGGACAGGGGGAGAGGCGGGTTCAAATTCCCAGTACACTGTCAAGGCTTGGCCAAATCCAGCCTGACCTTGCAGGGCTGTTCTGGGCCAACACCCACTACAGCCCTTTGAAAGGTGGAAACAATCCGATCTTGTTGCCCTCCTAAGGCTTGTTGCCCCGGGGCAATTGCATCCCCCCCGCACCCCCTCAGCTACACCCCTGAATGAGGGCTTCCGTGGGATGGGGAGTCCCGTCTCAGGCTCCTGAAGTCAGAAAAATAATTTAACAAAGGGGAGGGGATTGTTCAAGGGTCTCACAATGTCACCACCTGCGTGGCTGATTTGCCCATGCGGAACAGGTGCTGGCCAATAGGTGCTGTGCTGGGAGGGATATGCTCGGGAAGCTGCATTTTCCTAGCAAGAACATACTGTGACATGGGCGTCAGAAAGAGGTTCCAGGTGGACCCCCCACACACACACACACACTCCTGCAATAACTGAGCCGCTCCTATGCACCCCCTTGGCCAGTGAAGCAACCATCTGGAAAGGTCCTGAGTTTTTTCTCCCCAGGGTGTGGGAAAGAGGAGCAAAATACAGGGGGTGAGGGCAGAGTTCGAGAGAGGCCCTTGCAAACCAGTCCCCATTTCCCAAGTAGCGGAAAAGCATCGGCGACAGAAAGGCAGCCCCCCCGGACAACAGGGTAGCACCAAGGGATAGCAAGCTCCACCCCCCACCCCCCGCAGGACAAACAGGCAACTACACAAATAAGGCAGCGGGTGGCCCCCGATTCTGGCAGCCGCGAAAAGCGCAAGCAGGCCGGGCACACAGGCACAAACAGCGCGGGTTACAGGCTCCTTTGCCGAAAAGGGGGCAGACCAAATAAATACGAAGCTGGGCTGTGTTAGCAAGCGAGCAGCCTCCTGGGGGATTCCCGGCGAGGCCCCCCTCGACCGCCTCTCTGTGCGGACAGTCCAAAGCGGGCGGAGAGTTGGGTGCCACCCCGAAGGAGGCCGCGGCAGTCGTGCGCTTCCTTCTCCTGCACCGACAGGCAGGCCGGCTCCGCTCTCACTTCCTCTTGTCCGCGCTCGTCCGGGCGAGGTGGCGAGGGACCGTCTGGTAGGCAGCCAAGCCCTCGTCGCGCTTTCCCCGGTAGTAGCTGGGCGTGCTGGTGGTGGCAGGGCCGAGGCCGGATCCTGGCTCTGGTTCTAGCAACGAACAGGGAGGAGGGGAAATCAGAGTCAGGAAATCGGCAGAGTCCGATTCGGAGTTTCGTCCGCCTGTGACGGGGCGGGCTCCGTTATTTCGACGGGCACCTTTTGTTTCTCAGCGGTTTCTAGTCCCTATGATTTCAGAAGCCGGTGCGAAAAAAAGCAGAGAGGCAGTGCAATGGTTAAATGGGGTGAGCTGTTTGTGGAAGGAGCTTGATGAGCCCCCGGGTACATTGGACACGATGGGCTCCTGCACCCTGTAGTTGTTTTGGAAGGCAAAAGTCGTGGTGCTTGCTTGGAAAAATTTATTCCAATTGTGGAAGTCAGATGGGGGGATTCTGAGGGTAAGGCACATGGCACATGCGGCACTGAGCACAGGGCACCCTGGGCATGGCAAGAGGTGCAAGAGCAATGGCAAGCCGGCGTTCAGCCTGGCAGGATTCTCAGAGGACGAGCCTGTCGATGGCTAGTGGCTCGGAAGGACAGAGGCAGCCGGATCCTGAATGTCAGATGCTTGGGAGGAACCATGGAAGTGGTAGTGGGGCTAAGGGCGGGCCAGGGGGGTTCCATTGCCCCGGGTCTTTCATTGCCTTCAGGGGGTCTTTCTAAGGCCTTTTGAGGCCAGTGAGTGTAGGGGTGTAAACAATTCATGAGCCTCGGGTGGCGGACGTCCCAGCTACGCCACTGAACGGAGGGAAGGTCTACACCTTCGTGTCCCACCTATGACTTTCCCAGAGGAATCTGGGATGCATGGAGTTATTATACACTGGAGAAGCCATGACGTCACATTCTTGAAGCCACGGACAGAACAATATGGCTGACTCAGATCATCGCCGCGAAGGAGGAGGATTGCCGCGAATTCTCGAATAAAAATCTCCCTGCACGCGTGTAAAAGTTAATCTCAACGTCTTTAAGCATGCCTGCGTGTTCTGCATACGGGTGTGCGAATCGCTGTACGAAAAATGGGATTTAATTTCCACGGAAAGATTCATGTATTCACATTGCTTCGGCTCAATAAAACGACCGTTCAGTGAATACTGAACATTAACAGAATTTATTTGTTTTTTCTTTGGGGGGGTGAGTGTAGAAGTTAAAAAAAATACTCTTAATAGTCTAGAAGTAAAAAAAAATTACTCTCATATTGACAACTGCTTGTGTCATGAAGAGATTTTAATGTAATTTTCCTTCGCGGCAATGATCTGAGTCAGCCATATTGTTCAGTCCATGGCTTCAATTCGTGCCTATTAATTGTTAAGGCAGGGCCAGGGGTTGGCTGGGATGCAATCAGAATGCAGGACAAGGGGGTCTCAGTCGGGACCGCCAGCCCACCCACGAGGCAGTCTGCGGCTCGACTGACCTGGGGTCGATGGGCAGAAATGTCCACCTGGCCTTCCTTTTCCTCTTGCCTGGGTTGAAAAGAAAGTGAGGAACAGAGCAGAGGAGGAAGTGTGGAGGAGAGTGGGGGGCGAGAGCGTCTCCTCTGCACTTCCTCCTGTTCCTTTTTGGACCCAAGGAGTGGTGGAGGCTGCGGCGCTGCCAGGGGGAGGGGTGCGGCGACACTGTTTGGGGTGCTGCCGCAGGCAACGGGGAGGCCGCAGCCGGTCCCAATCCGGAAGAGGCAATGTAGGCTCAGCATCAAGCGCGGCCGCCAGCCACACGCCCCGATCCCCACCCTCGCTTCTTGCTTGCTGCCGTCGCTCCCCGGAAGGGTCGCGGTCGGGCCCCTCCCTCGTTCCACGCCGAGCCCGCTGTGGGTTGCGGGTCGCACTTTCCCACCGGCGCCAAGCAGGGTTCCTCCGGTGCCCATGCAAGCCGGCTTGCGAGGAGAGCGCCGCGGAGCACGTGCAGAGTTGCATCGGGATGGCAGGGCGCCCCTCCCCCTTCGCCGTTCTCCTGCCACAGCGGACCCTTCCCCCATGTGGACTCGTGCTGGGGGTCGGAGGTCATGCTGGGGCAAGGGAGGGGGCAGTCCTTTCCTCCCAGTTGCTAGAGGAGGTGGCTCTCCCCCGTGGAGTTATTATACACAGGAGAAGCCATGACGTCACATTCTTGAAGCCATGGACGGAACAATATGGCTGACTCAGATCATCGCCGCGAAGGAGGAGGATTGCAGCGAATTCTCGAATAAAAATCTCCCTGCACGCGTGTAAAAGTTAATTTCAACCTCTTTAAGCATGCCTGCGTGTTCTGCATACGGGTGTGCGAATCGCTGAACGAAAAATGGGACTTAATTTCCACGGAAAGATTCACGTATTCACATTACATCGGCTCAATAAAACTACCGTTCAGTGAGTACTGAACATTAACAGAATTTGTTTTTTTTTCTTTGGGGGGGGGTGAGTGTAGAAGTAAAAAAAAATTACTCTCATATTGACAACTACTTGGGTCATGAAGAGATTTTAATGTAATTTTCCTTCGCGGCGATGATCTGAGTCAGCCATATTGTTCCGTCCATGGCTTCAATTCGTGCCTATTAAGGCAGGGCCAGGGGTTGCCCCCCCCCCAAGTTTTGCCTCCACCGCAGGCGACCAGGGCGGGCAGGCGGGGCCAAGCCAGTGCTATCATGCTAGGCTGCCCAAAGGAGCTCCGTCTACTAAGGTTGTGCGGAGACCGAGGGAAAGCTGCTGTCAGAGACTGGGCATGCAAAGGTGGGGGAGGGAGGGCGGGAAGGCGGTGGGAAGGTGTGGGGGTGAAAGCCCATGGCTGCAGTGGGGGGAGGGGGGGTCTCCTGGCCATGGGCTCCCAGCCCAGCAAACGCATCATGCCAAGGAAGAAATCGGGGTAGGAGCGAGGGGGGGGGGAAGAGCGCCTTGCGCTTTGTTACCTGGCCAAATGATAGCTTCCAACAGGGTGACTCGCCTAACCAGGAGCTCCAGCTGAGCTTGCTGCTCTAGGAAGCTTTGTAAGCTAATGGCCTAGTGGGGATCAAGAGCAGAGAGCACATTCACTCACCCACCGTTGGGGACAAGGGAGGCTTGTGTGTGGGGGTGGGGGGTGGGTTTGTGTTGTGTTGTGGGGTGGAACACAGGTTCGGGGCCTGAATCAGGGCATCGGGGCTCTTTGGAGGGCGAGGGAGGGAGGCCCTTTCGGGCGGGAGTTAAGGCAGGGCTGGACCACCCATTGGCCAAGCCTCCGCCACCTCCTCCGATTCCAAAAGGAAAAGGTTTTTTGGGAAAACCGGAAGTGCCTCTTAGCGCACAATCCTAACCTGGAGTGGGGCCGGCACGGTCAGGCCAGCAAAGTGTGGCCGGCACCAGGGCCACCGTAAAGTATGTTTGGACCACTCTCGGAGTCAGAGGGGCCGGCATGCAGACGGGCGCCACCCTCCCTGACTCCGAGAGTGGTCCGAACGCCACTCCTTGTATCTGGCATTCTGAGGTAAATTTCCGAGGTAAAATTCTGAGGTAAATATGAGGTAAATAAAGCAAAGTCTGGCCAGCACAAGGGACACCGTAAAGTACGTTTGGAACACTCTAGGCATCAGAGAGGCCAGTACACAGACATGCGCCATCCTCCCTGACTCCGAGAGTGGTCCAAACGCCACTCCTTGTATCTGGCATTCTGAGGTAAATTTCTGAGGTAAAATTCTGAGGTAAATATGAGGTAAATAAAGCAAAGTCTGGCCAGCACAAGGGACACCGTAAAGTGTGCTTGGACCACTCTTGGAGCCAGAGGGGCCGGCGTGCAGACGTGCGTCATCCTCCCTGACTCCGAGAGGGGTCCAAACGCGCTTTACGGTGGTCCTTGTGCCGGCCACACTTTGCTGGCCTGACTGTGCCGGCCTCATTCCAGGTGAGGACTGTGCCCTGAAGCTGTTGCCCCAGAGGCATGCGTGTCCTCCTCCTGTTCCCTGAAGGCAAAAGGAAGGGGGGGATCAGAGTAGAAGAGGAAGTGTGGAAAAGAGTGGTGCGATGGGCACCTGGGTTTTTGGCTGGGCACTCGTGACCCAAACTGCTCATCCCGGTTCTGTGAAAAGCCCTCCATCCTCACAGCAGCTCCCTGTCTCCAGAAGGCACTTGGCGGGCGGGGTGGGGGGGGGAGAGGAAGGTTGCTTGCACAAGGGTCGGCTTCCGCCAGCCACAGGCCCGGCCTTTGAGCCGATTAATTGATCGATTCAGGGCACAATCCTAACCAACCTTCCAGCACTATAGCTGTGCCAGTGGGGCCTGGGCTGCACCCTGCAGTTGGCGGGGGGGGGGGAGACAGTCACAGAGGCCTCCTCAAGGTAAGGGGATGTTTGTTCCCTTGCCTTAGAGCAGAATCGCCCTGACCCCAGCACTGGAAAGTGGGCTAGGACTGCCCCCTAAATTTCATTTTTGCCGTGGGTGGGGGAGGCTACGAAGTTGACCCGGATAGCAGCTGCCTTAGCTGGACTAGGCCTCGGCTTCATCCACCTCCCAGGCCTGAGCACGACCCTACCAGCGCCCTGATTTGGAACTCGGTTCCAACCTTTCTGGAACCATAAGAACATAGAACACAAGAAGAGCCCTGCTGGATCAGGCCAAAGGCCCACCTAGTCCAGCTTCCTGTATCTCACAGCGGCCCACCAGGTGCCCCAGGGAGGCAGGAGACAACAAGATGCTTGCATCCTGTTGCCACTCCCTTGCACCTGGTACCAGTAGCCCTCCACCTTTGTAAGGAGGTTGCACAACCCATCATTGCCTATAGCCCACGATGGACCTTTTCTCCAGAAATCCGTCCAATCCCCTCTTAAAGGCATCCAGACCAGATGCCATCACCACCTCCTGTGGCAAAGAGTTCCACAGACTAACCACCTGCTGGGTAAAAAAAAGTACTTCCTTTTATCTGTTTTAACTCTCCCAACCCTCAGCTTTAGTGGATGCCCCCTGGCTCTGGTGTTTTGAGAGAGGGAAAAGAACATCCCTCTATCGACTCTATCCCTTCCATGCATCATTTTATATGTCTCAATCCTGTCCCCCCTCAGGCGCCTTTTTCCTAGGCTGAAGAGCCCCAAACGCTGCCGTCTTTCTTCATAAGGGAGGTCCCCCAGCCCCGTCATCATTTTCGTCGCTCCCTTCTGCACCTTTTCCAGCTCCGCTATGGCCTTTTTGAGGTGCGGCGACCAGAACATCTGCTTGTCAGCTGGGCCCCACAGCCTGAGAGCCCAGAGCTGGGGCCGAAACCTGGCAGGCCCGCCGTCTGGGGCTGGCGTGCGCTACCTCCGGCGTGGCCTTGCGCGGCGGGCGGAGTGGCCCCCTGCTCTTCCCTGCGCCTGCCGATGCTCTCCTTCTGTCTGTCTCTACTCACCATGCAGCCCAATCATGGTTTCCAAGATTAACACCCTCTCTGCTAAAATCTTCAAAGCCTCTCGGAGCTGGTGTAACCCCTCCCCCTGCAGACGAAAGAGACAGACACAGCTGTGAAGAGAGCGCATGGGCGCGCATGGGTGGGGGGTGGGGGTCAGAGAAAGAAGGGAGGGAGGCCTTTTCCTCCTCCTTGCCCCCGCTTGCTCCAGCCGTCCGAACAGCCCTCCCCACCCCATGGCAAAGGAGCAAACACGGAGAAGACACGTGGCGGGGGTGTGGGGGTGGAGGAGAGCAACCAATCCTTGCCAAGAAGCGCACTGGGCACATCTCAAGCATGCACATTCCTCCTCGGCAGGGGGGAGCAGACAGGAGCATTTCGTTGGCACAGCTCATGGGAAATCTCTGTGCCACAGGGAGGGAGGCAAGCTGGAAAGGAATCGTGTCGTTAAAAGCATGCAGGCCTTGGCATTATTCCTTGTCTGAAATCCACTGCTTATCACTGGGCGCAGGAACACATGCCTCTTGTCTCCAGCATCGGGCCCAGTGATGTCATGCAGGGGGTACGCAGGGGTACGCGAGTACCGGTTTCTAGGATTACAGCTGGCCCCGCCCATTCGCCCGCCCACTCGTTGATTCCGCCCCCTGCAACGTTTGAATTTCCTGCATGTTTGAGTTGCCTGCATGTTCTCAGAGCCAGGCAGGCAGGCAGGCAGCGAGCGGAGCCTTTCCTTTCCTTGCCACTGAAAAATGAGCTGCTCTGGGGTTTTAACATGATGCCAGGCCTCCTTCACATGTTCTGGGGGTGCTGTGGAATCCTGTTGCCACTGTTGGGTCAGTTTAAAATCATCTGAGGCCTCAAAAAGGGCTTTTTTCATGTCCCTTCCTGCCACGACCTCACTTCCGGCTTATGACGTCACTTCCGGTGGGCGGGTCCCGACACGTGCCAATCAAAAGTGAGTACCTGTTCTTAAATCATTTAGATGACACCACTGATCGGGCCCCCTGCTAAGCCGTAATGCGAGGCTGCCTGACACGCTCTGCCCCAGAGTCCGCTGTGCAGTCCACTACCTCGGGCAGTGATGGCGAACCTACGACCCACGTGTCAAAGCTGACACCCCACAACGTTTGGGGTGACACACCAGCATTCACCAATGCCTGACAATAACTGAGTTCATTTTACTCATTTTCCATTTTGGTTGTTATTTGTTGCTTCTGTATATAATACGTTAACACCGCTCATGATTAGACTATATTTTTTGTTTAAATAAATGAATGTAAAGAATTGTTTGTTTGGGAGGGGGGTTGACACACTAGCAGTGTCAGGTTCAGGATTTTCCTAAGTTTTGACACGCTGAGCCCAAAAGGTTCGCCGTCACTGACCTAGGGCCTCTCCAAGTTGCAGAAGTAGACCGCCTTTGGGAAACAAGCTTTAGGACAGTGGTTCTCAAACTGCGGGTTGCAACCTGATGTCAGGTGGGTCCCAGAAAGCGGGCAGCAGCCATCATGGGAGGGCTGGGTGGTTATTTTGCTTGTGTCAAGGTTGTAAATAGGCTTTTGTTCTTTCTGATTCACCACAGTTGAGAAATCACCCAACTGATGGCTGCGTTCTCCGGAAAGCAGCAGGCTCTGGCGTCACAACGACGGCACTTCCGGCCGTGACATCACTTCCGGCGGGTCCCGGACAGATGGTCATTCTCAAAAGTGGGTCCCGGCGCTGAAAGGTTTGAGAGCCGCTGTCCTGAGCCTCTTATCCGAGCCCTAACTTGAATCCTACTTTTGCATTTTCAAAATTTAAAGAAGTAGATGGATAGACACATACAGGGACACAAATGTCCGGAATGCAAAAAGAATAACCTAACCCTGCCCTTTTCCCCATAGCTTGGGTGTGTGGAGGCACAAGAACGGGGAAGGCACATGCGTAGGGTTAGTAGCAGGCAACGTTGCTGCGGGCAGGGCGCCCCCCGTGGGTCATGTGGATGGAGGGAGGGGGAGAGAGAGGGGAAATGCGAGAGGGATGGGAGCCACCAGATCCCCACAGCTGTATCCGTTGCTCACTCCCAGGGTTGGCCCTGGGCCCAGGAGGTAGGCACCCAGTCGCCCCACCCTCAGCTAGCCGTCAACTCAGTTTTGCCCACCCCCCTCCAGCCGTCTGGTCCTCCACCCCTGCTCCAGCTCACGCGCTCAAAAAAAGAACAGAACAGGATGTGAGGAGGATAAGAGAGCAGTGGGCTAGAGCAGCAGGGACACTCTAGGACCCAGACCTTCCTCTCCTCTACTGCTTCCTCTCCCGCTGTGCTCCCCCCCCAGGACGGAACCAATGCTTATTTTTTTTTTTCACGGGGCCTTGTCAGGGCCTGGGGTTCCCCCCCCCCCCCGCAGTCCTTTTTGGCTGTCAGTGAAAATAACTGAATCTAGTTCTCAGAAGAGCCCTGCTGGACCACGCCAAATGCCTGCCTAGTTCAGCTTCCTGTATCTCATAGTGGCCCACCTGATGCCTCAGGGAGCACACAAGATGGCTGCATCCTGTTGCCTCTCCCTTGCACCGTTCATTCTAAGGGAGCCTACTCCTGAAATAAGGAGGTCGCACCACCCATCATGGCCTGTAGCCTGAGACGGACTTTTCCTCCAGAAATGTGCCCAGTGCCCTTTGAAAGGCACCTAGGCCAGACGCCGTTGCCACCTCTTGTGGCAAGGAGTTCCACCGTTCTACTGGTTCTCAGACCAAATCACCAGCGGGGGCTAGACTCTCTAGGCAGGGACACCCCAGCGATTGCAAAATGTGGAATGGATGAGCGATGAGTTTGAAGAGGCATTGGGGAGATGGAACAGAGTGAAGGGGGGGGTAAGAGAGATGGACAGAAAGAGGGAGCTCTTGGACAAGGCCAACCAATTGTTTATTGCTAGATTTTGAGGCACGGAGGCCCTAAAGTAGCACTGAACCTTTTATCGCTTTGCAACATCCCAGGACCGGCTGGTGCATGAGGCCAACTGAGGCAGGTGCCCAGGCAGGCAGCAAATTTGCAGAGGTGCCCCACGGAGGCTTCCACCCTATATGCACTTCAAACCCCATCAAACACAACAGGGCTTCCTTCTGGGCAGAGGTGTTTCTACAGGGATGGCAAAGCTCTAAGTGTTGCAAGGAGCCTTACCCTGTCATGTCAATCCCTCCTCTCCCTTGCTGCTGTAGCCAGTAAGCAACGCCAAGATGTTGCTGTTCCCTGCGAGGATTGGCTAAAACGGTGCAGGAGAGGAGTGATTTCCACTGCAAGGTGAGGCTCCTTGCAAAACTTAGAGCTTTGCCATCCCTGTAGAAACGCCTCTGCTTCTGGGCAGCCCATTATGTGTATCTCGTGCCAAATCAACAGTGTACACCTGCGGGCTTAACCTGCCTGAGCAGCCTCGCTCACACAACCTGGTTCTCCATTGCACCAGATTTCCAGCCGACCTAGCGCAACGTGTGGACTCGTTCTCATGGGCCCACGAAGGACACGCTGTGCTCTGAGCGACAGGCCACAGCAGGATCTGCAAGAGCAGGCCAGAACGCGGACCGTCACCCAGCAAAACACAACCGTTCGTCTGGACGGAAGGCAGATCTTCCTCCGCCAAAAGGAACATTCTACCTTGACAGGTGCCACAAGACACCACGTCATTTTAGATGCTGCCAACTAGCACGGCTTAACGCCCCCATGGCAGCAAGAGGAGGTCCTTCAGGGAATGGAGGTGCTTTTTCTCTTTCACAGCCAGCCAGGCTAGTGTCTGAACTGGGGCACAGCCCCTCGACACAGAGTGTGGTTGGGCCTAGGAATGGATAGGCCAGATTTCAGCTGGTTCCAGCTGTTCCTCGGCAGGGGTGGAGATCAGTGAGGGACTGTGGTGTGGTGGGAATGTTGGGGAACAGACGAAGCAAGGGAGCGCTTGCCCAAAGCTTACCCAGGTGCCTTTCTCCCCCGGCTCGCCTTTGGGCCCCGGTTCTCCCTGAAACAGAAGAGGGATGTCATTCAAGAGTTCAAGATGCTCAGCGAGTCACTACGCAGGAAGGAAGCAGGATATCCCTCCAGGATATTCTCCCGCCAGAGCCACACCGGAATTCATGCTCGACAGAAGCTTGTGCAAGAGAACTTCCCTTGGTGTCAGGGAGTGCCACAGTGTTCCATGCCAGCCTTGCCAGCCTATTTCTTGTTCCCCGCCCATCCGCTTACCCGCTCTCCGTCTAGACCTCTCTGGCCAGGAAATCCTTGCGGTCCCTGGGGAAGAGACGGAGGGGGAAGGAAGGATGAGTGTGGTCGTGCTCTGCCAGATCTCTCTCTTCCTAGACATCCCACCCTGACCTGAGCTCAGGTGCGTACACACATGTGTGAATACTCACTCTCTCTCCTTTCTCCCCAGGACCGCTCGCTGCCCCGTCAGCACCAGGCCTTCCAGGGGCACCCTGAAAGAGAGAACCACCTCATTACCAAACAAGCTAGCCACAAGTTTTCATTACCGTTTTCTTGCTTATCTCCCACTCAGAATGTCAGTCCCCCGCCCTTGCACGAATGCTCCCCGACGAGGCTCGCTCACTTCCACCTTGGGTTACAAACGTGGTTTAGGTCCACCTTTCCCAGGGATACTGGCGCCATTGTTGGCACTGAGCAGGAAGGGGTAGACTAGATTTGCTAACATTTTGCCCCCTCTTTGCTAACATTTCGGCGGGGGCTGAAGACCTTTTTATTCCAAAAAGCTTTTAATTGTTGACAGGTGTTATCTTTTTATTCTTATTAATCTTATGATCCACGGGGCTTGTTTGTTGTTTTTAAATTTTTTTAATTGCATTTTAATACTGTTTTTTAACTGTTTTTTTTAATGTTTAAGTTTGTTTTTATTGTTTATTACTGTAACGCCACCTTGAGTGCCTTCGGGCATAAAGGCGGGATGTAAATTTAATAAATAAATAAATAAATAAATAAATAAATAAAAATAGATGACCTCTAGGGCCATTTCCCATTGCAACCATCTCAGGTTCTTCTTCCAGCGTCCGTTTTGCTACCCACCTATTGAGTCTGGCAAGGTCCGAAACACAGCATGGACGCGGATCCTGACTGCAAAGGGTGACTCTCTCCTTCCAAATCATAGCAGTAGTTCCGCCACTGATGTGATCAACAGGTCATTCCCCCAGTGTTTTTTTTTGGGGGGGGGAAGCCCTCACAGAGATCAGCACTCCCCTTCAAACCATTAGCCGGACATACACTCTTATCAGTTGTGCAGCCCAAGTTGTGCAGCCTCAAGCTCCACCCCCACCCCCACCCCCACCCTTCCCAGGGTTTTGGGGTACTTACATCACGCCCCGGTGGGCCTGGCTTTCCAGCGGGCCCTGGAGGGCCTGAGAGAGAAAAATACACTTTAGATTCTAAGAAGAGGTGAATGGAGTAGAACAGGAAATATGGAGGAGGAGAGCAGAGCGGTAGGCTAGAACATCTTCAACCACTCTCCCGCACACTTCCTGTTTTGCTCTGTTTTTCAACATGGCTGCTCTAAAGTACTTTGCGACTAAACCAAAATTTTGGTTAAGAGTCTTTTACTCAAATGATACCCATAATCTTCTTTTTCTTCTATTATTAGATCCTTTCTTTTCTGCCGAGTCTTGGATTGCAAAGATCACAAAAATAGGTATTGGACCTGAATTGATCGGTTCTGTTTCTCAAGGCGAAGCATTCAGACTGATTAAAGAAAGAATTATAGATATCCATGACCAGAATCTACTAAGTCTGGCTAATAAATCTTGCTCGCCTTTGTTTCATCAAATATCAGTTAAAACTGGTCAAATCCCGCCCTACCTATATATTTTAGACAATCCGGTGGTGCGTAGAGCGATGTCTCTTGCACGGTGCAATGCCATTCCCTCTGAAGTGCTTTGGGGTCGTTTCAGGGGTATACCACTCTCAGAAAGGTTTTGCCCGTGTAATTCGTGTTCCATTGAAACATTAGCTCACCTTCTTTTTTATTGTCCAATACATCATAGGTATAGAGACCAAATTTTGAACCCCCTCTTGCAATCTGTTGGCCTGAGGAATGATCCTGGGTGTTTAAAGTTATTATTTGCATTTAAGGACCAGGTTATTGTTAATCAATTAGCTTTGTATATAGCTCAAATTGTGAAAGTTAACTCAGCTCGGCTATCAATGAACAGGTGCATGTTGCCATTCTCAAGAGAGGCATCCAAGGAGTTTAAAAGGAAAGGAAAAAGCGTTCCGCTTTCTCAAGGGTGTGTGTGTGTGTGTTCCACACACTCTTAAGCTTGACCCATTCCAAGTTCTTTGGTCTGTGGGGAATTTTCCCCAGAAAAGAAAAATGCAGTGATCATAACTACCACCAGAGGGCACACTTATCCCAGTTTTCTAACAGGCAACCAGGGATACCTTCAACCGTCTCCACACCCACCCAACCAACCCAACCCTGTGCTACACAAATGTAGCTTTTCCTCACTGAGTTGCACAGAACTACCGAAGGGGTTGCGCACATTCTGTGCTGCAGACCAGGAGCAACCCACCATCAACAAGGACACAAAAACTCGAAGGATCGCAGCAAAGGTGATTTTCCGAAATCGGCCAGCCCACTGCCTGGGAAGATTCCTGTTAGAACGGGATGGGCGGTAGCCTTCTCCTGTGGTTAGTCCTCAGAATTTGGTACGCAGAGATACAGTGCCTCTGAATCAGGAGGCTCTGTTTTGGAGGTTTCACACAAAGACCGGGCAGCCACCTCTTGGACAAAAAAGGCCGGATTTCGGATGTCTGGATAAGTGATAATCTACCTGTATTAGTATTAGGGCTCAAGCCTAGCCTGGAGTTAGGCCGGCACAAGGGACACTGTGAAGCATGTCTGGAGAGCTCTTGGAGTCAGAGAGGTCAGCTCACAGACATGCGCCATCCTCCCTGACTCCGAGAGTGGTCCAAACGTGCTTTACGGTGTCCCTCGTGCCGGCCGAACTTTGCTGGCCTAACTGTGCCGGCCTAACTCCAGGTTAGGATTGTGCCCTTAATGTCTGTCTGCCCTAACATTACTGTTGTTCAGTTTCACAGGACAAATCAGGGTTCTGTGGTTTGGAGAGAGAACGATCTCCTTCTAGCCATTCTGTCCCGTATGTACAGGCTGATTCCAATATGGTCGACAAACCCCTTTGTTTCCCTCTTCACCAAAGAAAGGCGAAGGGTCAGCGAAGGGAGACTCTTACCGATCGGTCCTGGAAGTCCAGGGACTCCAGCTGGTCCTGTGATACCCATTTCAGTGAAGGTGTTGGACAAAAGTGGGTCTCCTGGGAAGAGAAAGAGCAGGACTTGAGCTTGTGGGCAGCTTGTGAAAGAAGCCCACCAAGCTAAGCCCTCAAACATGGGATGGGATGCTTGACTGCACAGCTGGCCCATCTCTGAGACGGAGGACACAATTCTAACCTGGAGTTAGGCCGCCACAGTTAGGCCAGCACAGTTTGCGCCGGCACAAGAGACACCGTAAAGCACGTTTGGACACTCGGAGTCAGGGAGAATGGCGCATGTCTATGTGCTGGCCTCTCTGACTCCAAGAGTGGTCCAAACACACTTGGCAGTGTCCCTTGTGCCGGCCAAACTTTGCTTTCTTTACCTCATATTTACCTCAGAATTTTACCTCAGAAATTTACCTCAGAATGCCAGATACAAGGGAGTGGCATTTGGACCACTCTCGGAGTCAGGGAGGATGGCGCACGTCTGTGTGCTGGCCTCTCTGACTCCGAGAGTGATCCAAACATGCTTTGCAGTGTCGCTTGTGCTGGCCAGACTTTGGTTTATTTACCTCATATTTACCTCAGAATTTTACCTCAGAATTTTACCTCAGAATGCCAGATACAACGGAGTGGCGTTTGGACCATTCTCGGAGTCAGGGAGGCGGGCGCACGTCTGTGTGCTGGCCTCTCTGACCCCGAGAGTGGTCCAAACATACTTTATGGTGTCCCTTGTGCTGGCCAGACTTTGCTTTATTTACCTCATATTTACCTCAGAATTTTACTCAGAATTTTACCTCAGAATGCCAGATACAAGGGAGTGGCGTTTGGACCACTCTCGGAGTCAGGGAGGATGGCGCTATCTGTGTACTGGCCTCTCTGGCTCCAAGTGGTCCAAACATACTTTACAGCATCCCAGTAGAGGGTTCAAAAACCTTACTCACTGCAGACAGCCACCAGGCAGGAGCTGTTGGCACTGCAGCGCCACCATTATAATGGCCAGAACTGCTACTGCACCCTTGAACTCAGATGACCTCAGGAACTGATATGGCCTTGAGTGGCTCTGTTGCTCCAGGCTCGGTTCCCCAGGAGCAGCACATCACTTAGGAACACAGGATTGGCGATAAGAGCCACTGCTTCTCACAAAAAAATAAATAAAATGAAACTCAGGCCCATGAGGAGCCCCTGGTTAATCAAGGGCTCTTTCCCTCGCTTCTTCGGCTCCTGATCAAGCCCTCGTACATGCAAACACTCCCTGGCATCTCGCAAAACCTGATCACATAAATGATCAGGGCACTTTTTTGGCATGGGCCTTTACCTTGTTCTGGGATCTGTGTTATCTTTGGCCCGATTGGGGCTGGTGGTCCTGGTGGTCCAGGAGGTCCTGGAAGGCCTCGCTCGCCAGGTAAACCCCGAGCTCCATCCTGTCCTGGGGGCCCCGGAGCCCCCGGGGGACCTGGAAGAGAAGAGGTTTGGTGAGCCCAAATAGACACCTGAGCATGGGCAGGTGCGGTGGGAGACAAGAGCCAACAGGTAAGATGTACCCAGTGATGTCATGCAGGGGGTACGCGGGGGTACGCGAGTACCGGTTTCTAGGATTACAGCTGGCCCCGCCCATTCGCCCGCCCACTCGTCGACTCCGCCCCCTGCAACGTTTGAATTTCTTGCATGTTTGAGTTGCCTGCATGTTCTCAGAGCCAGGCAGGCAGGCAGGCAGCAAGCGGAGCCTTGCCTTGCCTTGCCACTGAAAAATGAGCTGCTCTGGGGTTTTGGGACTGTTGGGTCACTTTAACATGATGCCAGGCCTCCTTAACGTGTTCTGGGGGTGCTGTGGAATACTGTTGCAACTGTTGGGTCAGTTTAAAATTGTCTGAGGCCTCAAAAAGGGCTTTTTTCATGTCCCTTCCTGCCACGACCTCACTTCCGGCTTATGACGTCCCTTCCGGTGGGCGGGTCCCAACACGTGCCAATCAAAAGTGAGTACCTGTTCTTAAATCATTTAGATGACACCACTGGATGTACCCCTTGCATGGATAAATCCATGGGGCTTTGTCTCCCATGGGCTCTGGGAATACCTGTTAATGTTTAAAGGTAAAGGTCTCCCCATGACCGAAACATCTAGTCGTGACCGACTGTAGGGGGCGGTGCTCATCTCCGTTTCTAAGCCTGTAGAGACGGCGTTTTGTCCGAGGACAAGCTTCCGTGGTCATGTGGCCAGCGTGACTCTACGCCGTAGCGCACGGAATGCCGTTCCCTTCCCACCGAAGTGGTCCCCGTTTATCTACTTGCATTTTTTAGGTGCTTTCGAACTGCTAGGTTGGCAGGAGCTGGGACAAGCCACGGGAGCTCACTCCATCACGGGGTCTCGAACTCCCAACCTTCCGGTCAGAAAGCCCAGCAGCAGCGGTTTAACCCACTACGCCACCACGTCCCTACATGTTAATGTTTAAGAGCAGATAAAAGGCAAGGAAGAATGAAGGCATTAAACACAGTTGCACGACCTCAAGGCCACGATCAGACGTGCTTGCATGCTTCTTAGAACAGTTCCCTGAAATGGTTAACGACAGCTTTTGAAATTGGCCAATTTGCCTGGTGCGGCATCCAGTCGTTATGTTACTAATCAATGTGAAGCATTTTTTATGGAAACTGTTTCCAGGAGGAAAAAAAAATACAGCTATGGAAAATCTTCTCCAAAAATCTTTTGGTCTCGCATCGCTGGTCCAAATGGGATAGGAAAAAAAAAAAAAAGGTTCAGGAAACAGCTGACTGCTGCCCCGGAACCCAACTTCCAGGAGTCTGTGGATCAATGAGACTGGAAACACATTTTTGCTTTTGCAAAGAAGCAGATCGTGACATCCCGTGTGTGCTTGCGAGCGGTACGTCCCAGAAAAAAGGACATAGCGGAACTGGAAAAGGTGCAGAAGAGAGCGACAAAAATGATGACGGGGCTGGGGCACCTCCCTTATGAAGAAAGACGGCAGCGTTTGGGGCTCTTCAGCCTAGGAAAAAGGCGCCTGAGGGGGGACATGATTGAGACATGCAAAATTATGCATGGAAGGGATAGAATCGATAAAGGGATGTTCTTTTCCCTCTCTCAAAACACCAGAACCAGGGGGCATCTGCGAAAACTGAGGGTTGGGAGAGTTAAAACAGATAAAAGGAAGTACTTTTTTACCCAGCGGGTGGTTAATCTGTGGAACTCTTTGCCACAGGAGGTGGTGATGGTGTCTGGCCTAGATGCCTTTAAGAGGGGATTGGACGGATTTCTGGAGGAAAGGTCCATCGTGGGCTATAGGCAATGATGGGTTGTGCAACCTCCTTACAAAGGTGGTGGGCTACTGGTACCAGGTGAAAGGGAGCGGCAACAGGATGCAGGCATCTTGTTGTCTTGTGCCTGCCTGGGGCACCTGGTGGGCCGCTGTGAGATACAGGAAGCTGGACTAGATGGGCCTTTGGCCTGATCCAGCAGGGCTCTTCTTATGTTCTTATGTTCTTATGTAAGAAAGCATTGTGATCTCTTTAAAAAGAGAATGGGCGGGACCAGGCACCGAGAACGCACGTACTCAGACAGATCCCCACAGAAGGTAGAGAGTAAAGTGTCAACAAACATATCATTAAAAGCTCTCAATATAGCTGGCTCTTGCTGGGCCTTGACGCTACACCATGAGGGTATTGTTCTAAGATACGTGCTCCACTAGGGTTTAAATGTGCAGGGGGGCGGGGAAGAAAAGGCATGCCTTCCTTACTCCTGCCCAAGATTTCTTAACTTGTAGAGTTTAGGAACAGACCAAAGGAAAACATCTCTCGGCCCAGCGTGCCATTGATCTGTGGAACTCCTTGCCACAGGACGTGATGATGGGCGTCTGTCCTACATGCTTTTCAAAGGGGATGGAACGATGGAGGAAAAGTCCATCACAGGTTACGAGCCGTGATGGGTGTGTGCAACCTCATGGTTTTAGAAGTAGGCCGTCTCTGAATGCCAGGTGCAAGGGAGTGGCAACAGGATGCAGGCATCTTGTGGTCTCGTGTGTTCCCTGAGGCATTTGGTGGGCCACTGCGAGATGCAGGAAACTGGACTAGATGGGCCTTTGGCCGGATCCAGTGGGGCTCTTCTGATATTCTTATTTCCAATTCCCGGTTACTAATGGCAAGCAAGGCTGTTGGCCTCGAAGTACCTTTGGTCTGACCCCACAGGCCTCGTTTAGTGGGGGGTTCAGATGCAGTTTTTGGCTCTGAGCATCTTGCAGAGGAAGCCCAGGCGTATGCAGAAGCAGGAAAGGAGGGGGAAGGGGTTTTGGCAGGGGTACATTTTCCCGCTCACTCCCAGCAAGATCCAGGGAGGTCTAGAACAGAGACGTGGGACATGAGAGGGGGGAGCTAGGCCTGGAAAAGAGGGAGAGGGAGTCTACAGGCAAATAGATCTATGTGGGGTGGAACTGGCTGGTTAATGCTTCGCTGTGCCTGGCCAGAGGCAACGTTCTCCGGGAAGACTTCCAAACCCAATAAATATTGAGCAGACCCACAGAGTTGGCAGACGGGGCTGCCAGAAACAATCACGGTTCCTGGACCAATTCTGCACTGACGGGGGCGGGGGGAAGAGGGGGGAATCTGGTCCTCTTCTCCAGGCAAGCCCAATCCACAGTTTAGTCGAGCTATCTGTCAACACCAACAGTGGTTCCCAAATTTCTGATAGCAGGGAGGCACGTTCCCCCCCCCAATCAAAATGAGGATGCTTTAGGGCCGGCTTGAAGCCAATTGAACCCTGCGCCTAAGGTCATCTAGGATCATCTACGCTAGGTCTTGTCAAGTACACACACCACCACATTACAGGTTTTATACCCAACAGCCACAACTTTAATTGTCTTCTGAATTCCTTAGAAGTCAGTAGTGTTTATGTTTTGAATTTTTTCTTAACTGACCTCGAATGACATAATATATTTATATTATATTTAGCAGGGGAAGAGCAATTGTCCCTCTTCACCCCTGCACAGTGTCTTGTCTAGTGGCTGTTGCTGGGGGTGTTCTGCATTTTTTTAGATTGTGAGCTCTCTGGGACAGAGAACCCTTTAACTTTATTACTGTTTGCCTGTAAACAGCTTTGTGAACGGCGTTCCGTGTGCTACAGTGTAGAGTCATGCCAGCCACATGACCACGGAAGCTTGTCCTTGGACAAAACGCCGGCTCTACAGGCTTTGAAATGGAGATGAGCACTGCCCCCTACAGTCGATCACGACTAGACCATTCAGTCGTGGGGAAACCTTTACCTTTAAGGTGATATATAATCCTATATACGCTTTACCAGGATTAACAGCCCAAAGGGCGCCGTTTATTTGTTGATTGCAATTCTCTTGTGGCATATCACACTGCTCTGGTACATAGTTTGGAAATGCCAGTTAGAAACCGGGCCTTCCCCTTTCAAGCCTCTCTTGAGCGGCCTCTCTTGAAGATGCAAGATATGCTGTTGAAATAGAAAGCTGAGCAGCCTTACTCTTGCCGAGAGGTCTGTGTTCTTCAAGCCCTCCGATAAAATCCCCCAGGCTCCAAGCCCTTAAGTGCCAATGGAGGGCAAGGTTTCGAAGGAGTGTTCTTTGAACTTCAAAGAGCTCAGCCAAGAAGTGGGGCAATACGGAGCGAGGGGGAGAACCAGCAGCTATTTTTGAAAAGGTGATGAAAGATGTTCTGGAGGAAATCCAGACAAGGAACAAGTGCCGTACAAGGTAGCAGCAACGAGCCTGACATGCCAATGTTTAACTAAGGCAGCAGCATTATGCGCCTGATCATGCAAGGCCTGATTAGGTCCCACAATGGGATTTACTTCCAGGTAAACATGCATGTAGCAATGTATGGCTGTGAGAGCTGGACCATAAGGAAGGCAGGGCGCTGAAGAAGAGATGCTTTTGAATTAGGGTGTTGGAGAAGACTCTTGCGAGTCCCCTGGACTGCAAGGAGATCCAATTGGGCAGTCCTACAGGAAGTCAAGCCTGATTGCTCCCTGGAAGGGCAAATCAAATACTTTGGCCACCTCATGAGAAGAGAGGACCCTTTAGAAAAGACCCTCATGCTGGGAAAGATGGAAGGCAAAAGGAGAAGGGGGCGGCAGAGGATGAGATGGTTAGACAGTGTCACCGAAGTGATGAACATAAAGTTGGGCAAACTCTGGAAGCTGGTGGAGGACAGGGAGGCCTGGCGTGCTGCGGTCCAGGGGGTCGCGAAGAGTCGGACACGGCTTAGCGACTGAACAACAACAAAACATGCATGGGGTTGCACTGCACATTTGTTCTCTAGCATCGCCAGGCGGTAAGTCATGCCTCTGCGAAAACAGTTCTTCAGGACCAACACGTCAAACATCAACGTTTGCATTCAAAATCTGAACGACTGTGAACTTTGTTCCTTTTGGGTTCCCTCGATATCCCTTGATGGCTGCACAAGTATCCCAGAGGACATCTCACAAGTACAGGTTGAGTCTCCCTTATCTGGGCTGCTTCGGGCGGGAAGATATCTGGATTTCAGACGTGTCTGAATTTCTGAATAGTTGCATGAGAAAGTTCAGAACTTCGTGCAGTTCAGACATGAGGGACTGGGGGCGCAATCCTAAACTGAGGCCGGCATGAGCGAAGCCAGCAAAGTTTGGCCAGCACAAGGGACACCATGAACAGTGGTGTCATCTACAAATAAGGAACGGGAACGCTGGGCGGGACTTGGGTGGGACTTCCACGTGATTGGCAGCCCGCCCATTTCGTTCCAGGGCTGCCCTGGCCTCGGGGGGGGGGGCTGCCGCCGGTTTGCGCGCCCCACCGCTGCTCGCCCAGGCCCTGGCGCACCCCCCACCCATCTCCCCTGGCGAGCAGGCACCCCCCCCTGAGGCCAGGGCAGCCGCGGAACGGGACAGGCGGGCAGCCAATCAGGCGGAAGTCCCGCGGAAGTCCCGCCCAGCATTCCCGTTCCTTGTTTGTAGATGACACCACTGACCGCGAAGTATGTTCGCACCACTCTCTGAGTCACAGAGGCCAGCACATAGACAGTGCCATCCTCCCCGACTCCGAGCGTAGTCTAAATATGCTTTATGGTGTCCTTTGTGCTGGCCAAACTTTGCTGGCTTAGTTTATGCCGGCCTAACTCCAGTTTAGGATTGCGCTCTGGGCAGTGGTGTCATCTAAATGATTTAAGAACAGGTACTCACTTTTGACTGGCACGTGTCGGGACCCGCCCACCGGAAGTGACATCATAAGCCGGAAGTGAGGTCATGGCAGGAAGGGACATGAAAAAAGCCCTTTTGGAGGCCTCAGATGATTTTAAACTGACCCAACAGTTGCAACAGGATTCCACAGCACCCCCAGAACGTGCTAAGGAGGCCTGGCATCATGTTAAAACCCCAGAGCAGCTCATTTTTCAGTGGCAAGGAAAGGAAAGGCTCCGCTCTCTGCCTGCCTGCCTGCCTGGCTCTGAGAACACGCAGGCAACTCAAACATGCAGGAAATTCAAACGTTGCGGAGGGCGGAGTCAACGAGTGGGCGGGTGAATGGGCGGGGCCAGCCATAATCCTAGAAACCGGTACTCGCGTACCCCCGTGTACCCCCTGCATGACATCACTGGCTCTGGGTCTTTCTGCATGCAAAACTGCTCTCACTTCATTGAGATATGGCCTCACCCAACTCCCAAGGCTTACCTTGCGGTCCTGCAGGGCCCTTAACACCCGGAATCCCCGAAGGCCCCCGAATGCCGGTGTCTCCCTTTGGCCCCACGGGACCTGAGGGTCCCCGCAAGGCCGGTCTCCCTGAAACAAAGACAGAAGCAGGAGGTTGAAGCTCACCTGGAGACGAGATGGCACGGACGAAACAGTAGCCAGAAAGTATGGTTGATGGAAAAGGAGGGGCCAAGACTCCAGATGAAACCCCCCACCCCTTCGACACCTAATTCACAGATGGAAAAATGAAGGGGCTCATTTTGGGGATTTTTGGAAGACGTTCCCAGTAGTGCCACATTCAACAGACTGCCATTTTTTAAACCCCATTTTCAATCACAACAGCACAGTACAGATTTTTGGTGCATAAACCAGCAGCTGCAAGGACAGAGACTTCTGGAAAGAGCACCCCCTGGTGGTGAAAGCAGATAAACCAGGGAGTGTTTTGGGAGGGGTCTCTTCCACACACCCTTACCACTAACCGCCCCCCCCAATTTTAAGTTGAAAGCTGTTTTTTGAACCCTAACCTTGCAAAGCTGAGTATAATGCATCAAACAGTCCAAGCACGTACCGTCTCGTGCAGGAATGGAAGTCCTTACTCTCTCTCGGGGGCCCGGAGAACCTGTGGAATACAGAGGAGGTGAGAGAGAGCCTGGGGTCCTTTCGAGTCCAGTTGGAATTGCTTAGTTTCTCCATCTGTTTGCTTAAACCATTTTCATGCTGTCTTTCAGTTTTAAAAAAAAATGTTCAAGGCAATGGACAACAGTCTGATTGTTCACGGGGGCTAGAGGTCAAATCACGGAGCTACTGACATGGTCAATTATTTAGGGATTAAGGGTGCAATCCTAACCTGGAGTGAGGCCGGCACAGTCAGGCCAGCAAATGTTGGCCGGCACAAGGGACACCGTAAAGCGCGTTTGGACCACTCTCGGAGTCAAGGGAGGATGGCTCATGTCTGTGTGCTGGCCTCTCTGACTCCGAGAGTGGTCCAAGCACACTTTACTATTCTCTTGTGCCCAGAGGTGTCTCTACAGGGAGGGCAGAGCTCTAAGTTTTGCAAGGAGCCTTACCTTGTCATGTAAATCCCTCCTCTCCCTTGCTGCTATAGCCAGTAAGCAACGCCAAGATGTTGCTTTTCCCTGTGAGGATTGGCTAATACGGTGCAGGAAAGGCGTGATTTCCACTGCAAGGTAAGGCTTCTTGCAAAACTTAGAGCTCTGCCCTCCCTGTAGAGACGCCACTGGTTGTGCCGGCCAAACTTTGTGACCTCTTGACTGTGCCGGCCTAACTCCAGGTTAGGATTGTGCCTTAAGTCAGATCAGGGACCAATTTTTAGGAAGTCGTGTCCATTTCCGGTTGATTTTCATGCACAACTTGTCGTCCTGCTGTGAGATCAGGGACTTGGCTCTCTGCTGCCTTTTTTATTTATTTATTTATTTATTTATTTATTTATTTATTTATTTATTTATTTGAAGAATTTATACCCCGCCTTTCCCATGCCAAAGCAAATGCCCAAGGCGGCTTACCTGAGCAGGCTAGTCTAAACCACCATTTTTTTCCAATGGGGTTTTTACAAATCTACAGTATTCTTGTGATCTGCCAATCCTCAGGCCCAGACGTTGCCTTCACAGTGTGGTTCTCTCCTTTGGCTGCCTGCCATCCGGCCTCAGCAGGCCATCGCAGGTCAAGCCTGGACAGGTCCTCAAGGTCGTATTCCCTTCTTTGCCGCCTGGCCTCCTCACACATCCCACCGCAACTGTCACTTGCGGTGAGCTAATCGGCTCCACAGCGACTCCGTTCTGCCACCACAGGTCCTGCAGCTTGTCCCAGCCTGGCATCCGTCTCCCATCCAGAAGCAAACCGCAGATTTTCCTGCTTAGCTTCAGGCAGTACCAGCAGCTCAACCATCAGTCCACATCTGTTTCAGAACCACCTCCAAGCCCTTTCTGCTTATTTTAAAAGACTTCCCTCCTAATTGTGACCTTTCATCTGCCTGGTCTGGTTGACTCAGGCAGCAAAAAGCCCAACGTGCTAGCCCTACACTGCATCTGCCGGAGAAAAAACCCAAACAAGCCAACGTTTGCTTCTCGGGGCTGCAGTGCAACGCTTCCAAGGTTTTCCTGCAGGAGGCAGCGAGCCACAATCTCGACACCACGCTGGCGAGGAGTTGTCACAACAGCAGTCTGCCGTGCCAAAGCCGCGGCTGTGCGGCTCCCTTCGCCGCCGAACGTGCGCCACAAAAACATGGACGCATCGCAAACCGGCGCTGAGGTTTTCCAGGAATCTGGCGCAGCTGCCAAATGCTCTGCGAGATGCATGGTTCTGTGTGTATTTGTGTCTGTGTGCATGCACGCACAAGCACATGTGTAAAAACTCACAAAAAGGAATGATGTCTGCTCGTCTCTCAGAGTGCAGGCCTAACCTGGAGTTGGGCCGGCACAGTTAGGCCAGCAAAGTTTGGCCAGCACAAGGGCCACCGTAAAGCGTGTTTGGACCCCTCTTGGAGTCAGGGAGGATGGCTCACGTCTGTGTGCCGGCCTCTCTGACTCCGAGAGTGGTCCAAACATACTTTTCAGTGTCCCTTGTCCTGGCCAGACCTTGCTTTATTTACTTCATATTTACCGTAGAATTTTACCTCAGAAATTTACCTCAGAATGCCAGATACAAGGGAGTGGCATTTGGACCACTCTCGGAGTCAGGGAGGGTGGCGCACGTCTCTGACTCCGAGAGTGGTCCAAGCATACTGTATTGTGTCCCTTGTGCCGGCCAAACTTTGCTGGCCTAACTGTGCCAGCCTAACACCAGGTTAGGATTGCGCCCACAGTTTTCTGTGGGGTGTGATGAATGGTGCAGGGACCAGGTGCCCCTTTATACATCCAGAAAACTTCTCACCATCGCCCCACCCACAAATGCTGCCCCCTTTCTCCCCCACAGCTGACTTAATTGTGCAGTGTGGAATGAAAGATCAGTCTCTCTCTCTCTCTCTCTCTCTCTCTCTCTCTCTCTCTCTCTCTCTTTCTCTCTGCGCATGTAGTTCAGAACTCTCTCCCTTTCCCCCTCTCGCCAGCCCGCATGCACCAAACCAGAAACACATGTTCTGTCCGGGCAAGGGAAAGCTTGATAAACCTTTCCAGCTGTACAATCGGACCCCAACAGTCAGAGACGCTGCCAGCCCCCCCCCCCAACAGTCCTGGCCCCCAGCTGCTTCAATTTACGCCTGCTGCACTTCGCACCAATCCTGATGCAATGCAGACAGCAAGATTGAGGGGCGGGGAGAAGAGGGCGGATGGCTGGAGTTGACAATCAGAAGGAAAACTCCACTGACCTGGTTTCTGTCCAGGGAGGACGAGGCCAATTTTCTCTGCAATCTTGCTCAGCCTGAGTCCCAAGTGGTTCGTTTCCTCTCCGCCCCCACCCCAAAAAAAACCCCCAGCAAATCCAACACTTTCCTCCCTGCTCACTCACCTTTTGTGGCCTCATCTCCTGGGCTCCCCTGCGCAGCCAGAGAGCCCCACAGAGTGGAGGAGTCTGCAGAAGCATCTCCCTTCAAGGGCAGCTGCTGGTTGGGTACTGGGGAGGCCACGGAAAGTGTCACCACCTGGGGACAAGAATGAGCATTTGGAGCCATGCAGCCTTCGGTGTGGCCTCATCTGAGCATGGGTGCAGGTGGAAGGGAGATCCGGAAGGTCCAGAGACTTCAAGGCCCAACAGCAGGCTGTTTTGGCAACCATGGGAGCATTCAAATGGCACCACAGGCCAAGGGGCACCACCACAGTGGTCATAGTGCAGGTCCCTCATAAGAATATTAGAAGAGCCCCACTGGATCAGGCCCAAGGCCCATCTAGTCCAGTTTCCTGTCTCTCACAATGTCTCACCAGGTGCCTCAGGGAGCACGTAAGACAATAAGATGCCTGCATTCTGCATCTGACATTCTGAGGTAAAATTCTGAGGTAAATATGAGGTAAATAAAACAGAATTTGCTATCTGTGGGGAGGGAGCTATAACAACTTGCAACTCAGTCTGGGCCTTAAGAACAAAAGAGAAGGCCTGCTGGATCAGGCCAAAGGCCCATCTAGTCCAGCTTCCTGTATCTCACAGTGGCCCACCAGATGCCTCAGGGAGCACACAGGACAACAAGATGCCTGCATCCTGTGGCCACTCCCTTGGATGTCATTCTGAAGTAGCCTACTTCTGACGTAAGGAGGTTGCACCACCCGTCATGGCCTACAGCCCACGACGGATTTTTTCTTCAGAAAGCTGTCCAATCCCTTTTTAAAGGCACCTTTTAAAGGCTTCTTTCAGGCCGTCATCTGCTTAACGGTGTCACTTTCTGCCTAATGATGCCACTTCCGGCCTGCAGCAGGCACTGTGAATGCTCACATTGGCCCTCCACATGAAAGGAGTTTGACACCCTTGGTCAACCTAAAGATCACCACCTCCCCAACCAAGATGTTCAGATTTCCAGC
The DNA here is from genome assembly GCA_029204185.1 of Lerista edwardsae. Taxonomy (NCBI): domain Eukaryota; kingdom Metazoa; phylum Chordata; class Lepidosauria; order Squamata; family Scincidae; genus Lerista; species Lerista edwardsae. The sequence continues at coordinate 3,171,773 of JAJKFI010000059.1, forward strand.
CTGCATCACGGCTGGGCCACCCTACTAAAACCAATCACCGTCCTTTAAAAACATAGTTGCTCGGATTATTGAAAATGCTGGCTTATTCAACAGGTATCTAGGGATTGGGGCTGCAGGGAGTGGGCTGGAGAGGGGTCACGCAGCCTAGCTGAGAGACCCACCCACCCACCCGTCCTTCCTACAATATGGTACCACTGACCTTGGCTTCCAAAAAGTTTAGCCGTTCCAGCAATTCGGAGAGTTTGCTGCAGTTTAAACAACCTGGGGAGACCAATGAGAGAGAAGAGGGTGAACAAGGCTTGGCGGGGAAATCAGAGAGTAGGATTATTAGGATTATGCACCTCCTCACTCACCCCCGAGTCAAGGGGGAACATAAGAAGAGCATTACCGGATCAGGCCAAAGGTCCATCTAGTCCAGCTTCCTGTATCTCACAGTGGCCCACCAGATGCCTCAGGGAGCACACAGGACAACAAGATGCCTGCATCCTGTGGCCACTCCCCTGCATCTGGCGTTCTGAGGTAAAATTCTGAGGGAAATATGAGGTAAATACAAGAGAATTTGCTGTCTTGTCTGTGGGGAGGGAGCTATAATAACTTGCAAACAAACCTGGGCCTTAAGAACATCAGAGGAGCCTCGCTGGATCAGGCCAAAAAGGCTCATCTAGTCCAGCTTCCTGTATCTCACAGTGGCCTACCAGATGTCTCAGGGAACACACAAGACAACTAGACACCTGCATCTCATTGCCACTCCCCTGCGTCTGGCAATCTGAGGTAGCCCGCTTTTAAAGCAAGGAGATTGCACCACCCATCATAGCTTGCAGCCTGCAATGGACTTTTCCTCCAGCAGGCAGTCCAATCCCCTTTGAAGGGCATCCAGGCCAGAAGCCATCACCAACTCCTGTTGCAAGGAGTTCCACAGATTAATGACCCGCTGGGTAAAAAAGTATTTTCTTTTATCTGTTCTAACTCCCCCAGTGCTCAGTTTTAGTAGTCCGGTGCATTCAGCTTCGAAAATGGTCTAAACTCCAAGTAATTGTAAGAGAAGCGTTCTCTGCAGGATTTGACAGTACTAGGTGTGCGTATTGCATGGAAAAAAGTTCCAGAGGCTCTGCGGATCCCAAGTGGTTAATGCCCTTGGTGCCAGGCTGAGAACGGGCAGAAATCATGCAAATTGAAGCTTTGCGGGGGCCCCAAA
>JAJKFI010000059.1:3192679-3263263 GCA_029204185.1 Lerista edwardsae
CACACACACACACACACACACACACACACACACACACACACACACACCAGGGCTCTCTGGAGGTCCAGTCTCGATGGATGGAGGGAAGCTCTTGCCCCTCTCGCACAACACCAGCACCAGGGGACGTCCACTCAAATCGGCTGGCGGGAGAGTCAGACAAAAAAGGACCGTTTCTTTACCCTGCGGAACTCCTTGCCACAGGGTGTTGCAACGACACCCAGCCTCGATGCTTTTAAATGGGGACCGGTCAGATTGAAAAGTCCAATGCAGGTTACAAGGCATTGTAACAAGGCTTTTAGAGTAACAAGGCTTATCTCTGATGCAGAGAGAGGCAACAGGTTATAGCAGTGATTCCCAAATTGTTTTGACTGGTGGCTCCTTTGACCTACTGGGCCAATGATAGGGGTGTGTGAACCAGGGACCTTCAGACTGGCACCTGCAACTAGCGCTGACCCTTTTAAAATGGCTAGCAGAAGCATCCACCGGCCATGTTCGAGGGGTCCATGGCTGGTTGCAGGTGCCATTCGGAAGGTCCCTGCAGCCTCTGGAAGGGCTCTGCAGCCTTCAGAGGTCTTTGGGCACTTCCTGCTGCACTCTGCTGGCTTCCTGAGGGTCTCTGCTGGATTCTTCTGATGGCAGATACGGAAATATTTTGCATCTAACCCCATTGATCCCATAGGATCAATGGTTCGTTATCTGCAAATTCGCTATCTGCAAAGATTTCCGGGAACCTAATCCTAGTGGATAATGAGGACTGGCTGCTGTGGTTTCAAAGGCATCTGGTGGGCCTCTGTGAGACACATCCTAGGGGCTCAGAAGTCCGCCTCAGAACAGGAGCTAATTGCAGAGCAGAGTTACGGATGGAGGGAGATCAAAGCTGCCACCAAGACGACAATAAACATAAGCCAGGGGAGCTGATCCTGTAGGAAAGCCACAAGGCTCTCCCTCCTCTGCCCGCTTCCCCAACACCCTGCATCATCCCACAAGGAATGAAAGGAAAGTACCAGGATACCCGGCAGCCCAGCCGACCATCTGTCCCTAACCAAAGCAAGGCCACCCACAAACACTGAGGAGCATTCATTCCTCAGCGGAGACCAGTCAACTTCAGATCTTCCTGGAAGGATAAAACTGGATCTTACAGGAAATGTACAGAAACCACCTTTCAAGCAGGGACCACATGCGTGTAGTTCCTCACTCGCAATATCAAAGAGCGCAATCCTTTGGATCCAATGGACATCTGCCTTGGCAGAGGAAAGGCGGGGTAGAAATTTCTTAAATAAATAAAAATAAATAAAATTTCTTAAATAAATCCTAATCTGGACTTAGGCCGGCACAGTTAGGCCAGCAAAGTTTGGCCAGTACAAGGGACACTAAAGTATGTTTGGACCACTCTTGGAGTCAGGGAGGCCGGCACACAGACGTGCGCCATCCTCCCTGACTCCCAGAGTGGTCCAAACGCCACTCCCTTGTATCTGGCATTCTGAGGTAAATTTCTGAGGTAAAATTCTGAGGTAAATATGAGGTAAATAAAGCAAAGTCTGGCCAGCACAAGGGACACCGCAAAGTATGTTTGGACCACTCTCGGAATCAGAGAGGCCAACACAGACGTGCGCCATCCTCCCTGACTCCGAGAGGGGTCCAAACGCCACTCCCTTATATCTGGCATTCTGAGATAAATTTCTGAGGTAAAATTCTGAGGTAAATATGAGGTAAATAAAGCAAAGTCTGGCCAGCACAAGGGACACCGCAAAGTATGTTTGGACCACTCTCGGAGTCAGAGAGGCCAACACACAGACGTGCGCCATCCTCCCTGACTCCGAGAGGGGTCCAAACGCCACTCCCTTATATCTGGCATTCTGAGATAAATTTCTGAGGTAAAATTCTGAGGTAAATATGAGGTAAATAAAGCAAAGTCTGGCCAGCACAAGAGACACTGTCAAGTATGTTTGGACCACTCTCGGAGTCAGAGAGGCCAGCACACAGACCTGCGCCATCCTCCCTGACTCCCAGAGTGGTCCAAATGTGCTTTACGGTGGCCCTGGTGCCGGCCAAACTTTGCTGGCCTAACTCCAGGTTAGGATTGCGCTCTATGTGACATTATAATTAGTGGGGAGAGGAAGGGAGAGGTCAGCCCTTGTCCACTCCTAGGCACCAATCCAGGGCACCCCCCCATCAACCTATTCACAGCGTGAGCTGCTGGATACCATTCCTATGTCAGAACTAATTTTGGGGTGGGGGGTGGGGGACATCTCATTAGGGAACTGGAGAATCCAGAAAGCCCACACAGGCACAACGCACAGAGCCCAGGCAGAATTGTGGCATTGAAAAGCCGACGTCCCACCAGCACATAACAGGCTTTCCTATTCTGGCTTCTGTGCCAGGGAGACTCCCCCACTTTTTGCATTCTTGCTGCATTTCTCGCCCGATGCCGGCCCCGTGCTCTCCCTGGTCTGGGCCTCTTGTGGCTGCACCCGGGTCCCGCACAAAAGCCTCATTATGCTTGGGCCAGGCCCCTTCGACCGCGGCCCGCTGCGGTCCCGACACTGCAGACGACACTGCTTGGCTGGACGGGCGGCCCTCTGCCCCAGGCTGGGGCTCTGAGGCTCAGGGTCGGCTGAAGCGGCTGCCGCGGAAGCACATGGAATGTGAGCACTCAGCGTGAACGGCCGCTGCGGCCACGATCCTCGCCCACAACGGGACGGGCGCCCGCGGCCGTGTGCAACGAGACCGGCGCTCCCCAGCCTGCCACCCCCCTGACGGGGCCCACTGCCAGGCCTCAAACCAGCGGCCGTATCCTCAGCTGTCCCCTCCAGCTGCAAGACCTCCCCAGTCACAGTTCCCAGGACTTTCGGAGGCAGCTTGCCCGGTCCCGCGAGTCACGTCATCCCCTGGCAGGCTCGATTGCACAGCGACCTCCTTTTTTTTTTTCCCCAGCAGGATTTCCTCCGCCGAGGAGCAGGGCCGGGCAGTTCCCCACTACCACCACTGCACAACTGCTGTCGGAAACACCGGCGTTACAAGGGTGTAGCGGACGGCGGGAGACACGTGCGCAGATGTGCAGGCGCCTGGGAAATCTGAGCCGAGAGCAGGTCTCCCAAAGGCGTGCACCCTGGTGTGTTAAGACGCATGCACGCGCATGTGCAAAAAATCCATGCATGGCATGTGTGCTTGTCCAGGAGTCCTCAAACGTCCCAGTGATGTCATGCAGGGGGTACGCGGGGGTACGCGAGTACCGGTTTCTAGGATTATGGCTGGCCCCGCCCATTCGCCTGCCCACTCGTCGACTCCGCCCCTGCAACGTTTGAATTTCCTGCACGTTTGAGTTGCCTGCACATTCTCAGAGCCAGGCAGGCAGCAAGCGGAGCCTTGCCTTGCCTTGCCACTGAAAAATGAGCTGCTCTGGGTTTTTGGAACTGTTGGGTCACTTTAACATGATGCCAGGCCTCCTTCACATGTTCTGGGGGTGCTGTGGAATACCGTTGCAACTGTTGGGTCAGTTTAAAATTGTCTGAGGCCTCAAAAAGGGCTTTTTTATGTCACTCCCTGCCACGACCTCACTTCCGGCTTATGACATCACTTCCGGTGGGCGGGTCCCAACTCGTGCCAATCAAAAGTGAGTACCTGTTCTTAAATCATTTAGATGACACCACTGAAACGTCCCCTTGCCGCGACCCACCCGTTCTGCAGCAGAGAGCTCCACAACCTACCTCCAGCACTGGGCCCCCCATAAGCCTCTGGAATCAACCGGAAGTCACTCTCATGAACCTGGAAGTAACTTTCCGGATCCTTCTAGAAGCCTGGGGAGATTGGAGGCCTGCAGAGACCAAATGTGGCCTCCAATTGCATTCAGATTGCCTCCAAATTTGGAGCCAACCGGATGTAAGGACAGGTGGGGGGGGGCAACCCAGGACCCACCTGACATTGGGCTGCAACCCACCAAGTGGGTCCAGACTCACAGTTTGGGAAACCTGTGCTGGTCAACCACTCTCCTCCACACTTCCTGTTCTGCCCCCTCTTCCTTTTCCATCCCGAACAATGGGAGAGCAGAGACAGAAGCATCACCAGGTACAAAACGGGCAGATTGGGCACACTGCCTAAGGCGTTAGGACGTCTAGGGCTCCCTTTAGCCCTAAGGTCAACCAACTGCCATACAAACGTGCCCGAGAACTTGAGACTGGTCACAAGGACCACACTTGTTGGTTCAAAATGGGGGCTGACTAGCCACTAAGGAGCACGGCCTTCTTGGTGATGGCCCCACAGAGACTCCAAAGAAAATCAGGGTGCCCCCTTTCCCACTTTTAAGCAGAAGCTCGAGACACTTTCATCTCCCTCTGAAAGCTTTTCATCCTGCCATTCTGAGGCTGGCTTTGATCCACCGTCTTTGACTGCCGCCGTAATTGGTTGCATGCCTACAATAAATATTTATCAGCTGCCTTTTCAGGCCAGCAAGGTTCACAGAGCGGCTGTTGACATGGCAAAAATAAACAGCGGGGGACAACTACTGGGTTCCTCCTGGCCATCCTCAGTGATGTCATGCAGGGGGTACGCGAGTACCGGTTTCTAGGATTACAGCTGGCCCCGCCCATTCGCCCGCCCACTCGTCGACTCCGCCCCCTGCAACGTTTGAATTTCCTGCATGTTTGAGTTGCCTGCATGTTCTCAGAGCCAGGCAGGCAGTGAGCGGAGCCTTTCCTTTCCTTGCCACTGAAAAATGAGTTGCTCTGGGGTTTTAACATGACGCCAGGCCTCCTTCACATGTTCTGGGGGTGCTGTGGAATCCTGTTGCGACTGTTGGGTCAGTTTAAAATCATCTGAGGCCTCCAAAAGGGCTTTTTCATGTCCCTTCCTGCCACGACATCACTTCCGGCTTATGACGTCACTTCCGATGGGCGGGTCCCGGCACGTGCCAATCAAAAGTGAGTACCTGTTCTTAAATCATTGAGATGACACCACTGGCCATCCTGTATTTATGGCAATCATAGCCATAAAGCGCTCAGCCTTGGCGCTGGTCCAGTCCTTCCTGCGAGCGTGCACAGTGCTTCCCGCGCACACTCTCAAGGCTGACCTTACGGCGGCGGCAGGTCCGTGAGCATTCTGAGCCTTGGACGGCCCATGGGGAAGTCTGGGTCTAGAAAAGGCAGGGGCAGGATTCAAGCCGGGCGAGTGCCAATTCGCCACCGCCGGCACTTTTTTTTTCTCCTTCCACTGGTCAGTGGGATTTATAGTCTGGAAATTACAGTCGGTCCTCTTTCGACGCAACCTCGCCATCTGTGACTTCGCTTATCTGCGAAAGGCAGAATGGGCACGTTCCTCGTTATCTGCGCCTCTGTCCTCGTTATCCAGAAGATTTAGCCGAGAGGGTTAATGCCTCCGTTTGCCCGAAGATAACACCTGAAGATCTCAAGGTCGTGAGCTCGGGACTGCCGGAAGTCTCTGCGAGCAGCAGACCTTGGAAACTGCGGCTGATTAAAAGCTGAGTTTCAGCTGCCTCGTGGGAGGAGGAGTGTGCTGAAATCAGCTGCGTCTCTGGTGGCAGCAGGGAAGGCTCATCAGCCAGCAGACGACAGACGGGTGGCTAAAGAAAGAAGGCTAAATCCAGAAAGAAAGATCTGAAGATCTGTAGGAGTGTTGTTCTTGGAAGATAGAACATTCTGTAAATTGTAAAAACCTTCGGGTTTGTGAGAAAGTCTGCCTATGTAAACCGCCTTGAGTTCAATCATTAGAGAAATCTAGTGATATTAAGAAAGGCGGTATATAAATAAATGTATTATTATTATTATTATTATTATTATTATTATTATTATTATTATTATTATTATCCACTATGCCGAGACCTTCCAGAGGCTGCAGAGACCTTCAGAACAGCACCTGCGACCAGCACTGACCCCTTTAAAGCGGCCTGCAGAAGCATCCGCCAGCCATTTTTAAGGGGTCTGCAGGCACCATTCCGAAGATCCCTGCAGCCTCTGGAAGGGCTCTGCAGCATTCAGAGATCTTTGGGCACTTCCTGCTGCTGTCTGCTGGCTTCCTGAAGGTCTCTGCTGGATTCTTCTGCGGGCAAATAAGGGACCCTCGGCACCTAACCCCACTGATCCCATAGGATCAATGGTGCGTTGTCTGCAAATTTGCTAACCCTGAATTACAGAATCGACCACCCTTATTTATTTAGAGCATGAGAGTTCCTATTTGTGCGTGCAGGACAGCAAGCATGCATGCATGCATGCGTGGTCAGGATCCGGGCACAGCCTCGGCTGCGGCTTTTGTTGCTCCTGCATGGCAATCGCAGACCGGTGCTTGCCGACAGGAAGCTGGGGAGAGCCACCCATTCTCCCACTCCTATCAGCCGTGCCCAGCCTATAATTAGAGATGGACATTCAAAGAGGAGGAAATTCCACAGCCTTCCTTCCCCCCCTCCCCCGTATATAATTTTCTTCCCCTTTCTTAACCTGGTGCTGCAGACTGCACTGCTGCCTTGCTCAGAAAGCATCTGTGTGTAAAACCAGACTGACCTTGTTGCAACCTAAGCTGTGGCAGTCGACTGCCGTCAGCAAAGACCTTGGGGGAAAAAAAAACCCTTGCTGAGATTCAGGACGCTAATAACGTATTTAAAAGAACACGACGTAGGGATGATGCTCCGATCTGAGGTTGTGGTTCATCACATAAGAACATCAGAAGAGCCCTGCTGGATCAGACCAAAGGCCCATCTAGTCCAGCTTCCTGTATCTCACAGCGGCCCCACCAGGTGCCCCAGGGAGGCATGAGACAACAAGATGCTTGCATCCTGTTGCCGCTCCCTTGCACCCGATACCAGTAGCCCACCACCTTTGTAAGGAGGTTGCACAATCCATCATTGCCCATAGCCCACAATGGACCTTTCCTCCAGAAATCCGTCCAATCCCCTCTTAAAGGCATCCAGACCAGATGCCATCACCACCTCCTGTGGCAGAGAGTTCCACAGATTAACTACCCGCTAGGTAAAAAAGTACTTCCTTTGATCTGTTTTAACTCTCCCAACCCTCAGTTTTAGCGGACGCCCCCCTGGTCCTGGTGTTTTGAGAGAGGGAAAAGAACATCCCTTTATCGACTCTATCCCTCCCATGCATAATTGTGTATGTCTCAATCATGTCCCCCCTCAGGCGCCTTTTTTCTAGGCTGAAGAGCCCCAAATGCTGCAGTCTTTCTTCATACAGGAGGTGCCCCAGCCCCGTCATCATTTTCGTCACTCTCTTCTGCACCTTTTCCAGCTCCACTATGTCCTTTTTGAGGTGCGGCGACCAGAACTGGACACATCCTTGATGAAGGGGGCCCTAAGGGAGGGGCATGGGATACATTGCCCCAGGTACTACACCTTGAGGGGGTGCCAACCCACACCAGAATGGATAAAGCTGCACCGGTTGGATGCCTGCTGGCCAACCATCAACAAGTGCAGATGGAGAGAGGGCTGGAGAAAAGGTGTAAAGACAACCCACTTTGGCAAGCCCTCCCTTGTCAAAATGCACCTCCCTCCCCCACACACACACCCTAGGCCAGCCAAAGAGAGGGGGGAAACAATGCAGTCAGTCTTCATTCTCCACTAGGGTTCAGTTCCTGGAAATCTTTGTTGTTCAGTCGCTAACTCGTGTCCGACTCTTCGCGACCCCCTGGACCGCAGCACGCCAGGCCTCCCTGTCCTCCACTAGCTTCTGGAGTTCACTCAACTTCATGTCCATTGCTTCGGTGACACTAACTAACTCCTCCTCTGCCGCCCCCTTCTCCTTTGGCCTTCCATCTTTCCCAGCACGAGGGTCTTTTTTAGAGAGTCCTCTCTTCTCATGAGGTGGCCAAAGTGCGACCTCCTGGACCACAGCACGCCAGGCCTCCCTGTCCTCCACCAGCTTCCGGAGTTTGCCCAATTTCATGCTCATCGCTTCGGTGACACTCTCTAACCATCTCTTCCTCTGCCGCCCCCTTCTCCTTTGGCCTTCCATCTTTCCCAGCATGAGGGTCTTTTCTAAAGACTCCTCTCTTCTCAGGAGGTGGCCAAAGTCTTGGAGCTTCAGCTTCAGTGTTTGTCCTTCCAGGGAGCAATCAGGCTGGACTTCCTGTCGGATTGACCGATTGGCTCTCCTTGCAGTCCAGGGAAATCTTTACCGATAGCAAATTCACAGATAACGCGCCACTGATCCTATGGGATCGATGGGGTTCGGTCAACGGGTTCCTTATCTGCCATCAGAGGAGTCCAGCCTAGAGCCTCAAGAAGCCAGCAGGAAGTGCCCAAAGATCTCCGAAGGCTGCAGAGCCCTTCCAGAGGCTGCAGGGACCTTCCGAACGGCACCTACGACCAGCCTGGACGCCTTAAACACGGCCGGGAGATGCTTCTGCCAGCCATTTTAAAGGGGTCAACACTGGTTCTGAAGGTCCCGATATCCACTATGCAACCTGCATAGTGGATATCGAGGCCCGAGGTACAGATAATGAGGAAAGGAGCAATTCTGCTCCCTGCAGATCAGAGAATTCGCAGATAGCGATTCACAGATCAGAGAATTCACAGAGAATTCACTGTACAGCCCTTGTGCCCAAGAGAGCCAAGTCTGCAGACCTGGTGGCATCACCTTTCATGTTATTTAAAGATCAATGCTCTCAGGGCTGAGACCACCCACCCACCCACCCCGTTCACCCTATGGAAAGCTCAAGGGGCCAGCTCTGATGCAGGTTTCCTCAAGACGTAAGTTCCGTTGCAGTCAGTGGGGCTTACTCCTCGGCTAACAGGGTGCAGAAGGGGGGGGGCAATTGCATCAGGCAACAAGCTGAGCTGGAGACCAGTGGCCAAAACGGTGAAAACCGAGGTAAGTACGAATAATACCACTGTGCTCTATAGCACTGGAAAGGTGATTTAATGCAAAATGCAATGAAAGAGGCCACACGACTAGCTGCCTCCAATCCAATGTTATGGCCAATTAACCTGAAAACTTATTGACTTAATTAAATTTGATTTTGTCGTGTGGGGTTGGGGTGGCGCCACAAGGTCGTCTGTGACTCCAGTAGCAGATGCCCTCGCTACGCCTAGCCAAGTGCGGCTAAGACTGCCGAAGAGCTCCTCGAGCGGAGTGGAACCTCCAGCCTCAGCGGCAGTCTACCCCCAATATGCGACTTGCCCGGAAGGCTGCGGAAGGCTGGTCAGGGGAAGGCTGGCCAGGGGAGGCTGCGGACCCCCAAAGCACGACACCGCCCCATCCCCCGCTCCGCTTCGCCGCCCCCCCCCTCCGTTACCTTCGATTGGCGTACTGGAGTCCGGCGTGGGTCCAGGTGCCCCCCGCCCAGTCCGGGAGCAAACAGCACAGCCACAGCGTGGCTCTCAGGCCCCTCGGCCAGGCAGGCCAGCGTCTCCCCGCGGGCTCCATGGGGTCGGGTCCCAGGCTGCGGCGGTAGCCTCCTCCTCCTCCTCTTCCTCCCCGCGATCTCGCCCCCGCCGGCAGCAGCTCAAGGCAGCCGCATGGAGAAGAGCCGCCGCCGCCGCCGCCTCCCTCTCTCCCCCCGGGCTGGGAGCCAGCCGGAATCCAGCCGCCGCGCTGCGCGCCTGCCCGCGCAGGGGGCGCGCAACTCCCGCCCGCGCCGAATGCGCCCCCTGCGCCCTCTCGCCGCCTGCCCTGGGCTCCCGAGCGCGCTGGCGAGAGGCGGCCGCGGGGCGTCCGGGCGAGAGGGACAGACTTCCCCAGAGAGCCCGGCAAGCCAGCCAGCGCGTGGAGGGACCTCCCCTTTCTGCCTGGGGGGGGCGGGCAGGGGGGAGCCGCGCCCGCCAGGGACCGAGTTCCCCGCCGGAAAGCGAGGCGCGCTGTCTGCGCCTGCCTGCCTCGCTGCGGGCGCGCACACTCGCCCCTCGCCCCGCTTCTGCTGCCTGCCCTTAATTCTCCCCTTCCTTAGCTCCGGGCGCTCCTGCCTTAGTGCTGTGACGCTCCCCCTCAACGCACACACACAGCCCCTTCCCCGCCTCCTCCCCTTCGCTTCCCTCTCTCTTTCTTTCCCCTCCACTGGATTAAGGAACCCAAACAATCAAGAGAGAGGCTTTCGAAGGGATCCGGCCGCCCAGCACCTCCTCTCTCCCCGCCGGCCTTTTCTGTTCCCCGCCGGAGCAAAGGTTCCCTCTTCCCTCTCCGCCTCGCGAAGCAAAAACGCACCGCAGCCAAAGGGAAATGCGCTTGGATTGGGAGCGCAATCCTAGCCTGGAACTGGGCAGCACAGTTAGGCCGGCACAAGGGACACCGGAAAAGCGCATTTGGACCACTCTCGGAGTCAGGGAGGAGGGCGCCCGTCTGCGTGCTGGCCTCTCTGACTCCAAGAGGGGTCCAAACGCACTTTACGGTGGCCCTTGTGCCGGCCAAACTTTGCTGGCCTGTGTGCCATCCTCCCTGGCTCCAAGAGTGGTCCAAATGCGCTTTACGGTGGCCCTTGTATTGGTCAAACTTTGGTCAAACTAACGCCAGGCTACGATTGTGCTCTGTGTATAAGGCTGGCTTTGTCGGGGAGGTTTGCCCACTGGCCCCTCTCCGCTCTCCTTGCCAAGTGGCAGAGAGACCATCTTTTGGGGCAGTCTGGGAAGGTGGCAGACCAGCAAAGAGATGAGGGAGGGGAGATAATTAACCCCATGGCACACATCCTCTTGGTACAAATCCCCACCACCCCATCCTGATCCTATATACGCTGCCACGGGTTTGAACAGGTTTCTGCACAAGGGCCCCAGGGGGTGTCCTGGTGCTGCAATCGCATGGCAATGCTACTAGAGGGGTTAGATTTCACAAGCCATTTCCAGGAGGCTCTGTGGGATCATTACGATTCGTAACGCAGACACCCCAATGTCCATTAAGTGGTCATGAATGTGCCCTCATTTAAAAAGAGACTGCACCCCCTAGTGGTTAACCGAGGAAGTAGGCTCAGCCATGGCTGGAGTTCTCTGTTAAATGCTGCCTACCTCTTCAGAGAAGAGCATGTTACCCATGCACGTTACCTATACAGTGTGTGTGTGTGTGTGTGTGTGTGTGTGTGTGGGGCTACAGGCATGCAGTGGACATGGGTAGGGTAGGACATAAAAATTGGGCAGAGGTGTAGCTAATGAAAGTATAGCCCGGTAAAACTTTTAGGTTTCCCCACGACCGAATGGTCTAGTCGTGACCGACTGTAGGGGGCGGTGCTCATCTCCGTTTCTAAGCCTGTGGAGCCGGCGTTTTGTCCGAGGACAAGCTTCCGTGGTCATGTGGCCGGCGTGACTCTACACTGTAGCGCACGGAACGCCGTTCCCTTCCCACCGAAGTGGTCCCTATTTATCTACTTGTGTTTTTAGGTGCTTTCGAACTGCTAGGTTGGCAGGAGCTGGGACAAGCCACGGGAGCTCACTCCGTTGCGCAGTCTTGAACTCCCAACCTTCTGGTCAGAAACCCCAACAGCAGCGGATTAACCCACAGCACCACCATGTCCCATAGCCCAGTACAGAGGGCAAAATGATGCTCCGGAGCACAACAGGAAGTGATGTCGCTTCTGGAGGTGGTCTCATGTCCGGGCTTTTCAAAAAGGTGAAAAAAAGGGGGGGGAGTCCACCTCCTCCACCACCTTGCTGCCCCCACAAGCCCCCAGAGCAAGGGGCTTTGAAAAAAAAAAAAAACCTCACTTGAAAATTCAACTGTTAACATTCACAAAATATAGCAAGAGTAAAGTCTGCAGTTTCCAAGATGGCTGCCCTCGGCTTTCCACGACCCACCTGGCATCAGGTCGTGACCCACCAAGTGGGTCCTGGCCCAGAGTTTGAACAACACTGGAATACACGAAGAGAAAGCCATAAAGGCAGGTACCTCTGAAACGGATGCGGAGGGAGAGATGCTATTCGAGCTGCCTAAGCAAAACTTCCTCCGGGTGCAGCTGGATGATGTTGACAGATAACACAGGTATTCGTCTGGGTTGTGAGCCCCCCCTGCCCCCCCGGCAGGAAACATCAGGTTCTTCCACCTTTTGCACAAGGAGGGGTTGTGATGCAACCCACAGCAGTAGCCAGATTGCAGGAGGAGGAGTTGGCAAGCAGCAGCTGGAAACCACAGGCGTGCGGAGCCTTGGTGATGCAACTTGAATGTCTTAATGTGGATTTTTTTTAAAAAAAAAAAAAATTCTTTTCAATGGGTCTGCAAAAAATCAGCATAAAGGCAAGAGGAACCAGATGGTGGGACTGTCTGCGAGAAGAGAAAGGAGCAGGGAGAGCTCCGCTCATTGTGCTCTAAATGGGTTGCAGGCCTGCGACAAATTTTGCACGCTGGCAAATTGTAAGGCGGCGACGGCCACAATTTATGGGCCGGGAAGGGCACTGAAGGCAGTTTGAAAGCCGCCGAACAGCTGAGAAACAAAACACCAGATCCACAAAAGAAATCCCATTAATGCCCCTCTTGATTTGCTGTTGTGCACAGGGAAGGTTTATGGGGTTTTCCTTTTGTGGTTCTGGCTGGGGTGTTTTTTTTTTTTCCCCAGCAGTTCAGTCGTTTTCAAACGGCGTTCCTGGGAACTGCAGCGTTTGTCCGAAGCTGGCCAAGAATTCCTCAAGTAACAGTGGACAGATATCCCTGGAAGATGGATTGCCCCACACTATTGCTTTCTCCCCCCAACGACCTGCATGATTGTGAGCCCTTTTGAGGACAGGGAGCCTTTTATCATTTTTTTGCCTGTAAACCGCTTTGTGAACTTCGTGTTGAAAAGCGGTATATAAATACGATGGATCGATAGCAGCCACTGGTTTATATAATCACGCCAATCAACATGCTTCTCTTGTGGGCAGCTGCAGCCAGGCTCGCTGCTGCCACCATCTTGGAGCAGCCTCTCGCCTGACACCCGGGGAAGGATCTCCCCCCAGCCACCCTCTTTGTACGCTGTTGCCTCAAGTTCCACCGAAAGACGTCAGGTGCAAAAAAAAAAAAAAAATAGCTGGAAGCAACTCTGAATGCAAAATGGTTATTTGGGGGGGCCAAGAATTGCCTCCAATAATAATAATAATAATACATTTATTTATATACCGCCTTTCTTAAGATCACTAGATTTCTCTAATGATTGAACTCAAGGCGGTTTACATACGCAGACTTTCTCACAAACCCGAAGGTTTTTACAATTTACAGAATGTTCTATCTTCCAAGAACAACACTCCTACAGATCTTTCTTTCTGGATTTAGCCTTCTTTCTTTAGCCACCCGTCTGTCGTCTGCTGGCTGATGAGCCTTCCCTGCTGCCACCAGAGACGCAGCTGATTTCAGCACACTCCTCCTCCCACGAGGCAGCTGAAACTCAGCTTGTAATCAGCCGCAGTTTCCAAGGTCTGCTGCTCGCAGAGACTTCCGGCAGTCCCGAGCTCACGACCTTGAGATCTTCAGGTGTTATCTTCGGGCAAACGGAGGCATTAACCCTCTCGGCTAAATCTTCTAAATCCAACAACCCATTGGGGGGAAAAGGGGGTCAGCCCCAAGCTCCAGCACTGGAAACTGTGTCTCAAATGTTGCGCCCTCTCCTATGGGGATGGGCCTGCCCTCCCTCGCCCTGAGCTGGGAAAGAAAAAGCAGGGAGAGGTGGCGGATTTGAGCATCTCTCGTCATCAGGACCGCGTGCGAACATGGAGCACCCCTGGGAGGGGAGGTGGTGGGGGACGTGGCGTCCCAGACGGACCCTTTTCCTCCCAGCCGCACCGCAGCAGAGACACGTAGGAAGCCTTCGTGGGTCGTGCTGTGGGGGGTTGTGCTCCCTCCTCCCGTCTCACATTGCACCTGTAAGGAACTAGCATGATATCGGCTGCTTTGCACAAGCAGCTTGCCCAAGGAGCATGCCCGCGCATAGACCGAAAGCAGATACTCTGATGTTTATCGTTCGCCATTTTTCTAATAGCAGGGGGCAGGGGCGGGGGAGAGACCCACAAAAGTATAGCTTTCTGTGCTTGTGGGCTCACGTCCAAAGGCTCAGCCAGCCCAAGTGCCAAGCTGCTTGAGGGCTGAGTGGGAACTTTTGAGATCGCACACCTGCCGGCCTCACCCTTTCTCTCTCTCGGCCCCCCCTTTGCACTGGAGGCCAAAGTAATTTGATGAAATCCGACGAAACAGCAGGCGTTTTGCATAAGCGGCAGCCAAGGAGGCTCCCGGGCTGGCTGCGGGAGGAGTGGGGCTGGGGAACGACAATCACACCTTTGTGTGGAGGGTGAGGGCTGGTCAAATACGGGGGCTTTTAGAGCAGCGCCCAGGATCATTGCAAGGAGAAGTTCAGGCAGGAACCGTGGCAGATGCAGAAACACCGGGAATTTGTGAGTTGGGGGACCAAGGGGTCCCCTTTCAGATGCTAGGGGGCACGCTATGGAGTTGGGCCAGCACAGGGAGGCCAGCAAAGTTTGGTCGGCACAAGGGACACCGTACAGTATGTTTGGACTACCCTCTGAGTCAGAGAGGCCAGCACACAGACGTGCGCCATCCTCCCCGACTCCGAGAGTGGTCCAAACGTCACTCCCTTGTATCTGGCACTCTGAGGTAAATTTCTGAGGTAAATCTGAGGTAAATAAAGCAAGGTCTGGCCAGCACAAGGGACACCGCAAAGTATGTTTGGACCACTCTTGGAGTCAAGGAGGCCGGAACACAGACATGCGCCATCCTCCCTGACTCCGAGAGTGGTCCAAATGCGCTTTAAGGGGGCCCTTGGGCTGGCCTAACTGTGCCGGCCTAACTTAGGATTGCACTCTCAATGTATCCAACCATATAAAAGGCAAAGGCAGTTCCTGCTCCTAGGCTCTGAGAAGGGGGAAACTGGGCAGAAGAGGAAGTGTGGAGGATCAGAGACCCTCTAGCCTTCCCCCTCTACTCCTCTCTTCCTTTCAAAGCCAAGTTCAACCATCGGCCTACACCTCCTGCCTTCTACCAAGCTCAGTACTATCCACTGTAGCTGGTAGTAGCTTTCTGGGGTTTCAGCCAGAACCTGAGCTGAAAGGAAGAAGGTTCCTTAGGTTAGGAACCTTCTTCCTAACTTAAGAAGGTTATTCTTCCAGCTTCCTGCAGGGGCCCCAGAGTGGGCAGGCCAATAAATTAACGTGTCACCTAAACACCCAGATCCCTCCCCCCCTCGGCAGCAAGGTGATGTAGGTCACTTTACAAGATGTTTGCTCACACTGAGGATCTCAAAATGGTTTTATTACGCTACCGTAAAGAAGGTGTTCTGTTACAGGAAAGCTAACTGAAATGTTTGAAATGTTTCACCCGGCACGTCAAATGACTTGCACGCTCCCAAGTCCGTCCGTCCGTCCCCCCCCCCCCCCAAGCTAAACAAAGCGTCGGCTAAGACAGGAGCTAGGCAAGGTATCGGCAACGAAAAGGGATGTTAAAAAGAAACTTCTCAGCGGGTGGCTGAGAAGAGAGTGTACGGGCAAAGGGGTAAATGAGGTATTGGGAACCTAGCACACGAATTGCTGAACTTTACACACATTTGTTCACAATTTTCATAGTCGCTGCAGGGTAAGGGCACTTTCTCCAGACCCTGGGAGTATGCGATACGAGCAAGAGGCTTGGAATGGAAATGCCAGGTCGATGCTACTAAGGAGTTGGCAGATCCCAGGGGCTTGTCTGGCGGCAGGTGAGACCATTCCGCACAGCCGCCCCTCGGCCACAGCAGGGCTCCTACTTCTTCCTGCCGCCTCTTTCCTTCAGCGCCAAGTGAATCACAGACCCGCTCAGCATGTTGTAGTACGCCAGGGAGTTGGAGTCCTTGATGAAAATGCCCTGCAGAAGACAAGGAGAGGGTCTGAACAAAGCCCCACCCATGCCCCAGGTTCAGCAAGAAACAGGAGAGGGAGAACACACACCCCTTGCAGGCTGGGGCTCTCTCAAGACGGAAAGGCATTGGTGGAATTTGCTGCGAAGCTTGAGACAGACAAAAGAAGATGGACAGGGCAGGGAGTTCAGGTCTGAACTAAGGGTGTCTGCACAGGCACAGAGGCTACACGAGGGCAGAGGAGAGGAGAGAACAGGTAACTGAGCATGACTCGAGTGCCCTGTAACGTGTGTCCTGTGTAACAGGAAGCCCTGGGCAGTGTTGGCACTTTGTGAGTGCCAACAAAGGCACTCGCTCACCTCGTACTGCAGCTTCTGTTTGCCAGCGGGCATGCCGGTAGCCTCGTGGATCTTCACCTTGATAACAGAAACCTAGAGAGAGAGATGTCAGCCAACAGAACGCCATGGGGGGGGGGGCATCGTGGCATAACCTGGGGAGAACCTGGCGTGCTTCTTCCAGCACAGTGCCAGACAAGAGAAAATGGCTGCTTCTATCAAGATCCTATGAAGTCAGGTTCTAAGTCAGGAAGGGCCTTAAAAATCAGTAGTGTCTTTTTTATCCCCTGCTAACTGGGCAAGAGGCACTTTTCCAAGTGGTGTCCTCTTATATTTAGCAGGGGGAGAGCAATTGTCCCTCTTCACCCTAGCGCAGTGCCTTTCTCGTGGCTGTTGCTGGTGGTGTTCTCCATTCTTTTAGACTGTGAGCCCTTTTGGGACAGGGAGCCATTTAACTTTAATGTTATTATTTGCCTGTAAACCGCTTTGTGAACTTTGTGTTGAAAAGCGCTATATAAATACTAGTGATTGATTGATTGATTGATGTTGAGATGAGTTAAAATTACGTGGCAAAGACCATTTCTGGACTTCTTGGGATTGGGGGAGCAGCCAGCCAGCCAGCCCGCCCCCCACTTCAGAATTGAGACACTGGCCCACCAAATCCCGGAGGGGCAAGCCCTGAGCCACGTACCTGGTCGGAGAGCGGGAGGGTGAACACCAGCACCTGGCCGTTCAGCTTCCATTCCGTTTTGTCCTGCATGTTGGGGACTTGAACTTTGACGGTCACCGGGCCCTGGGGGAACAAGCCCAACGATACTATCAGGACAGCGGGGGGGGGGCGGCGGAAAAAGAACCAGTGCCCAAGAGACAAAGAGTGTCACTGGTTTCCCTCCGCACTCCCTTATTCAGACTGCAAGCAGGGCAAGTAAAACCTGCGACTGACTGGGAAGTGGCCCAGAAGGCCAGCAAATCATGAAATGGGAGGACGTCTTTGGGGGGGGGGAACTCCTCCTAGAAGAGTCCCCCAAGTGAAACAGGAGCAAACACGGTAGAATCCCGCCGTTTTAAAGTCACAGCGCACCTTGTTTCTGCGCAGGAATTCGTCCTCCGGCATGAGGTTGTCCTCCGATTTCAGCTTCTTCGAGGCCGGCTCGTCGTCCATGGGGGGCGGGGGGTGAACCGGCGGCATCGGAGCGGGGGCCGAGACGGGAGCCACGGGAGGAGCTGGAACAAAGGCTGAAGCAACGGGAAAGCGTTAGTGGTGCCGGAAACCACGGTGGGCTTTTTGAGGGAGGGGAGAGCAGAGACTGGCACAAACTCGGAAGCAGCGGTGTCCAATGTAGAAGAGGCCCCCATAGAAGCACGCTGCCTCCACATGTTCCTAGTCCCTGGCGAGGAGCAAAACAGCGCAGCGCTCGCGGGAAAGCTTGGCACAGATGCCAGCAAGCTCCCTTTGCCCCAAGAGCTGTGCGCATCAACTGCTCTATTAAGATGCTCTTGCACGTTTTAGAGGAGAGGTGGACAACGAGGGCAGAAGAATTGAACAGAGGGAAAAGGAACGGAGGGAGGGGAGACGGGGAAATCCCCTGGGCGCAGAGGGTACAAGCGTTAGGGGCACCCCAGCCATACCCTGATCTTTCAGCCTAGCCCATCTCACAGGTTTATTGCAAGGGCATAATGTACATCACCCAAGCTCTGTAAAAGGAGAGTAGGATAGGAGTGTGAGAAAGGACCGTTTGAGTCAAGAGAAGTAGCGGCAGTCCTGGGAACATACCAAGCTGCCATCCACTAAACCAGATTATTTGTCCACTCGCTCTGATGGGGGGGGGGGCGTGGACAAGTTTCCTTATATGGAGAAACCAGGGATGGAACCTGGGGGCTAAGAGGGAGATTTGCGCTGCCTTTCTCATGCTCCAGAGACAGAACAGCAACTAAAAAGTGTGGAGAGGCCACACTGTGGCTGCCCACTGGTGTCAGATCACATCACTGGGGAGAGGCACAGACCCTAAATGCGTTTTCTGAGCCAGCAGTCATGGCAAAGAGGAAAGCAGCCCTTTTCAAGGGAGTTACATTGGACACCCCTGCTGTGGAGGAAAGACAGACACAGGAAAAAGTGGGGGGGGGGGAAACTCCGTGGTAACTCCAAGGCAAGAAGCTGAATCAAAGCGAGATTAGTCAAGTTAAAAGCCGAAGGAAGCCGTGCCAGTCTCCCTAGCCAAGCACTGCAAAACCAGGATGTGAAGAAGTGATCTCAGGCATCGGTGCTTCTCGGTGAGAAGCAGACACCAAGCAACGACGTGAAAGTCAAAAACACACACGCACACAAAATGCGCATCTAAACTCTAACAAGAGACTTGTGGATTCAGACTGAGCTGAGCTGCTCTCCTGAATGCTCCCCGCATCAGGGGTCACCGCTAGGAAGGGTCAGCACGATTCATGCGATTGTGCAATTCACGCACATTGTCTAGAGCAGGGGAGTCAAACGTAAGGTCAGCGGGCTGGATGTGGAAGCTCTTTACCCAGCCCGTGTGCGGAGGCGTCACTGCAGAAAAGGCGGCCCGTTTGATAATTGGGCTCTTTCGTATCTTGAAAATACGATCAAGGTTTGCATATTTTTCTGCCGTTGGCAGTGGATCAGTTCCTATAGGAGAAAAGGTGCCGGTTTCTGATCACCACCTGCTTAACGTTGTCACTTCCTTCTGAATGCCCTCACTTCCGGCCCCCAGAAGGCGCCACAAACGCAACTTGACTCGATAGGAACAGCCCCGCTGGATCAGGCCGAGGCCCGTCCAGTCCAGCTTCCTGTATCAACGTGTGAAACGAGTTTGGCACCCCAGGTCTAGAGAGCTGGACTTAGGTCATTGCAGAGCCGTAAAAGCTGGCTTGCAAGTGCGCGCGACTTGACAGAGCGCGGCAGCCCACACCACAGTGTTTTGGTCAAACACGACACTTCTAGGCTGCACACCTCAAAATGCCAAGTTTGTGTGTTTCCTGGGTTTCAAATGCTTTGTTTGGAGTCTGCGATCCAATATTTCCCCACCTCTTTAACTTACAGGTGAAACATTCCGTTCCGCTGTGAATTCTCTGGAATTACTGGGGGTTGCTAAAAGATTACTAGAGAGATTTTAGGACAAGACTGCCATCGTGTGACAGCCCCGACGTAACACGGACAATGCAGAGGCACCAGGACAAAAAGATCACCACGCATGAAACAGCCAGACCTTACTGGAGTTGGCAGCTGCGTCACCATTACTAGGGAGTAAGGAGACTGTAAAAAGGCCAATCCAAGGATTTGGGTCTTAGCGAGGGCACCGTTAGGGCCCTTCCCGTGTCCCTGCCTCCGTTCCTCTGCCAACAGGGGCAGTGGCGGTCCTATCCCAAGCTAGCATGCAGCCACAAGGTCTTCGAAGGGCAGCCGAAGTCGGAAAGGCTACAGAGGAAGAACCAGAGACACAGACACACACCACAGCCAGGGGCTCCCTCATCCCACTCCGGACAGACAAGGGAAGTGAACGCATGCAAGAATTAGCTGGACTGGAAGGTTAGTGATTAGCCGACCACCGAGGTCACAACGACACTTAATGAAGTTACCTGGACTGCTGACGGGTCCCTGTCTGTATCCTATATTGTGACAATTAGATACAATTAGTTAGTCAGTGGCTTGGCTCATGAGAGTCAAACAGCACCTGTACAGATCGGACTGGAACTGAAGCTACGGCGGGTCTCTTTGATCGGCAGGTTCGGAACCCGCCTCAGAACACCCCCTGAAAGTGGAAGATGCTTCCGTAGGGCCTGTTGGACCCCAACCCACAGATTTTACTACCTGCGAGTCTTGGTAGCTGTGGGGGGGTCCAGGAATGGCTTCCCCACAGATACCAAGGTCCACGCTTTATCGTGCCAGAGTCCTAAGGCTTTAATTTGTCCCACGCGGCCCTCGAGTACATATGGCAAAGTCGAAGGAAACGCCAGAACTTTGATGCTCTGTAATGAGGCTGGCCAAGCGCACGTTTTTCTCCCTTGGGGCTTAAAAAGCAAATCTACAATTCAGCTTTTAGCTGCATCAATGCAACCAGCTCCGTGGTTAACGTGAGAAAGGCCAATCCTCCTAGAAGGTCTCTGGGCATCAGCGAAGCGTCCCAGAGAACAAACAACCCCTGAAAGGCAAGTTTCCCCCCCACCCCCGCTAGCCTATTTGGACAGTTGACTCCCAAAGGAGTCAACAAGGTACTGATCATTGAAATCAAATCAAGTTTGTCTGCCCTTCCTTCCGCACGGTGGCAGTGGAGGTCGTAGAAGCATAGAGTTGGAAGGGACCCACAAGGTCATCTAGTCCACCCCCTGCCTGTAGCAAGAAATCCTCTTAGAGCATCTCCAGCAGGTGCCTGTCGAGCCTCTGCTTGAAAGTCTCCAGGGAGGGAGAAGGCAATTGGCTCAATTCCCAGTGTCATCTTTCCCTTAGCACAGGGATGGCCAATCGGCGGCTCACAAGCCACACATGTGGCTCTTTGGCATGCAACAAGCAGCTCGCGGAAATATGTTGGCCGAGCTCGTTTTTGCATCACAAAGACCGCAAAATGTAAATAACAAATTTCCGAGCTATTATTAACCAGCTATAAACTGAGAGTCTGCCGGATTAAAAGCTCAATGTTCGTGGTGAGCAAATACATTTAAGAACTGAAAAACGTTTGTATATTGTGGCTCTGAAATATCTGATGTTAGGCACACGCGGCTCCTGCGTTTAGCCACATACTATGGCCATCCCTGCCACAGTAGCTAATCTACCTCAAGTCTCCTAGGAAAAGCTGCGAGGGAAAGAGGGTCAGGGAGGGTTAAGGTTGTACGTGGCTCAACTTTTGACTGCATGAAAAAGGGGGAGGGGTAACGTGAGGGATGAGAGAATAAAGAAGCAAGCTAGGGAGATACACGGAATGGGTATGAACTGCATGAGTTCATGGGGGGGGGAAGAGGACCCAAATTCATTCAAACAAGGGGGAGGAGTTTGGCCTCTCCCCACATCTAGTTCCTCTTCTCCCTGGACTGCAAACGTTTGGGCCCCGAACTGAACACTTTTGACAACCTCAAAAGTGGGCTGGCCCACAAGAGATAAGCAGGGGTAAAACTTGGCGTCATCGCTATGGCGTTTTGGCCAAGGGGTGGTGCTAATCTGATACACACCACCACCACGGTCCGTTCAGCACAGAGAACCACTTAAGTACAAAGCCCAAGAGTCACGAGCTGTGGAACTCCATGCATGGACCAGCGGGGCTTAACTCCCTGGCGGAACTGGCCAAGGGGATTTTTGCTTGGGCACAGACAGGCCTGAGGGAGCTCACAAACCGCTTTCTATGGAAAGCTGGAGTGGGGAAAAAGGTGGAATCTCATCATCCCAGCAGGTGGAATCTCATCATCCCAGCAGGTGGAATCTCATCATCCCAGCAGATGACGGCCTGCAGCAATTCGGACAGGCTCTCGGTCCTTCTCTTCGAGTTGGGAAAGGTCACCAAAAAAGCCCGCGTTCAAGACCGAAGAGATGCTGCTCAAACGCTCACCTGTCGGCACGATCATGGGAGGGGGCCGCGGAGCCATAATGGGCGGGGCGGAGGGCGGCATGGGAACCACGTTGATCCGAGGCGTGTGGATGATGGGGGGCATGGGGGCCGCGATGACGGAGCCGGGCGGCAGGCGGACCACGGAGGTCATCGGGGGGCGTGGCATCACGGGGACGGCACTGACCACGGTGGTGCGGATGGGAGGCGGCATCTGAAAGGCAGGCAACTGGAGTTGCAAGGGGGACATCTTGAAAAAACATCCGCATTTTGGGGGGGGGGGGAGGACTGGAAGAGAACCCGAAGCAAGCGACGGCACTCACCGAGGGGGGGCGGGGCACTGACGCGATCGGGGGAGCGCTGCTCGGGATGTTGGGGGCCGAGGAGAGCGGCGGAGGCTGGGGCATCTCGTTGGGCTTGCTCGGCCCAATCTTCTCCTTGCTGTCGTCCTCCGGCACCAGCCCCTTGGCCTTGTGGATCGCCTCAATCTGCTCCTGCAAGGTGATGTTGGCCTGCGCGGCCTGCTGAGTTCGGGCCATGCTGCCGGAGTGGCCGTCCCAAGTGACCTGGTGGGGGGGAAAAAGAGGACGATGTTCACAGCGTGACCATCACGGCAATCCCGGGGCGGGGCGGGGCGGGGGATTCCCACTCCCTTCATGACTACAGTGGTACAATGTGCTGCGGCAGCAGTGATTGTCATGCAAGGGGTACGCGGGGATACGCGAGTACCGGTTTCTAGGATTACGGCTGGCCCCGCCCATTAGTTGACTCCGCCCCCTGCAACGTTTGAATTTCCTGCACGTTTGAGTTGCCTGCACGTTCTCAGAGCCAGGCAGGCAGGCAGGCAGCGAGCGGAGCCTTGCCTTGCCTTGCCACTGAAAAATGAGCTGCTCTGGGGTTTTGGAACTGTTGGGTCACTTTAATATGATGCCAGGCCTCCTTCACATGTTCTGGAGGTGCTGTGGAATACGGTTGCAACTCTTGGGTCAGTTTAAAATCGCCTGAGGCCTCAAAAAGGGCTTTTTTCATGTCCCTTCCTGCCACGACATCACTTCCGGCTTATGACATCACTTCCGGTGGGCGGGTCCCGACACATGCCAATCAAAAGTGAGTACCTGTTACTAAATCATTTAGATGACACCACTGAGCCCACCCCTTCGCAAGCCTGTTCTTGCAGCAAGGAGCCGTGAGACCGCAGGCGCCACAACACACCACGTACACCCTTCCACTGGCCGTCAGAGCCAGCCCCATCCTGAACGGCTCCCATGGCAAGCAGGAGGGGCCACTGACACAGTGCACTGCAGTGCTTACCGCACCCCACCCCCACCCCAAACAGCTCTGCCGCTGCTGCCGGCAGTAGTAGAGGTCCAGCCGTACCTTTTCTTCCGGCTTCTGGATTTCCTCTTCCCCGATCTTCTTGCCGATAGCCGTCTCCTCCACGCCAAAGATATCCGTACGGCGCTCGGCCAGCTGTTTCAAACTGCTTTCGATGTCCAAACCTGCACAGCCACAAACAGAGAGCTTGCCCCGTTTTGTCCCTCAAGAGGAACACAGCTGGGGAGTTGTAACCCACCTGTCCCCTGGGGAGACTACCAAGATGGAGGCAGTGAAAAGCTCAGCCGATGAGACGGCAGTTGGCTTTCTCTGGGGGCCCATGTCCGTGTTTGCCCTGCATGTGGACGGCGGGTTCTAAACACGCATCATCAGAACCATCCTCTGAGACGCTCCCAACCCCAAACGGCGGATGAGAGGGAGCATGTCTTGCCCAAGGCCGTCTAAGACGTTAATGGCAGAAACAAGGTAAGCTCCCGGCAAATCCCAGTTTGCAGCTCAGTCTCTTCACTGCTACAGAAAGTTGCCCAAAATTCTGCAACAGCCCAAACT
Organism: Lerista edwardsae; assembly: GCA_029204185.1. Taxonomy (NCBI): domain Eukaryota; kingdom Metazoa; phylum Chordata; class Lepidosauria; order Squamata; family Scincidae; genus Lerista; species Lerista edwardsae. Next base: position 3,216,183 of record JAJKFI010000059.1, read on the forward strand.
GAAGGAGGCCATTTATTACACGCGCATTTTTTACTCTTAAGGCGCGCGTGACTCCCACCCAAGTAGCTGACGCAGGCAGACCTAGTCGTCTTCCACAGCAGGGCCATTTGCCTTCAGACAGACGTTCTCTGGGCTCAGGCCAAGGCACCTGATTAGCTTCTGTTTCTGCCGTATTATGTTCGGCCCACGTCCCGCCCACCAAATCTGTGCTGGAAACGGAGTTCCAATCCAGATAAATCTGCCTTCAAAACAGTAGCTAAGATCACTGGTTTTTTTTTTTTTTTAACCATGATGTCAGTGATGTCATGCACCCACTACGCACCACTACGCGAGTACCGGTTCCTAGAAGTTGAGCTGGCCCCGCCCACTCGCAGCTGGCCCCGTAGGCTGGTTGGCTCAGCAGCTGCGCATGCGTACTGCACACCTGCAGCCGTTGCCTGCACTGTCTGTGAGGAGGCAGGCAGGCAGGCAGTGTGGTGGCGGTGGCATCATGACCTCACTTCCAGCTATGACCTCACTTCCTGCCACGACATCACTTCCGGCTTATGACGTCACTTCCGGTGGGCGGACCCGGACAAGTGCCAATCAGAAGTGAGTACCTGTTCCTAAATCATTTGGATGACACCACTGCATGATGTGAGTTTATCCAGTGTGATCCGTTTGCCACCCTGCGAAACAGACATGCTTTGCCCGTCTCTATAATACACTTACTAACTACCCAAAAGACAAAGCTACAGGAAGCTGCCAGGCTGCAGGTTCTATCATCACTCAATACAGGCAAGCATAAAACAAGGCGCTAGACAGAAGCTTAACATTGGGAAGGGGGGGGGTCTAGAACTGCCCGCGCAGCCTCACTGCACTGACCTGGGGCATAGACTTCGTCATCGGTCTGCTTCTCCCGGAGGGAGCGATCCCGTTGCTCGAGCCAGCGGGGGTCCAGCAGCCCGATCCGCATGTGCTCTTGCATCTTGCTGGCAGGAATCTTCTCCCCGGTGATGGGGGAGACGAGATACTCATCCGGCGCTGGGGTGGGAGGCAGAGGCTTGGAAGCTGGGGACGGAAAAAGAGCCGCAAGGTGAGACACGCTTCATTATCTGGCCTTGCAACACCGAGGACAAGGGATGCGGGCATCAAAAACACACCCGCTGGACGGACACCGGCTTACCTTTTGGGTCATAATCTTTCCTGACAATGACCTGATCGGGAGTAGGAGGAAGAGGGGGTGGCATTGGAGCTTCGGGAGGGGGTGGAGCTTTCTGACCCTCCTCTTCGTCGTCGGAGCCCTTCAAATTTAAAAGCGCAGAGTTGTGAAGCAGCAGCCGCCATCAGCAGGACCTTTGCTATCTGAGCCAACGTTTAATTGTGACAGTTCATGCTGTGCTTGGGGTGTGTGTGTGTGTGTGTGTGTGTGTGTGTGTGTGTGTGTGTGTGTGTGTGTGTGTGTGTGTGTGAACAGAGAGCCCAAAGGACCAGCCCAAGTCTCGCACTGGTTCACGCTTCTTCCTCAACTGGGGCCCCCCGATGCGTGAACAGGACCCCTCCCAACAAAGAGGAAACGAGCTCTGTGGGAGCTCCGCAAAGCCGTGTTCAGGCTCCGGAAATGAGCTCCGCAAAGCTGCGTTCCGGCTCCCCGACGTCAACCCAGCCTCCCCTCGGGCCAGCCCCTTTACCTCGTCCATGTCCTGCACTTGGGTGTCCTGGTCCAGCTGGGACGGCGCCTCCTCCGTCTTCTCCTGCTTCTCGTCCTCGTCGTCCGACTCCACCTCCATCTCCACCTCCTCGCTCTCGCCAAACTTCTCGTAGCGTTCCTGGATCAGGATCCGAGCGCCCAGCTCCTCGGGGGTGGTGGGCGGAGGGAAGTTTCCTGCAGCATCGGCGGATGGGGGAAATAATCACAGTCACCGGCGTCTCATCGCGGGGCCGCCACGTGACATTTCAACAAACGGAAAAGGAAGGCGGCGTCTCTAGGGATGCTTCTCTTTTTAGAGGTCCAACTGAATGAAAGGGGGGACAGTGAACAAGGGGAGAGAGACCAGCTGTTCTGCTTTCTTTCCTTGCAGGGACTGGAGGACCTAGATTTGAACTCTGTTTTCAACAGTCGGCAAGCTTCCTCTCTTCCCCTTCTTTACATCCCCTACGTTTAGTTTCCAGGTCAACTCCTTTCTGGCAATGGCAGAACTGACTCTCTAGTACTCCTGCTGAAAAGCTGCTGTGGATCATAACTGTTGGAGGTCACAGACTGTTTCGCCAGGGGAGGAGCCCTTGGAGAACACTGAATTCATTCAGCCTCTCTGAGCAGGCAATTGCAGAGTTCTCTCTCCCTCTCAGACTATACTCAGTACACTGAGGCCATAATCCTATCTATACTTACCTGAACAAACACCCCATTGACTATAAGGGGACTTCTGAATAGACATGCATAGGATAGACATGCCAAAGCCCATCTAGTCCAGCTTCCCATATCTCACAATAGTCCACTAGATGCCTCAGGGAGCACACACGATAACAAGGTGCAGGTATCTCGCTGTTACTCCCCTGCATCCTGAACTTTCGAGATAACCTGCTTCTATAACCAGGAGATTGCACGTACCCGTTGTGGCTTGTAACCTGCAATCGGCTTCTAGAAATCTGTCCAATCCCCTTTTAAAGGCATTCAGGTTAGATGCCATCACCCCTTCCTGTGGCAAGGAGTTCCATCAATCACTCACTGGGTAAAAAACGATTGGGCTCTGAAACTCTGTGGGAGGGTGTGCCATGCTGTTACATGGAATTTGCTGTCTAAAGTTTTCAGTGCCCTGCACTTGGGTAAAAGGTCATAGTGCAAAACTGCAAAGCTTCAGGAAAATATATCTTTCTTGTCCTTCAGTCAAGGCTGCTCGTCTCTGCTTAGGAATGTTTGCTGAGAATCTTTAGCTTCAGGATGTACCGGCTTTGCTACAGAAATTGTTTAAGTTAGATAAGCTAAACTACTGCCAAGAAGCTGAGAATTTGTTGTAACTGTATCCTTTTCTGATAAGGTTGGATGTGACGCCCTATGTTTTTTTTTTACATTGGCCTATACTGTTGCTCCCTTTCTAATGAAACGCCTGCGTAATTTCAAGTATATAATCTCATGTAATATGCTTTTTGCTGCTGCTCCTCAGGATGTTTGTTTTGAGAGAAACTGAGGCAGCCTCTGCGCAGAATAAATATTGATAAAACCTTCCTCCGGCCATCCCGGGTCTTATGTAAGATAGTCATCAGGTAACAATGCCAAGTGAACAGAACCAAAAAAAAAACCAGACCTTGCTCAGCAGGCTGGAAGTCCACCGTCTCCACCACCACAAAATCGTGCCAGTCGATCTGGGCATAGGCCACGCGCTCTCGCTCCTTCTCCTCCTCTTCCTTCTTCCGCTCTCGCTCCTGAAACTTGGCCCACTCCACCCGGTAGCAGGCCTGCAGAGGAAGACACAAGGAATCGTTCTGATGAAGGGTTGTGATACGCACAAGGGATCAAGGAACAAGCCTCACAACAGGATTCAGTCCCTCACTGAAGCAGCACAACTAGGCTGCTTTTTAACCCTAAAGGGCAGAAGATTTAGCCGAGAGGGTTAATGCCTCCGTTTGCCCGAAGATAACACCTGAAGATCTCAAGGTCGTGAGCTCGGGACTGCCGGAAGTCTCTGCGAGCAGCAGACCTTGGAAACTGCGGCTGATTACAAGCTGAGTTCCAGCTGCCTCGTGGGAGGAGGAGTGTGCTGAAATCAGCTGCATCTCTGGTGGCAGCAGGGAAGCCTCATCAGCCAGCAGACGACAGACGGGTGGCTAAAGAAAGAAGGCTAAATCCAGAAAGAAAGATCTGTTTGAGTGTGGTTCTTGAAAGACAGAACATTCTGTAAATTGTAAAAACCTTCGGGTTTGTGAGAAAGTCTGCCTATGTAAACCGCCTTGAGTTCAATCATTAGAGAAATCTAGTGATATTAAGAAAGGCGGTATATAAATAAATGTATTATTATTATTATTATTATTATTATATTATTATTATTATCATATGTTGCTGTGACAGTCCTATGCAGGCTGAACGTTGCAAGATAAAAAAAAATCATAGCATTTTAATTTGCAGTAGCAGAACACAACAGCCTCAGAACAAAACCTTGACACATAAAGGGGAACGTACTTGCAAAAGAAAAAAGAATGCTAGTTACCTGATCCAAGACTTCTTTCGGGTTTTCTGCTTCTTTCTTGAGTTTTATAATTAAGCCCTTAGGCGGGATCAAGATCTGAAACACATTTTTCAAGGTGTTAATGAGCACTCCAATCCCCTTTTCAAAAACTGAACATGAGAAATGAACCAATAAAGTTCATTTTAAACCAATAAAGTGCAACAAATCTCTCAGCACCACCAACATACATCTACCAATATTTACGCTGACTTTGGTGTTCATACAGTCGATAAAAAGGAAGTCAACATTTCCATAGTGTTTCTCATCCTTTCCTGTCTCCTGTAACTTAACAGATACAAATTCCATAGCAGAAAAAAACAAGCTTTGGGTGGTGGCAATCAGAAGGAGACAGGCTATGAATGACTGTCAGTTACACTGAACCCTACGCCTGTCTGCTGGTGGTCACCTGCACATTTGTGGCCCCTCATTCTCAGCGACACAGGCGCTGTTACCTTGGTGTACTGCTCAACCAGTTTGGTGAAATAGTTAAAGAGGCTGTGCTGGGGGCGCAGGAAGTCAAACTGGTAGTTCCGCTGCTCTTTCTGCATCAGCTGGGTGAGGAACTGCCGGCCGTTCCGAGCCACAAACTGGGCGGTCAGCTTCACCACGTCCAAGTCGAAGGCAGAGATGGAGGGAGGGTCGGCGATGAATTCAAACTCTGGAGGGGGCTCCTTGGGAACGACAGTCTCCTGAATCACCTGGGCCTGCACCTGCGAAGGGAAGGCACAGAGGGTTCACCAAGCGCAAGGAGCCCTGGTTCAGTTCACAGAAACCTGGTGCCAACACATTAAGGTAAAGGTTCCCCCACGACTGAATGGTCTGGTCATGACCGACTGTAGGGGGCGGTGCTCATCTCCATTTCTAAGCTTGTAGAGCCGGCGCTTTGTCCGAGGACAAGCTTCCGTGGTCATGTGGCTGGTGTGACTATACACCGTAGTAGCGCACGGAACGCTGTTCCCTTCCCACCAAAGTGGTCCCTATTTATCTACTTGCATCTTTAGGTGCTTTCGAACTGCTAGGTTGGCAGGAGCTGGGACAAGCAACCGGAGCTCACTCCATCGTGCAGTCTTGAACTCCCAACCTTCCGGTCGGAAAGCCCAGCAGCAGCGGCTTAACCCTCTGCGCCACCACGTCCAACACATTAGCAGTGCCTTAACTCCAAAGAAAAGTCCCACAAAAGTGGCTTTACGTGTATAAGAAAGATAATAGTTTGAGAGCCACTGTTCTTTATTACATCTTCCCTACTGGGCACTTCCACCTCCTTTAAAGGGGGCGACAAGCAGGGAAGAAAGCGCAAATTACTATCTTTACCACAGAGCCAGCCACACATGGCAGAGAAGGGCTTGGTCCATGTAAGAAAGATTCAAGATGCCCCAATTAGCTGCTAACAGCGCTAAGATGCCCCACCCCTGCTAACTGGGCAAGAGGCACTTTTTCAAGTGGTGTCCTCTTATATTTAGCAGGGGGAGAGCAATTGTCCCTCTTCACCCCAGCGCAGTGTCTTTCTCGTGGCTGTTGCTGGTGGTGTTCTCCATTCTTTTAGATTGTGAGCCCTTTTGGGACAGGGAACCATTTAGCTTTATTATTATTTGCCTGCAAACCGCTTTGTGAACTTTGTGTTGAAAAGCGGTATATAAATACTAGTGATTGATTGATTGATTGATCTCATTCTCTGCTGCCCGCTTCTCCTTTTGCCTTCCATCTTTCCCAGCATGAGGGTCTTTTCTAAACAGTCCCTTCTTCTCAAGAGGAGCACCACTTGGAACAGTGCCTCTTGCCCAGTTAGCAGGGGTTGGAACAGTTGTGTGTGGAACATGAGCAAAACATTGAGCTGAGGGTAAAGAGGTGTGCGTGGGGTAGCAAAACAGTTCCTGAGCAGAAATGATTGCACCAGCTGCCATTTTGCAAGAAGCTCCGCCTCTCCAAGTGGCCATGTTGTGCTTGGTAAAACCCCTGCTAACCGGGGAAGAGGCACTTTTTCAAGGGGTGTCCTCTTATATTTAGCAGGGGGAGAGCAATTGTCCCTCTTCACCCCAGCACAGTGTCTTTCTCGTGGCTGTCGCTGGGGGTGTTCTCCATTCTTTTAGACTGTGAGCCCTTTTGGGACAGGGAGCCAGTTAACTTTAATATTATTTGCCTGTAAACCGCTTTGTGAACTTTGTGTTGAAAAGCGGTATATAAATACTAATGATTGAGTGATTGATTGATTGACTTACCTTCTGGGGCAGCTGCTGCTGTGCGCTCTGCTGCGCCTGCATGACCTTCGGGATGGCTGCCGAGGGCTCCTGCGCCTTCCCTTCCTTGAACTCGTTGACCTTGTGCCGATAGTAGGCATGGTAAGGGTCGCTGGGGTTCAGGAAGTTGAACTTGGGGTTGTTGATCTCGTTCTGGCGAATACGGGCTTCAAACTCGGGCCCGTTCCTGGAAGGTTGGGCAGCAAAAAAAAAATCAGCACTGAAGTAACCCAACGGTTCCATCGAGGTCAGAAAAGACGCTTTAAGGACTGCGTTGTGGCGTGTGCCCTCCTGTATGCACAATTCGACACCTGAGGTCCTGCCGCTACTGACTGAGGTTCAGTTCATGTGTGCAAGAAACAGGCCCTACTACTTGTTGTGGCCCTGGGGCTCTGCACTGCCCTCTAGAGGGACAGGCTCATATGGTAATTGTAGCAGAAGTAGCCATGTAGCCATGGAAAGGCCATGACCCTTCTCTCCAACTCAGCTCCTATCTCCAGGGCACGCCCACCTCCCAGAGGCACACCTTGGGAGAGGCAGATCAAGTGGGCTGTGGTGGGGAGAAGGGAGGGCTTGCCCAAAACTAACTGAACGGACTTCACTTTGAAGTGGGCAGCAAGATAACGCGCAGGACCAGCAAGACAGTTGCAAACACTGCGTCGTCTAGAGAAAGCCTAAGAACCGCTAACGCAATTAGTGTGTATGCTAGTAAAAGATAATGAACAATAAAAGGGGGTGACAGAGAAGTGAAACTCTCAGAGATAGAGAGACAAAGACCTCCAGACCAGATCCTTGTTGTCAGTGTCTTTTCTTTCGCCTGCATCCCTACAGTAATCACCTTTCAGCACCTGGTGAAAGCCTCTTTTTTTTTTTTTTTTTAAAGGCTTTTAACAAACACCGAACCATTTGCTTGGCCTGGCATGAGACCTACTACAAAATCATGCTTTGATTTCTGTATCTCTACGCTGTTAGCAGCTCTGAGTTCTTCAGTGGAAAAAGAAGGGAAAATTTAAGAAATAAAAGCAAGTCTTTAAAAGCACCCTCCTTTTCTACTTCCACTTTCCATTTTAAGCAGTACGGTTTCAGTGGTGGAGTCGTTCGAGTTTTTGGGTTCTGTAATCTCTTGGGATCTGAAATGGTCAGCTAATATTAGCAGTATTATAAAAAAAGCTCATCAAAGAATATATTTCCTGGGCCAGCTTAGGAAATTTAATCTGCCTCGGGAGCTGCTTGTCCAGTTTTACAGAGGTATTATTGAATCTGTCCTCTGTAATTCTATTACTATCTGGTTTGGTTCAGCAACCAAACTCAATAAGCAACGGCTCCAAAGGATAGTTAGAACTGCAGAAAAAATCATTAGAACTGGCCTGCCCTCAATTGAGGATCTATACACTGCTTGTGTTAAAAAGAGAGCAGTGAGTATTGCTGCAGACTCTCTGCACCCAGGTCATAACCTGTTTGACCTTCTTCCTTCAGATCGCTGATACAGGATTATGTATGATAAACATCTAGGCACATGAATAGTTTCTTTCCTTGTGCCATTAAGCTGCTGACTTTATAATCATGCTGAGGTGTCGTTGGAGTAAATATCGAGGCGGTGTTTCATCTTGAATAACGCCTTTATCTGATTTTGTGTATTTATGCTTATTATGTATGTGTAGTATTGTATGTAAGTAGCCTGCAGCTGAATCAAATTCCAAGTATGATGTTCATACTTGGCCAATAAACTATCTATCTACCTGTCTATCTATCTAGTCCCCTGCCACCACACAAAGAAAGTCTACATAAATCTTGCAATGCCACGCCCTCATTGCATGATGGGGTGAAGGAATCAAACTAGTGCCAGAACCTCTCCCTTATTTTCTCTCACTATGATATTCTGTCCATCCAGTCTAGGATTACTTACCTGGCCACAAAGCTGGCTGTCTTGTCCACAATATTCCTAACCTCTGGCGGAGGGTAAATAATTCCCACCACCGGTTTGGTGGGTGTTGCTTCCTCTTTGGGTTCATCTTCAGGCTGCAGCAAGAATCAACATGCAAGACATGAGCAAGCACAACAAAGATCGTTCAAAACCACTATCAACAAGAGCAGTAAGTGCAGAACTGTTATCCGTTTGTTGCTTGTGGGCCAGCAGCATTGCTACAGAGAAGAGGTTCTGATCCAGGGTTATTCCTTACCAGGGTGACAGAACAGCTGGTGTAATGTGGGGGCTAACAAACTGAGCATTTAAAGCTTTTCTGGACCCATAATGTTAGGAGGAGTGCCTTTTATGTTCCTTCCTGTTTTATTAGACTGGAGTCAAAAACACCATGAGAGCCTCATCGTTTGTCAGTCTGGTGACAACCAATAATTGTCTTGTCATTTAAACCTGGGATCTACTGCCTGGGAACCTCACCAGGCTGCCATAGTTTTACCCAGCCTACTGCAACATACAACATTTTCGGTATGTGCAGTTCTGTCGCCCACACTCCTTCCCATACAGCCAGAGTGCTGTCAGCCTGGCTAATCTTCATTTCAGCCATATGCTTTAAGACCAGCAAACCAAAACCGTCCCATGTTAACCTCACCCCGGTGACAAAAAAAACCTGGATTTCCCCGTGTTGACCAACAATGCTGCAACACAACTGCGGAGAGGAAATGGCGTCATTTCTGCACACGGGTGTTAAACACACCATAACCCACAAGGTTTCTGCAATGGACCGGGTCAAGATAGCATGCTGTGCATCGCTTGCCTCCGCCCTCAATAAAACTGATCTTTTTCAGCCCACAAAAATATATAAAAATATATGTAAAAATATTTACGTGGCCCTTGAAGTGAGTTTGGAGACCCTTGATATAAACGGGTTATATGTTTAAAAAAACAAAATGCTTTATACTCTCAGCCCTCAAATTAAGATTTTAATTAGTTACACTTACACACACACACACACTTCTTTTACGGCTTGTATATTGCATGAACTCATACACCAATATAAGACAAAGCTACAAGACTACAACTCCCAGCATCCATCGCTCGAGCCGCAAAGCATCTTGGGAAGAGAACTACACCCCCTTTTCAGATAGGCCCGCCGAACCTCAAAGCGGGGGGGGGGGGGGCTTTTATTTTAAAGGAAAGAACTAAAAAATACCTGCTTCGCTTCAGTCGGCGCTGGCTGGGCAGGCGCCCTCGGTTTGCCGGGCCCGGCCGGCATAGCGCCTCCTCACTCGGCCGCCAGACGCGCCCCACTCCCCCGCCCCCCCCCCCCCCCCCCCCCCTGGCTGCCCGCCCGAGGATGCGCGCCCAGACCCGGGGGGCGGGGACAAGGAGCTCCTTGGGCGGGGAGGGAGGCGGCCTCAGAATCCCAGCGGCGCTCCCAGCAGCGCATGCGTGCAAGCCAACAGCGTCCCCACTAACTCTATGGTCCCCACGGTGACCGAGAGTGAAGGCCGACTGAGCATGCGCGAGCCAAGCAGACGCGCAAACGGAAGAGAAAGCCGTCTGGTTACGATGGACTTTTTTTTTCTCGAGTTTGATTTTGTTTCGGACAAGGAGTTGGTTTCGGACTGATAACACAGTCCCGGCTTTCCTCCCCGGAAGTTGTTTTTTTATTTAAAAAAACCCCTCCCTCTACAGTTTGCGCATGCTCAGTCCGCCTCTGAGGCGCTCCCTCATTGGACCGATCTGCCGGAAGAGGCGGGGTCGTTCAGGGGAAGGGAAACGGAGAGCCGTTGTGCGCGTGCCTAGAAGGTGTCAGCGGTTGCCATGGCAAACCGAAAAAAAAAAAGAAACACAGGCGCGTTTCAACCACGCCTGGGCATCCGCTTTCCGCCGAGTGAGTCTTTCCACTGTGCCCGGCTCCTGCCTCGGGCAGCCATTCTCCGCCTGGAGCCCCTCCTCACTCCAGCCTGGGCTGCCCGCGCCTGCGCGGTCCCTTTGGGGAGGGGGCGCTGCAGGGTGAGTGCTCCTGAGCACGTGCAGAGTGCCTTCCACGCCTCCCCCCCCCCAGGCTTCTGCAACCCCAGCAAAACAAGGCTTAACAGCACAGGGTGTTGTGCAGTACAACGACGCCCGAACCAGAGGACAGCCACTCAGATTGGGTGTGATTAGTCCGTGGAACTCCTTGCCACAGGATGTGGTGATGGCGCCTGGCCAGGATGCCTTGAAAAGGGGGCTGGGCAGGTTGAGGGAGGAAGAAGTCCACAGCAGGTTACAAGCCGTGTTGGGTACATGCAACCTCCTGGTTTTAGGAGCAGGCTGCTTCAAAATGCCAGGTGCAAGGGAGTGGCAACAGGATGCAGGCCTCTTGTGGTCTTGCCTGCTCTCTGGTGGGCCACTAGGAAGCTGGACCTTTGGCCTGATCCAGCGGGGCTCTTCTTATGTTCACAGTCCTAGTCAGGCTACACAGGAGTCAGCTCCACTCCCAGTTTATACACCTATAGCTCTGTATGCACTTATGCGCCCCGTGGAATGCAGTGGGCCTCCCCTCTGAAGCTGAGAGGAGGCTGTGCCTTGCAAGGGACTTGCAAGAGACTTGCATGGGCTGAATGCTGAACCCTTCGCCCCCCCTAGGAATCCGGAGTCGCTCCCTTTAACCCTCTGAGTGCCGGCCAACCAAGTAGAAAAGCTCTTTGCAGAGGAATTGGGAGGGGGGAGGGGGGAGAGTGAAGTGGGCGGAGTCAGCCCTAATTTTAACTAGTGGAACTGAGTTCCCCCGTATTCCCCCTGCATGACATCACTGCCTTCCTTCATCCCCCCTCCCTCCCACACTTTCCTCCAAGCCACTGTCGCCTTCCCACAGATGCTAACTGTTACCCGCGTATGCATGCTGATCGTCACTCGGATCTCTTTCTCTCCCCGCCCCATGCCCAGGAACATCTATTCTAAGACCCGAGCGCTTTGCCGGTTGATAGAATGACGTCGAGGGCGACAGCATGACGACTCTGCTGGTGAATCGGAACTGCATGGAGAGTTTGCGGGAGGACATTACTGATCTGCAAGGGACGGTGGTCAGTGTGTTCTCCCGAGCTGGGGCCGTACGCTACCCTTCGTGGAAGTTTCCTGATAAAGTATCCTGTGACCTGGACCTGGTATCTTTGCTGGAACACTATGACTTTGTGGCAAATGACCCTGAATTTACCCAGCATTCCCATGTGGTTCTCTTAGAACTAGTGATTGACAGGTGAGGGTACTTTCCCATCAAGACCCTACATCAGGATTCCATTTTCTGGCTGCACAGATTCCCCACTGTCTTCTGGGCTGCTTTGAGCCCATCTAGTGGCCAAACTAATGAGAGTGCAATCCTAACCTGGAGTTAGGCCAGCAAAGTTTGGCTAGCACAAGGGACACCATAAAGCACGTTTGGACCACTCTCGGAGTCAGATGGGATGGCGCACATCTGTGTGCTGGCGTCTGTGACTCCGAGAGTGGTCCAAACATCCTTGACAGTGTTCCTTGTGCCGATCAGATTTTGCTGGCCTAGCTGTGTCAGCCTGACTCCAAGTTAGGGTTGTGCTCTGAGGGCCCAGGGACAAATCATGTGGCTGGTGATGTGAGATTAGAACCAGCAGCATAGCTAAAGGGAGTGCAGGAGTGCAAGCTGTCTGGGGGGGGGCAACAAGCTGAGCTTGACACTGGTGGCCAACATTGTGAAAACTTCGATATGTATGAATAATACCATCGTGTGATCTGTCATCGGAAAGTTAATGCAGAATGCAGTGAAACAAGCTGGAATACCTATATTCTATGAAAAGGCATGGCCAGTTTACCAGAAAATATTTAATTAATTGGTTAAGTTAGGCAGTGTCCTAACTTGAATTGAATGTCCTTATTTGTTTCTTGTTGTATTTATTGTCTATTGTTTATGTGCTAGTGTTAGTATGTATGTAGCCATTATCTGAAATCAGATTCCAAGTATGGTACTCATACCTGGCCAATAAATATTATCAATCAATCAAATTTTATTTCACCGTGCGGGGGCCTACCAGGGGCGAATCTATTTGAAAGGGCGCCCATGGCTCCCAATGAAAATGCACCCCAGGGGCACGCAATGTCATGACATCACATCGTGACGTCATGACATAGCACCCCGCCCCTTTTAAGAGGCGCGTTCAGTTTGCTGCTGCCGGCCCTTTAAGGCCACTGGCAGCGAACAGAACGCAGCTGGGGCGCCGTGTTCTGTTCGCTGCGGAGCGAACAGAATGTGGCGCCCCGGCCGCGTTCTTTCTGTTCGCTCGTGCCGGCCTTAAAGGGCCGGCAGGAGCAAACAGAACGCGGTGCCGCCCAGCGCCCCGCCCCCCTTGAGAAGCGGGAGGGGGCGCCGGGTGGCAGCGCGTTCTCCTCGCTCCGGCTGGCTCTTTAAGGCCAGCCAGAGCGAGGAGAATGCAGCGCAGGGAGCGGGCGGGCTGTGGGTGCCATTTTGGGGGGGGGGCGCCATGCGAACGGCACCCCCTGCAAGATGGCGCCCATGGCTTGTGCCACCCCCTGCCACCCCCTAGTTACGCCCCTGGGGCCTACAAAAATCTTCTTTGACCCCTGGTAGTAAATGCCGTAGCGACGCCACTGATTAGAACCCAGCTTTTCCTCTGTCTGACCCCTGTAACATCCTGGTTCACGCATTACCAAACTGGATTTCTTTTCTCTCCGCCAAAGGCTTCTGTTGCTGCTTCAGAGCTTCACCGGGTACACCGAGAACCTGATCAATGATGAAACGGTATCCCCCTCCAAGGCAACAGGACCGTGCATGTCCATCGGGCTGGCTGTGAAGAAGTACTGGAACAGCATGCTGAAACTGGGGGCCCTCTATCAAGAGCTCTTAGCTGAGGTATGCCGCCTGGGCAAACTCGTCCTGCGTGCATACCAAGCAAGCTTCTGCCAGGTCGTGTATGCCCAGATATTTGTGGTGTTCCCTGCCCTGTGTGTTTCCCCGTGATTTCTGCTGTGAGTAAAGCTCTTATGGTATCCCTTGCAAATCCAAGCCCCTGCCGAAGACATCTGGGGTTATAGAAAGCTGGGGTAGTGTAATGTTAAGAGACCCAGGGCACAATCCTAAGTTAGGCATTAGGCAGGCACAGTTAGGCCAGCAAAGTTTGGCCGGCACAAGGATGAACTTAAAGCATGTTTGGACCACTCTCGGAGTCAGGGAGGATGGCGCACGTCTGTGTTCTGGCCTCTCTGACTCCGGGAGTGGTCGAAACATACTTTACAATGTCCCTTGTGCAGGCCAGACTTTACTGGCCTAACTCCTGCCAGCCTAACTCCAGGTTAGGATTGCACTCTGAACCGCGAATCAGGGCTTCTCCTGTTTTCAATCTTGCCTGTGCTATGAACTCACCCGGTGGCTTTGGGCAAGCCATTCCCTCTCGGCCTCAGTCTTGCCCATCTGCAATACAGGGATAATAATGCTTACCTACGGGGTTGATGGAAAGATTACAACAGAATTCTCCAGGCAAAAACACTTTGAATACCTAGAAGCACTATCTAAATGCTTCTAATTATCAGTTGTTTGTCATTGTGTGAGGGTCGTTGGAAAGATCACAACAAAACTGTTTATGCAAAACAGTTTGAATACCCCAAAGCACTATATAAAAGGTAAAGGTTTCCCCACAACTGAATGGTCTAGTTGTGACCGACTGTAGGGGGCGGTGCTCATCTCCGTTTCTAAGCCTGTAGAGCCGACATTTTGTCCGAGGACAAGCTTCCGTGGTCATGTGGCCGGCGTGACTCTACGCCGTAGCGCACGGAACACAGTTCCCTTCCCACCGAAGTGGTCCCTATTTACTTGCATTTTAGGTGCTTTCGAACTGCTAGGTTGGCAGGAGCTGGGACAAGCGACGGGAACTCACTCCATCACGCAGTCTTGAACTCGCAACCTTCTGGTCGGAAAGCCCAGCAGCAGCGGTTTAACCCACTGCGCGACCCCGCCCCTTCAAAGCACTATATAAATGCTTCTAATTGTCATGGAGAGATTTCTTCTCTTCTACCAGTGTGCTGTCAGAGTCCTTGAAGCAGCAGTCCTGCCCCCAGGAATTTGGCTTTGTTTGTGTTCCTGTCTTTCAATAAAAGTGGCAAAAAATGCCGGCCGCTGTGCCCAGTTCCAAGTTCTATGTTTGTGCAGTGCAGATGTGGCTTGCATGCAAACCTCCACCCCACCTCTTGGGAAATAAGAGCAAACAGCTGCATTTGGCAAGCTAAAGCCTTTTCTCTCTCTCTCCTGTATAGAAGAAATGCAATCAAGGCGCCTGTACCCCAGAAGCATCCAGAGCCGAGAACGAGTGCTCAAAAAGCTGGTCGTCGGAGTCGTACATGACCTTACCAAGCTTCCAGTCTTCCCCGTTGACCTTGTCCGCCTTCAGCCACGCTGGCAGAGCCACCGTCGCCCCCTTTCGTGCCAAATCAGCGCAGGCTGCCGCTAAGGAGTTCAAGAATTCCCACGCCCAGACCATCGAGTCGTCCCTCATCCCCTGCGACGCCTGCGAGAGGGCCCAGGCCAGCCTCCGGGAAGTGGGCAAAGCCATCATCAGCATCTGCAAGAGCCAGAACCTCCCGTCGTCCCTGAGCAAGTTCCTCGACCTGGTCGAGGAGACCATCGGTCAGAAGCCCCTGACGGCCGTGGACATCGGCTACTGGGCGGCCGAGCAGAGCAAGGACCTCTCCCGGATCAACAAGCACCTCCAGACGCTGATGGGGTTCATTAACCCCTTAAAGGAAGAGCTGAAAGAGATCGAAAAGCAGAAGGAGACGCTGAAGAAGCAGCTGCAGACCTTTGACAGCTGCCTTCAGGAGGAGAAGGAGGGCCTGGAGCGACAGCGGAAAGAGGCGGAGCGGCTGTTTGAAAAAAAGACCGCGGAGACCCGTCAGCTTGTGTCCGCGCTCAGACAGGACAAGGAGAACCTCCAGAAACGTGAATACCCTTCCTTGCCTCTGTCTCTTAGCCAGGGCTTCCCCTCCATCGCAAGCCTTTTTCCCCCTGGGTTAAAATTAGAGTCAGACAACACTGTATGGAATCAGCCGATTTTTATATGTGGGTTTCTTGAAGAGGTTCTGGGGCAGCAGGCAGCATCCCCAAAAACATTTAACGGCGCAATCCAAACCCAGAGTTAGGCTGGCTCAGTTAGGCCGGCACAGTTTGGCCAGCCCAAGGGACACCGAAAAGCACTTTTGGACCACTCTCGGAGTCAGGGAGGCCGGCACACAGACTTGCGCCATCCTCCCTAACTGCGAGAGGGGTCCAAACACGCTTTACGGTGTCCCTTGTGCCGGCCAAACTTTGCCGGCCTAACTCCAGGTTTAGTTAGGATTGCGCCCTCAGACATGCACCCTTTCCCCCCCTCTGCCGCTCTGTGGCAGGGATCCCTTCCAGCATTCTCAGCGCATGAATTCTTGCATAATCAGTGTTGTCATCTAAATGATTTAGGAACAGGTACTCACTTTTGATTGGCACGTGTCGGGACCCGCCCACCAGAAGTGACGTCATAAGCCGGAAGTGAGGTTGTGGCAGGAAGTGACATGAAAAAAGCCCTTTTTGAGGCCTCAGGCAATTTTAAACTGACCCAACAGTTGCAACAGTATTCCACAGCACCCCCAGAACATGTTAAGGAGGCCTGGCATCATGTTAAAACCACAGAGCAGCTCATTTTTCAGTGGCAAGGCAAGGCAAGGCTCCGCTCGCTGCCTGCCTGCCTGCCTGGCTCTGAGAACGTGCAGGCAACTCAAACATGCAGGAAATTCAAACGTTGCAGGGGGCGGAGTGGGCGAGTGAGTGGGCGGGGCCAGCCATAATCCTAGAAACCAGTACTCGCGTACCCCCGCGTACCCCCTGCATGACATCACTGTGCATAATAACCCTTGAATAGCATGAACGAAGAACGTTAGAGGCAAAAGCATTGCGCCCTGAGTGTGGGATAGTTGTAGACTCTGCAAAGGAGGTGGGGTCCTTGGGAGCAGTGGGGACCGTCAAAGTGTTCCCCAATTCTGATTCAGCTGAAGGCAGCACTCTGTGCTCACTCAGTGGCCTCATCTGCTGCTGTTCCTCCCTCCAGGCCAGCCGCCCCCCCCCCCCGCTCTTTCCCCCCTGCTTTGGCAGCTGCGTAGTTAAACTGGGTGCCCTGTGGCTTCTTCTAGGAGCGGAACACTTCGAGGAGAAGATCTCCACCTTGACAGAGGCGCTCCAGCAGCAGCAGGCTGCCATCCAAGAGCTAGGTAAGGCGCACCTGCGATCGCATTCTTCGGGGGGCCCAGCCGGCCGCATCTCTGGCCCGCCACAGCTTCGTCCAACGTGGCACCCGGAACACTTGCTGAGCGGTGCGCCCAGTTGCCATATATTTTCCGGTGGGAGGAAGGCGTTTGGAAAATGCACCTAACCGATTGGGACGGGGATTGATGGGTGGTTTGACTAACAGATTGAATGGAGGATACCTGAGGCTGTCGGGACTGGGATTGTGGTTGGGACGAAGGTTGCTGTCGGGAATTACTGTGTGGCTGCCACACCCCTGGAGCCACCGCCTCGAGGAGGGAGGTGGACCCGTGCAGCTGAGCAGGGTGGCGTCTGGGGGTGCCTTGTGTCAAACCAAGGTGGCTTTTGATGCTAGAAGGGAAGCTAATTAGCCTACTGCAGGCGTAAGAAGAGCCCCATCGCTGGATCAGGCCAAAGGCCCATCTAGCCCAGCTTCCTGTATCTCACAGCGGCCCACCACGTGCCCCAGGGAGCCCAGTAGACAACAAGACGCCTGCATCCTGTGGCCACTCCCCTGCACCTGGCCTACTACTAACATAAGGAGGTTGCACCACCCATCATGGCATTTAGCTCATGATGGACTTTTCCCTTTTAAAGGCATCTAGGCCAGATGCCATCACCACCTCCTGTGGCAAGGAGTTCCACAGGTTAATTACCCGCTGGGTTAAAAAAAAAAGTATTTCCTTTTATCTGTTCTCACACTCCCGACACTCCATTTCAGTGGCCGTCCCCCGGTTGTGGTGTTGTGAGAGAGGGGAAAAAAACCTCCCTCTATCCACTTTATCCACCCACCCACCCCGTGCATGATTTTGTACGTCTCAAGGCATAAGGTTGCAGACAGGGAATTTGGCACAGCAAAGCACCGGCAAAGTTCCCGTCGGCTCACTGAGGTTCCAAGCGGCAGCCCTGGGCACAATCGTTGGGGGGCAAGTGCCGTGGGACTCGGGCTTAGGCCGTCACTCTGCTTGTCCCAGTTGACTCTCCTGAGTTGACTCTCCAGTGACTCTCCACTCTCCAAGGGTGGGCCTGTGGGGGTGTGCTCTCTCCCGTCCCCCACCCAGTTCCCAGCACGGAGCCGTGGTTGGCTGGCACTCCCCGAGCCGTCCTGTGTCCGCAGAGCGGAGCAAGAAGGAACTGCTGGCGGAGATGAGGGCGAAGATGGTCGACAAGGGTGATGCGGCCAGACTGGAAGAGCGGGTGGCGCTCCTGTCCGGGCAGCTGCAGAGCGCCGAGCAGCAGCTGCAGAGCGCCAGCACCGAGCTGAACAAGGAGAAGGCCAAGGTGGAGAGCATCCTCCGGCACAAAGAGGTGGGGCGGGGGGGGGGCTCGGGGCGGGGGGGGGGTTTCCGCTTGCCGGGGGCTCGGGCTCTGTGCAGCCTTGCAGCGACGCGATTGGAGAACCCAGCCTGAGCTGGGAACCTCGGGGCAGGGCAGTCCCATCCATTAGGCTGAGTAGGCTGAAGCCTAGGGGCGCCGCAGGGACTAGGGCCCGTCAAGGGTCTGAGCGTCAGCCTGATGTGTGGGGCTCCAGCTCCATCCTCTGGGGACCCCTTCCAGCCCGCTAGCCTAAGGTTGGGGGTTGGCTGCAGAGGGGTTTTTGTGTGTGTGTGTGTGTGTGTGTGTGTGTGTGTGTGTAGGAAAAGGGACGCGTTGACTGAGCTGTGGAGGTCTTATTTGTAAAGGGAGGGGGAGGAAAACATGCCTGCTCTCCTGCCCCCCTGGGCAGTAGTGTCATCCTGTAACGAGCTGCCGGAACGCTAGGCGGGACTAACCTCTTGATTGACAGGCAGTCCGTGACGTGTCACCGCCCGCCCGCCCACCGCGGGGGCTCCCTCCGGCTGGCGCCCCCCTCCGCTGCTTGCCTAGGCACCCAGCACGCCCCCCCCCCAGGCAAGCGGGCACCCCCTCCGAAGCCAGGGGTGCCCGTGCGGCGGGCGGGCAGGCAGGCGGCGACGCGTCACGAACGGGCAGCCAATCAGGCGGTAAGTCCCGCCTAGCGTTCCGGCAGCTCGTTGCCGGATGACACCGCTGCACCTGGGGCTTCCGCTTAGCGTGGCAGGAGCTTTCCTGAAGAGTTTCAGAGGGGGAGCCCCCAAATACCTGAAAGCCGAGGGGTCCAGCATTGGCCAACACGGCCCTGCCTCGGGGTGGATCTGGGGGGTGGTGTGGGGCTCGACTCCCCACCATGGCTCCCATCCAGCTCTGCGACCCCATTGGGGTCCCAACCCATAGGTCGAAGAACACTGTTCTAGATGGGGGGGGGGAAGAGAGAAATAAACGGGGGCCTGGCCGACGCCTCCTGCTAGAAAACACTGTTTGCGAGCCAAGCTCTGCTGACTGCGTTGCTGCCCCCCAGTGGTGGAAGACGAAAGCTCTGCCACCGCCACCGCCTGGATTGCTCGGCCCGCTCCGGCAGTCTGCATTTAGCCCCCCCTCTCCGTCTCTTTTGGGACGTGGTGGCGCAGCGAGTTAATCCACTGTTGCTGGGCTTTCCGACCACAAGGTTGGGAGTTCGAGACTGCGCGACGGAGTGAGCTCCCGTCGCTTGTCCCAGCTCCTGCCAACCTAGCAGTTCGAAAGCACCTAAATGCAAGTAGATCAACAGGGACCACTTTGGTGGGAAGGGAACGGCGTTCCATGCGCTATGGCGTAGAGTCATGCCGGCCACATGATCGGACAAAAACGCCGGCTCCACAGGCTCTGAAATGGAGATGAGCACCGCCCCCTACAGTCGGTCACGACTAGACCATTCGGTCGTGGGGAAACCTCTACCTTTACTCCGTCTCTTTGGCAAGGCACTCCAGGCACTCCTGTTGTGCTCTGGAGCATCATTTTGCCCTCTGTACTGGGCTATGGGACGTGGTGGCGCAGCGGGTTAAACCGCTGCTGCTGGGCTTTCCGACCGGAAGGTTGGGAGTTCGAGACCGCGCGACGGAATGAGCTCCCGTCGCTTGTCCCAGCTCCTGCCAACCTAGGAGTTCGAAAGCACGTAAAAATGCGAGTAGATAAATAGGGACCACTTCGGTGGGAAGGGAACGGCGTTCCGTGCGCTACGGCGTAGAGTCATGCCGGCCACATGACCCCGGAAGCTCGTCCTCGGACAAAATGCCGGCTCTACGGGCTTTGAAACGGAGATGAGCACCGCCCCCTACAGTCGGTCACGACTAGACCATTCGGTTGTGGGGAACCCTTTACCTTAACTCCCTCCTGCATCGCAGGTGCCATTCAGAACATTCCTCTGGAAGGTCTGTGCAGCATTCAGAGACCTTTTGGCTCTTCCTGGGGGTCTCTGCTGGATTCTTCTGATGGTAGATAAATAGGGACCATTTCGGTGGGAAGGGAACGGCGTTCTGTGCGCTACGGCGTAGAGTCACGCCGGCCACATGACCACGGAACTTGTCCTCGGACAAACGCTGGCTCTTCAGCTTAGAAACGGAGATGAGCACCGCCCCCTGCAGTCGGTCACGACTCGACCATCCGGTCGTGGGGAAGCCTCGACCTTTACTCCGTCTCTTCGGCAAGGCGCTCCAGGCCAAGCAGGCCACCCTCGTGCAGCACCTGGACAGCCTGCACCAGGAGTGCGAGCAGCTGAAGACCAGCCTGGCCGAAGGGGAGGACAGCGAGTGCCTGGCGAAGGAGGAGCTCCAGCAGACGCAGGCGGAGAAGCGGGAGGTCCAGCGCCGGCTGGAGGCCCAGCAGGTCTGTGGGGCGACTCGGCCCGGCCCGTTCCCCGCCTCCAGCCCCGTTTATTCAGCCCCTAGAGCAGCGCTTCCCAAACTGTGGTCCGGGAGCCAAAATCAGCAAAGCACCCCGGGCGGCCATATTGAAACCGTGGGGATGCTGGGAAGGGGGAGGGCTGTGCGGTTGTGTTGCTTGTGCCAAGGCTGTAGACGGGCTTTATTCAGTGATGTCATGCAGGGGGAACGCGGGGGAACTCAGTTCCTCTAGTTAAAATCAGGGCTGACTCCGCCCACTTCACTCTCCCTCCTCCCCCCTCCCCATTCCTCTGCAAAGAGCTTTTCTTCTTGGTTGGCCAGCACTCAGAGGGTTAAAGGGAGCGACTCCGGATTCCTAGGGGGGTGAAGGCAGTGATGTCATTCAGGGGGAACGGACCAGAACGGGCGTTCCGGATCCTAACGGGCTCCGTGGCTGGTTCCGTTTTCCCGACAAGTGCCAATCAAAAGTGAGTTCCTGTTCCTAAATCATTGGAATGACACCACTGGCTTTATTCCCTTTCTGATTCACTTTCCTATTGGAAAAAGGCTGAGAAATCGCCCACCTTAATGCTGCCTTCTCAGGAAAGCAGCAGGCTCTGGCGTCACAATGACGGCACTTCTGGCCGTGACATCACTTCTGGTGGGGCCTGGACAGATGGCAAGTCTAAAAAAGGGGTCCCGGTGCTGAACAGTTTGAGAGCCGCTGCCCTAGAGACTTTGGAACGGCCCGGCGGTGCGAGCGGGAGTCTGGGAAACGGAACGGCCCTTCTGCCTCCCCGCAGGAGCTCACCCAGAGGGCGGAGGAAGAGAAGCTGAGCTTGGAGCAGTCCGTGTCGGCCCTGCAGAAGACGGTCTCGGAACTGAGCAAGCTGGTCCAAGAGCACAAGGAGCGGGAGAAGCTCTTGGTGTCCTTCCCAGACCTCCACATGCCCGTCGAGGCACAGTTTGAAAGTAAGACCCGCGACGCAAAGGGAAGGGCGACAGAGCACCCCGTGCACCAGGGCCGCCTTACATGGGAACGCCTGCGGAACTCCTTGCCACTTGGCTTCCAGGCTGCCTGTCTTTTCTCTTGCATTCTGACTAAAGGCCAGCTGCTCCAGGAGGCCTTTGGGGAATTGTTTTGGGGTTTCCACCTGTAGGCCCGGGGTATTTGAGGGACCGCCTCCTCCCATATAATCCTACCCGTGCTCTGAGGTCATCCGGGGGGGCCCTTTTGACTGTGCCGCCACCAGGAGAGGTGAGAGGGGTGGCGGCCAGGAATAGGGCCTTCTCGGTGGTGGCCCCCCAACTTTGGAATACCCTCCCTACCCCTTAGAGTTAAGAACTGCTCCCTCTTTGGCGGTATTTCGGCAGGGGCTGAAGACCTTTTTATTTCAGCAGGCTTTCAGTTGCTGACAGGCTGGCTGGTCTTTGCATCCTTTTATATTTTTGTACTTTTTATGATCCATGGGATGTCTGTTATACTTTTATATTGTATTTTTATATTGTTTTTAATTACTGTTTTTAATTATGATGTACTTTATTGTGTTTTAATTTTGTTTTTGTAATGCCGCCTTGAGTGCCTTCGGGTGGAAAGGCGGGGTACAAATTCAATAAATAAATAAATAATAATAGGCCAGCTCTCAGGTTCTAGAGAGTTTCGGCACAGAAGGTTTTGGCGGATCCTCTCTGGCCAAGGAGGAAAATCAGCAGCTGAGGCCCAACTAGCGGCCCGAAAGGAAAGGGGCTCCGCGCTCTGCAGTGGCTTGACGCCAGCAGCCTTCAGGGAACTTCAGTGCCTGCTGGATCAGGCCAGGGGCTCATCTAGCCCAGCACCCTGCTCCCCAGTGACCAATCAGAAGTCCCCCTGGGAAGCGGGCATGGAAGGCCCGAAAGGAAGGAGCGCCTCTCTCATTGGGGCTCCTCCGTGGCTGGTCGCCGGAGGGAGGTCTCCCCGAACCACCTCGAGCAGCCGCCGTTGGCCGAGCCCAGCCCAGAAGGGATGGCCCGTGGGGGAGAGGGGGCACCCGTGTCGAGCTTGGAGACGTGGCGCCCTCTCGGTGCTGCAGTTGCCTCTCCCGCCCTGGGCTCAGCGGCCGCCCCTGTGCTTTTTTTCCTTTCGCAGGCACCGGGAACATCATCGAGGACATGGAGAAGCAGCTGCAGGCCAACAACATCCGCATCAGCGTCCTGGAGGAGGAGAACTCGCGCCTCCGGACCAACGTGGCCAAGCTGAAGGAAGCCGAGCGGCTGGGGGTGCTGAAGGTGAAGGGGGGCCGGGCTCAGGGCGGAAGCGGACAGTTTCCCACAGCAGTGTCACGAATGGCAGGCCAGGCTCCGATCCGGGGGGGGGTGGTCTGGAAGGGCCAGGCCCCGGGTACGGTGATCAGCGGGCACCTGCCTTAGCTGCTCATTCATTCATTCATTCATTCATTCATTCATTCATTCATTCATTCAAATAGTATTTATATACCGCTTTTCCACACAAAGTTCACAAAGCGGTTTACAGGCAAATAGTAACAATAAAGTTGAATGGCTCCCTGTCCCCAAAGGGCTCACAATCTAAAAGAATGGAGAACACCCCCCAGCAACAGCCACGAGAAAAGACACTGTGCTGGGGTGAAGAGGGACAATTGCTCTCCCCCTGCTAAATTTAAGAGGAGCACCACGTGAGAAGTGCCTCTTGCCCAGACGCAAAAAATTCAGCGCTCACTCGCTCTCCCTCCAATTCAAAACCGCTTGGGTTTTTTGTGTGCGTGTCTCCCCCCCCCCAAAAAAAACAAAAACACCCTAGTAGATGTGACATTCCCACAGTCTGGAAAGAGCTTCCAGGATAGCGAGCTCTTTCTCTTACACTTCTGACCGACCAATTCATGGCTAGCTGGTAAATTCATGGCTAGCGCGATTTCCCCCTATTCCCGACGGCCAAAGTCCTCGGACAAGGCGACGTGGGCAGTTTGGCATCCGTGCAGCCTCGGAACCCTCTCCCAGCCGCGCCCCGCAAAAGGAAACCGCGTTGCCAACCCCAGTCCTGGGCAGCGTAAACTGTGGCCGCCTCCCAACTCTCGGATCCTTGCCGAGCCCTCACCCAGATTTCCTCTCTCTCTCTCTCTGCAGCTTGTACCACCGACCCAGCTGTGGAATCCCTCCGTGGCCAAAGGCAGCTATGAGAACAGCAGGGTGGAGCAGCCACCGGCAGGGTGAGTGGGACAGTTCTCAGGTCCCCCAATTCACACAGGCGCGTGGCATCAGGAACAGAGAGGGCCCCTTCCTCGCTCGCTTGTTTGTCTTCCGAAAGGGGATGTTCTTTTTCCTCTCTCACAACACCAGAATCAGGGGGCATCCACTGAAATTGAGTATTGGGAGAGGAGGTAAAAGGAAACACTTTTTAACCCAGGGGATAATTAAGCTGTGGAACTCCTTGCCACAGGCGTGGCATCGGGCGTAGGTGCCTTTAAAAGGGGATTGGGCAGATTTCTGGAGGAAAAGTCCATCACGGGCTACAGGCCACGATGGGTGGTGCAACCTCCTTATGTTAGAAGTAGGCTACTTCAGAATGCCAGGTGCAGGGGGAGTGGCCACAGGATGCAGGCGTCTTGTGATCTTGTGTGCTCTCTGAGGCACCTGGTGGGCCGCTGTGAAATGCAGGAAGCTGGGCTAGATGGGCCCTTGGCCTGATCCAGCCTAGGGGCTCTTCTGATGTCCTTCTGTTCCTTCATCACATGCAGGCAATTCCCAGTGGCCAGTTTGCAAGGAGCGGCACTGGGGCCTCCGAAGCCAGGAAGCCCCCTCCGGAACGGATCGTGGAACAGCCACCCCCCCGGCAGCTCTGTGTCGCAGAGGACCCCCAGTAGCCATCTGGCCAAGCCTCCCACGGCCAATCTGGCCCACAAGCCCGCCGTCTCGTACTCCTTCCTCTCCGAGGGCGCAGCCAGCAGCAACTACACCAGGGCGAAAGGGAGAGGCAAGGCCCCCGCCCCCCTGTTCCCCTGCCCACGGAAGCACCGGAAGTAAAAGGCCCGCCAGGAGAACGGGCTTGGAAAGTGGCCGCGGGCATCGCTGGCCTTCTGCAACATGGCAGGACGTTGGGGGGGGGGAGAACCACAGTGGCTAGACCACGCGGGAACAGCGGGCTCCCTCCCCCTGAATCACTGGCGATCATGAAGGGACCCCCCTCGAGCCCCAAGGCTGCGGGACAGAACCCCCCCGAGCCGAGCTGCGGGACAGTTTCCGAGGGCGCATAGGTGAGATGGGAGGAACCCGTCGTGGCCTTTGCTCCTCCACAGAGGACCTTGGGCATCTCCCACTCCGCTCTTGAGGGACCAAAATAAAATATTGGGGAAAAAACCCCGACGGAGAGTCAGAGTTGGGTTCCAGTTTTTCAAAAAAAAGAGAAGCACAGCCTTTTAAAACTCCAATCCCCCTGCAGCCTGTAAGTGCTTTGAGTGTGAGCTCCCCGGTGGAATGTGAGGTCCACCCCCCTGACTCAGACTGCAACCACTAAAGCCCGATTTAGCATGTTGTGGATGAAGCACCCTCTCTGTGCCCCACCTTTCAGAGCACAATCTGGGGCTCTGTTGTCCTTAATCCCTCCCTTTCCTCATCCTCCGCTGGGCGGTTGTCCTGTTTTTCCCCGTGGGCTCTGCCCTGCCTCAAAACCTTTTGTGAGTTACAAAGGCGGCCAACCCTTCCTTGGGGCCGTGTGGGGGCTGAGAGCCCGCACCCCGGCCCACGCCACCAAATCCCGCCCCGTCACACTGAGGTGCACCATCCTGGACCCCGAGAATCGTGGGGTGGCCCGGCCCGAGGGGGGGGTGGCGAACCTTGCAGAGGAGCTGCTGCCAGCCAAGAGCCGCGAACGCCAGAGATTGCTGTCCTGTGGGTCAGCCTTCAGGCAGCCTCCGACACTGCAGTGATCGTCGTGTCACGTCAACCCACAATTCCTCCTTGCTTGGTTTTCTTTTATTAGTTACAGGTAGCTTGATATGCCCCAGTGGTGCATTCCAGACAGAACGTGGTGCCTCTAATAAGTTAGTATAAATAAGCAAGCCACCCAGATCCCGTTTTTCCCCAGCCAGCGAGCCCCTCCCGTCAGGCACAGCACCTCTTTTCAGTTCTTTCCCCCACCCCGGCAAGGTGTCAAACTGAGCAGCCGCCCCAGGCCTGCTCCCTTCGCAGGGAGGGGGCATCGGGCCGGCCTCACGACAGCCCCCCCTACCCACTCCAGAGCCATGCCGCTGGACGTTCCGGGTCGATGCACCAAAAGGGCAAATGGAGTCGGGTCCCGGGCAAAGAAGCGCCACTGGACCCGAGAACAGACGAGCACACGAACAAATCTACACGGACAACGCTTCCCATCTCGAGGAAGTCCAAAGTGCTTTCGCCGCGGCCGCCCGGGCACGAAAGCGGCCCCCGGACACGCTGTTCGCAGCCCCCTGCGTGCTCCTCCTTCCCCGGGACTGCAGGCAGGCCGTCCTTCAAAGAGTCGCTAGCTGTCTTGACAGCAGTTTCCTGGAAGGGGAAAAAAAAGTGTCACAACAAATCCACCCAGCCAGGTGACTAAGGCAGGCTCCTCGGAAATGAGACTGGAGAATGGTGTCCACCGATTGCCTGCCTCCACCATTGCTTCTCCCTGGCATTGGAAAAGAGGAAGCACAGAGGAGAAGAGAGGAAGGCTAGAGTGTCTCCGTTATGTCCCCTCTTCCTTTTCACAGCCAAGAAGGGGGCAGAACAGCCGAAGAGGCCAGGGCTACGCTGCCAGGTACAAGAGGGGGCAGCATTGAGCGTTGGCGCCTTCTGGCCCCAGGAGGTCTTGGCTCAGTCCCAAGGAGAAGGGCAGTGCCCCCCCCCGGGCTGATTTGTACAATGGCCAGAGGGAGCTCTGATGCCCTCAAAAGCATCAAGAAGAGAAGCGGCTGGCACGGTCAGGTCTTGGAAAGAGGGTGGATGCTCCTGAGAATGTGCAGAGTTCCCTTTTCCCGAGTAGAATACAAATCTATATATATAAAAACGGACGTGGGTATGTTTGTGTGTGTGTATGTATGTATGTATGTATCGGGTGTGTATGTATGTATGTTATGCATAGGCTCGGGAACGCCTGGACCGATCCGCACAAAACTTGGCAGGAATACACCTTGCAGCCTGGAAAGAAACACTGCAGGGGTCAGACCCCCCTACAGCCCCCGAGGGGGGAGGGACAGCGAGGGGATTGTATTGGAGTGAAAGTGCTGCCACCCTGTGGTCACAAAGGATTCTGCAGGTCATGAGCTGGGATTGCACTCACTGAGCTGATACACAGGAAGAGACCTCAGAAACGAAAGTGAAACTGCTTTGCACTGCCTGAGTGGCCCAGGCTGGAAAGAGCATGATCCAGAGAGTTCCAGCACCCAGTCGGATCTGAGAGGGATCTATTTCCAGAGGGCTAACTGGCCACCTCTTCCTGTTTCTCACACGTCGGTGCTATCCTACCACAGGACCTGCAGACAGTGTTCAGTGAGTGTGACAATTGCATTACGCTCCTTTGCTTGAGTCTGTCCCTGTATTCATTCCTTCTCCTAATAGAAGCTGGGGATACTTTGTCCCCCGGGCAACGCCGGGTAACAAAAGGCTAGTTATTTATAAAATCCATGCTTGGGGCAGACTGCTCCAGCTGCTTTCCCTTTAAATCTTACAGAAAGTAGGGAAACGACCCTGAGGATGCTGAACGTCCACAGATTTTCCTGGCCTTGCTTTCTCCGGTTTTGGCAACCGGCCAAGAGGCCACCATTCCGGCTGGGTGCCTGCGTGGCCCACGGCCTCTTCTGGGCCAACGTCACCCCCAAGGTCAGCCCTGAATTCTCCAGAGTAAGCACCGGACTCACGAACGAGCAACAGCCGGCACGAATCACGAGTGTGGCAGGGTTGAAGTTCAAGCCGGGCCCAGACGCCCAACTTTGTGGGAGGGGGTGAAGACTGCCTCTGAGCACACACAGAGGGCCTTTCCTTCCACACAACTGCAGCTTTGTCCAAGCACCTCTGGGATGACAAGGAGGTGGCTCCCAGGCAGGCTTGGCACAGCTCTGCCAAGCGCTCCTGCCAGCTCCAGGGCAGAAATCCGGGCCTTTCTCCCAAGCCTGGTTGCGGTCCCAGCTCTGCTTGCTCAGAGGCAGGCGGCAAAGAGCTCAGCGAGCACCGACAGCGAGGGCGGGGGAGGTCGGAGGGCAGTGGTGTCATCTAAATGATTTAAGAACAGGTACTCACTTTTGATTGGCACGTGTCGGGACCCGCCCACCAGAAGTGACGTCGTAAGCCGGAAGTGATGCCGTGGCAGGAAGTGACATGAAAAAGCCCTTTTGGAGGCCTCAGATGATTTTAAACTGACCCAACAGTTGCAACAGGATTCCACAGCACCCCCAGAACATGTGAAGGAGGCCTGGCATCATGTTAAAACCCCAGAGCAGCTCATTTTTCAGTGGCAAGGAAAGGAAAGGCTCCGCTCGCTGCCTGCCTGGCTCTGAGAACGTGCAGGCAACTCAAACATGCAGGAAATTCAAACGTTGCAGGGGGCGGAGTCGACGAGTGGGCGGGCGAATGGGCGGGGCCAGCCGTAATCCTAGAAACCGGTACTCGTGTACCCCCGCGTACCCCCTGCATGACATCACTGTCGGAGGGGCTGCTGCCCACGGACGCGAGGGGGGGGGCTCTTACCCAGGACGTTGTCTTTGCAGAGCGGGCAGGTCTGTTGCAGGAGAAGCCAGGGGTCCACGCAGTCCCGGTGGAATTCGTGCAGGCACGGCAACACGCGGAGACACTGTGGGGCAGGGAGAGGCAATTGGGGCTCCCTTCCAAGCCCACTGGCCGGCCAGCAATGCTGCCCTTAACAGGGTCTGATGCCTGGCTAGTGCCAGCCAACCTTTGCTGGCTTAACTGCGCCGGCCTAACCTTCAATACAAATTATATGTTTTGAATTTTACAAAATTATACAAATTGCACGTTTTGAGACATACAAAATTATGCACGGAAGGGACAGAGTCGATAAAGGGGTGTTCTTTTCCCTCTCTCAGAACACCAGAACCAGGGGGCATCCGCTAAAACTGAGGGTTGGGAGAGTTAAAACAGATAAAAGGAAGTACTTTTTTTTACCCAGCGGGTAGTTAATCTGTGGAACTCTTTGCCACAGGAGGTGGTGATGGCATCTGGTCTGGATGCCTTTAAGAGGGGATTGGACAGATTTCTGGAGGAAAGGTCCATCGTGGGCTATAGGCAATGATGGGTTGTGCAACCTCCTTACATTAATAGTAGGCTACTTCAGAGTGCTGGGTGCAGGGGAGTGGCCGCAGGATGCAGGCGTCTTGTTGTCTCCTGCCTCCCTGGGGCACCTGGTGGGCCGCTGTGAGATACAGGAAGTGGGACTAGATGGGCCTTTGGCCTGATCCAGCAGGGCTCTTCTTATGTTCTTATGTTCAATGTGTCCCGCCACTGGTTCAGATGGGAAAAAATGCATTTGGCTCAAAGTCCCCTCTAGTAATGCACTCACAGCGTGCCCAGTTGCGCGTTGTGCGCAAGCATCTTCATGAATACACTCTCCTTAAGCAGAATGGGAAAAAAGGGGGAGATGTAACCATGGAAACGTGCTAGCCTTGGCTTCCATTCCGCTGGAGCAAACTCCTCTCTCCCAAGGCACACCTCGGGAAAATAAGGTGCGCTGTCTTTGAGCGGCGGCTGGCACACTCCCCGCTAACGAGGGCGCTTGAGGGAGAGAGCAACACAGCTTGGAGAGAACAACCAAGTAGTGAATCGTCGTACAAGCAGGCAGAGAAGCCAAAAACCATTAGCCAATTAGATCTGTGTATGCGTTGTAGAGAATGTGATAATAAAAGGAGCCTGGGGCGAAAAGGCTAGAGAGAAGCCTCGGGAGAGAAATCTCCGGACCAAACTTCCGCTGTCCGTGTCCTTCCTTCATAACCCCAGATTAGGATTGTGCTGTGAGGGTTGCCGTCCTGAAGACAGCCACACACGCACACACACAGAGGGGCAGTGGTGTCATTCAAATGATTTAGGAACAGGAGCTCACTTTTGATTGGCACTTGTCGGGAACCCGGAACCAGCCACGGAGCCCGTTACAATCCGGAACGCCCGTTCTGGTCCGTTCCCCCTGAATGACATCACTGCCTTCGCCCCCCTAGGAATCTGGAGTCGCTCCCTTTAACCCTCTGAGTGCCGGCCAACGAAGAAGAAAAGCTCTTTGCAGAGGATTCGGGAGGGGGGAGGGGGAGAGTGAAGTGGGCGGAGTCAGCCCTAATTTTAACTAGTGGAACTGAGTTCCCCCGCGTTCCCCCTGAATGACATCACTGCAGAGGGGGGGAGGGAGGGAGATGCAAGAACTACCTGATTCTTGTGGAAGCGGTCCAAGCAGATGGCGCAGCTGTCGATGTCGTGAGCCCAGGCCCGGGCTGCCTTGCCGGGGTGGTAACGGCGGGTTTTCAGTGCCGAGAGCCTCTGTGCAATGTGCTGCTTCAGGTCCAGCTGCAGAAAGAAAGCTCGGGGTCAGCGCTGCCTGCCTGCCTGCCTCGACCCCCGTGGGATCTTTCTTCCTGGAGGAACCAGGCCAGGGCACGTGGGTCCCACCCAGTGACGTCATGCAGGGGGAACGCGGGGGAACTCAGTTCCACTAGTTAAAATTAGGGCTGACTCCGCCCACTTCACTCTCCCTCCTCCCCCCTCCCCATTCCTCTGCAAAGAGCTTTTCTTCTTGGTTGGCTGGCACTCGGAGGGTTAAAGGGAGCGACTCCGGATTCCTAGGGGGGCGAAGGCAGTGATGTCATTCAGGGGGAACGGACCAGAACGGGCGTTCCGGATCCTAACGGGCTCCGTGGCTGGTTCCGGGTTCCCGACAAGTGCCAATCAGAAGTGAGTTCCTGTTCCTAAATCGTTTGAATGACACCCCTGGTCCCACCTCAGAGTCTCGATCCGGCTGGCTCTGCCGGGACTGCCGCTGCGCTTGCACGATCACCCCCGTGCACAGGATCAGGGCGATGAGCAGGATGGCGTTCCACAGCTGCTGGAGGTACTTCTGCAAGGAGAGTCGAAATGAGAAGTACAGCCTGAACTTTTAGGGTCAGGGTTTTTTTTTCGTGCAGGTGGGGAGAGAGCAGAGGGGCCTAAGCACCCCTTGCCGGTTTCTCATAAAGCAACAGAAATGCACAATGCACCTCAGTGCATCTCGGCGCTGTTCAAGTAACGTCAGGTGCACGGATGAAGCCGGATCAGGAGGTCTCAGGGCTTAGCTTGGAGACATAATCAGAGCCCCGCTGGATCAGGCCAAAGGCCCATCTAGTCCAGCTTCCTGGCTCTCGCAGTGGCCCACCAGATGCCTCAGGATGCATGTAAGTCCACAAGATACTTGCAGCTCACTGCGTCTGGCATTCCGAGGTAGCCTGCTCCTAAAATCAGGAGGTTGCACCACCCATCATGGTGAGCATTTCAGGACATACAGAACATTGCAGTGGGATGCACAAAAGACCGGTGTCCCTTCACCTGCAGACACACAAACCTGGACTCGTGAGCCGTTCTCTCCAGTGCAGATGACTCCCTGCCACTCTCCATACAAGCCCCCCCGGGAGAGGCCGCAGGTCGACCACAGGGTCAGCGTCACCCCCCTTTGAAAGAGGAAACACACAGAGCAATGACTGTCAGGCCACGGCCCAGCAAGGGAAGCAGGCAGAAAGATGGATTCCGCATACAGGAAGTCCAAGCACAGGCGAGGCACACACACATACAAAGGCAGAATGGTTTTAGCCACTTATTTCTGACCAGCGTGGGAAAAATTGCTGATTAACCTGGCCAGAGGGCAGGGAGCCTCACCTCTGCTGAGATGTCGCTGCTGAAAGTGCTGCCCCCCAATAATTAGTCTCTTCCACATCTTGAAAACGTGATCAAGATCTGCGTATTTTCTATTTGCAGCTAATGAGCACCTAAGTGAGAACAAAAGTGCTGACTTCTGCTCAGGACCTGCTTTACGGCATCACTTCCTGCTTTATGACATCACTTCCTAGGAGGTCCCTTTATGACATCAGCACTGCCCTCTTGGATTGCGTGAGAATCGTGGGAGATTCTGCGCCTCCAAGAGGGCCGCACCCGGGAATGCCGGGAAGATGGGCACTTCCTCTTGGATCGCGCAAGAGCCAACGCAATTTCATCAAAATTGCGATCCAAGAGGCCGCCACAAAAGAAAGGTGCTATGATCCTGGGAAGTCTGAGAACTACTGCCTTTAGGAATGGCCTGGTAAATCCCTCCCCCTCCTCGCCCAGACAACGATTACATACCACGTTCTCCAGCAGCACCGCCTGGTACGTAATCTTCGCTGTTGCCCTGAGACCTCTGCTGGCAAAAAAAAAAAAAAGAAGAAGAAGAATGGAGAGGTTTCTCCACAACTCCATCGCGCGTCACCAAAAGTCAAGTGCGGACTACTTTGGAGGGGGTAATAACTAATGAATTTTCTACAAACCAAGGAGTTAAACAGGGATGTATATTGGCCCCAACTCTGTTTAACTTATTTCTGAATGATCTGGCACCCTTATTGGATAAAGCGGATGGCCACCCCCCCGAAATTAGACAATCGCCATGTCCCGATATTACTGTATGCAAATGACGCGGTAATATTATCACTTATGCGCATCGGTCTTAGAAGGTTAACAAATGCCTCGACTTTTTTTCATGCAATAAACTACAACTCAATTTTGGTAAATCTAAGATTTTAGTGTTTGCCAAGACATGGAACCCTTTGAAATGGAAATTTAATAATATGGAGATCGAGCAAGTTAAATCATTTCAATATTTAGGCCTAATATTTTTGTATAATCTTTCTTGGGTTGGCCAACGCAATAGGGTGCATTTGGCAGCGTCTTTATCTGCCCAGTCGATTTGTCGCTTTTTTCTTTAATAAAGGTGGAGCATTTATTCCTGCTGCCCTCAAAATCTTCTCTGCTAAATGTATAGCCCAAATTTTATATGGAATCCCCCTTTGGATCCAGGCATGAAATATCTCAATTGAACAAGTGCCGGCTGCTTTTTTAAGAAAGATCTTTGGCCTTCCTAGGTGTATATCATATGCTGTCCTGTGTTTAGAGTCGGGACAGAGAAAGTTGGAGACACTAGCGTGGATTCATGCCACTAAATATTGGCTTAAAGTGTTCTACACGAATGATGAAAACGATTTGCTGCGTCATTTGTTATCGGATCCTTTCTTTACAGCTGAACCCTGGACAACTAAAATTGTTAAATTAGGCATTGAATTGGAGACCTTAGGATCAGTTTCACTGAATGAGGCTTTTAGACTGATTAAAATGAAGCTGCTTGCCCTCCATGATCAGAATGTGTTGAGGTCCGCTAATACACACTGCTCCCCACTATACCATCAAATTAAAATCAATGTTGGTCAGGTACCTGCTTATCTGTATATTCTGGAAAGCCCCATGATTCGTAGAACCTTTCTACCTTTTGTAGAAAGGTCTTGATGCCTTTAAGAGGGGATTGGATGGATTTCTGGAGGAAAGGTCCATCGTGGGCTATAGGCAATGATGCATTGTGCAACCTCCTTACAAAGGTGGTGGGCTACTGGTACCAGGTGCAAGGGAGTAGCCACAGGATGCAGGCATCTTGTTGTCTCATGCCTCCCTGGGGCACCTGGTGGGCCGCTGTGAGATCCAGGAAGCTGGACTATATGGGCCTTTGGCCTGATCCAGCAGGGCTCTTCTTATGTTCTTATGTTAACCATGACGCTGGCCAGATGTAATGCTGTTCCATCTGAAATGTTGTGGGGGGGCGATACAAGGGTCTTCCTTACTCAGAAAGGTTTTGTCCATGTCAGCAAAAAGCCACTGAAACGCTAGAGCATATTTTTTTCTATTGTCCCCTACATCAAGTGAGTAGAGATCTTTATTTACAACCTATCTTGAATTGCACTAGCCTGAACGCTGAAGAGGAGGTCTAAAAGTCATTATTTGAAGTGCAGGACCCAGTGTTCATTAATCAACTAGCTAGATTTATTGCACATATAGTTAAGACCAATCTCGGGCATGCAGCTGTGATTCCATTATAATCTTGGTGAAACAAAATAGCGTTTTATTTGGGGCATTCTTTTAGCTCTTCTTTTAGCTTTTTCTGTATAAATTGGTGGGTGTGTTGCTGTATGCCTAATAAAGGGTTTTTTGATTTTGATTTGATTTGAACTCCATCGCGCTGTTCAAAGAGGGAGGAAGAAGTGGACGCCCACTTTTCAAGGAATCCCAATCCCCAAAACTAGTGGAACAAAAGCAACCCCCTAATGAAAGGGGCCCCATTCTCATAAAAAGGTATAGGTTTCCCCATGACCGAATGGTCTAGTCGTGACCAACTGTAGGGGGCGGAGCTCATCTCCGTTTCTAAGCCTGTAGAGCCGGCGTTTGTCCGAGGACAAGCTTCCGTGGTCATGTGGCCGGCATGACGATACGCTGTAGCGCACAGAACGCCGTTCCCTTCCCACCGAAGTGGTCCCTATTTATCTACTTGCATTTAGGTGCTTTCGAACTGCTAGGTTGGCAGGAGCTGGGACAAGCAACGGGAGCTCATTCCGTTGCGTGGTCTTGAACTCACAACCTTCCGGTCAGAAAGCCCAGCAGCAGTGGTTTAACCCGCTGCGCCACCACGTCCCTCCCATTCCCATAGCAGAGCCAAAAGCAGTGACCGAACCACTGAAACAGGAAGATCTGCAGTGCTCTGTCACCCAGGGTGCAGAAAGAGCAGACATATTTGACCGGGACACGGTTGTCCAATGGCAATGGTCCTGTTGCTGGATTTGGCCAAGCCAAGGAGCTTATATCACTGGAGGGAACATGACGTCACATTCTTGAAGCCATGGGTATAAACTGAGATCATTGCCGCGAAGGAGGATTGCCGCCGCGGAGTCACGAATCAAAATCTCCCTGCCCGTGTGTAAAAGTTAATCTCAACGTCTTTAATCATGCCTGCGTGTTCTGCATACGGGTGTGCGAATCACTGGACGAAAAATGGGATTACTTTGCACAGGTAATTAAAATCATTGTGATTCGTTGCTACAGAAAAATATTACTTCATAAAGTATGCAGCCCTTCACAAACTGAAGTAGATATGAAGAAATAAAATAAAAATAATAATATGTAATATTTTTGAAATTCTGAACGTTAACAGAATTTGTTTTATGGGAGGGTGAGTGTAGAAGTTTAAAAAAATACTCTTAATAGCCTAGAAGTAAAAAAGAATTACTCTCATATTGACAACTACTTGTGTTATACATTGAGAGATTTTAATGTAATTTTCCTACATATTTATCTAATTTTTGCCCACCCTCCCCTTTTTTTCTTTCCTTCCCGTTCACACTTTATTTCTGCTTGTGTAGATTTCAAAAAATAAGTCTGTCAAAACAGTGCAATCCGAGTTTAAATAGACAGCAAGTGGCATTTCGTCCGGTGTGTTCAGTAATATAATTACACGGAATTAAACCTTGGAATTGCATATTAACTCATAATTAGGTTACCAATGATGTTTCTCCACGATCACACGTTGTTATTTTGCTAAGTTTTTACTTCAGGAGTAAACTATTAAGTCCTAAACATCACGCGAAAACCAATCTGAAATGCTTGGAATCAGCATTGTTTTGAGTATAATTACATCACCGCTAAGCCCGCCCCCTGGCTTCACTTTGTCCCTATCTAATGCATGGGATGGCCACCCCTTGGGCCAAGCCCCGCAGTCGCCACCGTGCCCGGCCCCAACTTCCTGCTCCCCGCACAGCCAACCAATCTCACCGCAGCAGAGCCCCGAGGAGCCTGGTGACATTCTCCGACGTCTGGATGACAATCACGGGCTTCGAGAGGACCTGGGAGACATCCAGCTGCCATGAAGAGAGGAGAAGGTTCAGTGGGGGCTTGCTGGAAAGGCCGCTTGCCTCTTCGTGCTCTCCTGGCTCTGAACGCCAGGGCACCGCTTACCTCTCGGAGCGCGTTCTGATTCAGGGCAAGGATGAGCAAGGCCGACGCTCCCAAGACAAGGGCCCGTTTCATCTGCAGAGGAGGAAGCCAGACACAAAAAGAGGATCGACACGGCCCAAAAGGAGTCAGTTTGTCCCTTCTCCAGAAAATACGAACGCAGAAAAGTTACTCAGCGGGTCATTAATCTGTGGAACTCGTTGCCACAGGAGGTGGTGGCGGCGTCTGGCCTAGGTGCCTTTAAAAGGGGATTGGTTTCTGGAGGAAATGTCCACAGGCTACAGGCCATGATGGGTGGTACAACCTCCTTATTTTAGAGGTTGGCTGCCTGGGAATGCCAGATGCAGGGGAGTAGCAATGAGATGCAAGTCTCTTGCTGTCCTGTGTGCTCCCTGAGGCCTCTGGTGGGCCACTGTGAGATACAGGAAGCTGGACAAGATGGGCTTTTGGCCTGATCCAGCAGGGTTCTTGCGTTTTATTTCCCTCATATTTACCTCATAAATTTACCTCAAAAAGCCAGATACAATGGAGTGGCCAGAGGATGCAGGCATCTTGTTGCCTTATGTTCTCCCTGAGGCATCTGGTGGGCCACTGTGAAATACAGGAAGCTGGACAAGATGGGCTTTTGGCCTGATCCAGCAGGGCTCTTCTTATGTTCTTGCATTTTATTTCCCTCATATTTACCTCAAAAATTTACCTCAGAATGCCAGATATAAGGGAGTAGCAACAGGATGCAGGCATCTTGTAGCCTTGTGTGCTCCCCGAGGCATCTAGTGGGCCACTGTGAGACCCTGCTTATGACTTTACAATGCACGCTTTCCCCATGAGCTTACTCTGTTTGCTCCCAACTTCCATTGATCAAACTGACAGAGCCTGGGTTGGGGCCTGGAGGGGTCCACACAGCCCCCTGCCCCTTTAGCCGGAACAGACCAACAGCCCAATCGGTCAGAGTGCCAATTCAGAAGGAGGCCCCTCCGACTTCACTGGGACAAACCCTGAAGGGAAAGCATTGCATGAGGTTGCAGCTTGGTACAAGATGCACACACACTTTTTTTCCTTTCACCGAGTTTTGTCTGTTCTCTCGCTGGGAATGCAACGGGTTCTGGCACACAGCCCAAGCCAGAAATAACTCCTTACATCCGGCACCACACCTCCCTCCCCATTCCAGACTATAATTAAATTTAAATACATCATTCAAGCAATCACACGCGCTTCCTCCATACTCCATCCCTTTCCCTCGGTTGTCTGTGTTGTTCATCTAGTGGGCCAATGTGAGATGCAGGAAGCTGGACAAGATGGGCCCTTGGCCTGATCCAGCGGGGCTCTTCTTCTGTTCTTAAGGCCCAGACTGAGTTGCAAGTTATTATTTACCTCAGAATTTTACCTCATAAATTTACCTCAGAATGCCAGATACAAGGGAGTGGCCACAGGATGCAGGCATCTTGTTGTCTCATGTGCACCTTGAGGCATCTGATGGGCCATTGTGAGATGCAGAAAGCTGGACTATATGGGCCCTTGGCCTGATCCAGCAGGGCTCTTCTGATGTTCTTAAGGCCCAGACTGAGTTGCAAGTTATTATTTACCTCAGAATTTTACCTTAGAATGCCAGACACAAGGGAGTGGCCACAGGATGCAGGCATCTTGTTGTCTTGTGTGCTCCCTGAGGCATCTGGTGGGCCACTGTGAGATGAAGGAAGCTGGACTAGGCGGGCTTTTGGCCTGACCCAGCAGGGCTCTTCTTACGTTAAAAGCCCAGACACGGTTGTCTGTGTTGTTAATACTGAGATTGTAAACCCTTTGGGGCAGGAAACTATCCTTCCACTTTCCATCAAGCATCCCCAGACACTGATGGCACAATCATAAAGCACAATGAAATTTGATAAGGACCAGCTTTCCCCTGTTCTCCACTGAGGAGCCACATGGTTTCCCTGAAGGCAGATCAGACGCCTGTTTCAGGAGCAGAATACATCCTTTCATGAAATGGTTCCCACCTTGCTAACTACAGCTGCCGTGAAGGACTCCTCCTTGCTACCCCTCAGGATCTCAGCCTGCTCCTCACTCAGCGGCACAACCGCGATCCAGCCCTCGTCATCCTCCACCTTAGGATCGGTATCCCCCACCTGGAAAAAGAGGGAGACACTAGATTGGTGTCTGTGCTCACAGTGGTCCTCCTTGCTTGCATGAGTTCCCAGGGATCAAAGGAACTATTGATCTGCGGAACTCCTTGCCACTGGAGGTGGTGATGGCGTCTGGCCTAGGTGCCTTTAAAAGGGGATCGGGCAGATTTCTGGAGGAAAAGTCCGTCGTGGCCATGATGGGTGGTGCCACCTCCTGAGGAAGCAAGCTACCTCAGACTGTTAGGAGCAAGGGAGTGGCAACAGAATGCAGGCATCTTGTTGTCTTGTGTGCTCTCTGAGGCAGCTGGTGGGCCGCCATTTAAAAGGGCAGACCATTTAAATTCTGGGGCGGGGGGGGGGGAGCATATTCGAAGTATCCCACCATTGATTTTGGGGAGGAATTTGATTTGCAAGGGGAGCTCCCAGCTGGGGCAACATTAGGAACCCCTCTGATTTAATTGGGGGGGCGGGAAGCACCAGACCCTTTCTTGTCCTTTGGGGGAAAGGAGCCAATGTGGGGGGGTGGGCACTGCTTGCTGGCGGAGCGGGGAGGGGCTCTCTCTGGCAATCTTGGTGCAATGAATGAAATGGGGGGAAGGCAGTACTGGGAATACTGGGGAAAGGGGGGCAGTGGATCTTGGGGAGGGGGACAAAGGAGAACCACCACTACACCCCCTCTTTGCTCACCAGCACCAGGCTGCCCCGGATCTCCTCCTCCTTGGGGGGCTGCTGCTGCTGCTGCGATGGGGGCTTCTTCTCCTCCTCCTCTTCCTCCTGCGCCTCCCGGTCCCTCTCCAAGCCTGGCCGGCCCAGCAGCGCGCCCTGCAAGGTGTAGCCGCCGCCGCCGCCTCCCTCCAGCTTCTGCGGCTCCTCGGAGGGCAGCGGCGCCTGCAGCAGCACTTCCACCCGTGCAGCCGTGGAGCCCGGCACCGCGGCAGCCGCCGACGCCAGCAAGCCCCCCAAGTGGCCCAACAAGCAGGGCAGGAGCACCGGCGCCGCCATCAGCGCGCTGCGCCTCCTCTGCTCCCAGTCCGCGGACGCAGCGCCCGGCCAGGCCCGGAGGAGGAGGAGAAAGCAGCGGCGGGGCGGGCGGATGAGCAGCAGGAGGGGGAAGAGGAGGGCTCTCTTGCCTGCCTGCCTGCCTGCCTGCCTCCACCCACCCCGGAGGAAACGCGGCTCCGCCGGCTGCGGTGCTGGAAAGGCAAAGCGGGTCCGGCGGAACGCGGCGCCACTTGGCCCCCTGCGGCTGGCGCGCCCAAAGGGCCTTGCTAAGGCTGCAGTCCTGTGCATAAGACGAGAAGACGGGCTGGATCAGGCCAGGTGCCCATCTAGTCCGGCTTCCTGGATCTCACGGTGGCCCACCAAGTGCCTCAGGGAGCACACAGGACAACACAATACCAGCATCCTGTTGCCACTCCCTGGCACCTGGCATTCAGAGGCAGCCTACTTCTAAAACCAGGAGGTTGTGTATACCTATCCTGGCTTGAAACCTGTGATGGACTTTCCCTCCAGAAATCTGTCCGGTCCCCTTTTAAAG
The DNA here is from genome assembly GCA_029204185.1 of Lerista edwardsae. Classification (NCBI taxonomy): domain Eukaryota; kingdom Metazoa; phylum Chordata; class Lepidosauria; order Squamata; family Scincidae; genus Lerista; species Lerista edwardsae. The sequence goes on from JAJKFI010000059.1 coordinate 3,255,164, forward strand.
GCGCCTGAGCCAGGTGCCATCACCACCTCCTGTGGCAAGGAGTTCCACTGATTAATTACACACCGGGTAAACAAGTATTTCCTTTTATCCCTTCTAGTCCAGGTTGTGGAAATCCTGGTTCAGGATGTCCTGTAGTTTTGTTCTCACCACAAGGAGGCAGTGTGGATTGATCTTTGGGGGGGAAAAAAATCCCTTCAGCAGAAATTGGCCCAGCTATTGCGATGGTGGTGGGGGCAGGATGTGAGGGGGGCAGTAGGACCCAGGAACAGTGAAAAGCAGCCTGATTTCACCTTCCTTTCCCTTTGAAAGCTTATAGCAACTCGGGGGCAACCAGGAAACTGGGGTTTCACTCACACCCAATGGCGTTTCTACAGGGATGGCAAAGCTCTAAGTTTTGCAAGAAGCCTTACCTTGCAGTAGAAACCACTCCTCTCCTGCACCGTTTTAGCCAGTCCTCACAGGGAACAGCAACATCTTGGCGTTGCTTACTGGCTACAGCAGCAAGGGAGAGGAGGGATTTACATGACAGGGTCAGGCTTCTTGCAATACTTAGAGCTTTGCCATCCCTGCCTCTGCTCACACCTGGTCATTCGTGGCTCACTTGAGATTTTTGAGTGCGGATTCATTTCAAGCCATCCCATCAGCTTGCCGAAAAGGAGAGAAAAGAGAGCTGCTCTGCCGGGTGGAAAGAGCAAGAGAAGCCCAGATACCCAAGGCATGCATACGATCTGCCTGGTGAGCTGCCCATCAAATCCAGATGGAAGCCATGACACTAGTCAAGATGTTCCCTTCCCGTGCCTGATACAGGCTGTCCTCATTATCCGCTAGGGTTCAGTTCCGGGAAATTCTCACGGATAGCGAATATGCGGATAACGAACCACTGATCCTATGGGATCAACGGGGCTAGGTGCAAGGGGCACCTTATCTGCCGACAAAAGGAAGCCAGCAGAGTGCAGCAGGAAGTGCCCAAAGATCTTAAATGCTGCAGAGCCCTTCCAGAGGCTGCAGGGACCTTCCGAACGGCACCTGCGACCAGCATCGACCCCTCAAACATGGCCGGTGGATGCTTCTGCAGGCCACTTTAAAGGGGTCGGTGAACTTTCAACACAAAGTTCACAAAGCGGTTTCCAAGCAAATCATTAAAATCAAGTTCAGTGGCTCCCTGTCCCAAAAAGGGCTCACAATCTACCGAACACCCTGTCACGATACCCGGTGCAAGAAGACAGCTATACGGCATCGAGGGGGGTGGGAAGAACAGGCCAAGGCGTCAAGATGGATCCGGGCTGGTCCTGCGTCCCTCGTGAGCAGGACACCCCCCCAGCAACAGCCACTAGAAGGACACTTACTGCATTTAATGTATATATAAAGATTCTTAATCTCCATCATCGTCTTTGGAGAGTCTATTACGACAGATTGCGTCGCCTCCTATTATCTCTGAGAGGAACCCAAGCACCTTGTAGATCCTGCTGAATCAGTTTCGGCCCGACTTCCACCCACTGCTCTGTAGGCACTCCAAAAGTTAAGCTGATTAACTCTCCACTTCCTTGGGGAGTGCAGGGGTGTCGAAACCCCACCTCTTTGGGCTGTTCTCCTTTAAGTTGAACCTCTGGAATTAAAGCCCAAAACTTGGAAAGCCTGCCAGCCTCGGAGGTTTGCCAGAGAGCAGCACCTGGTTTTCGAAGGCTGATCTTCCATCCACGTCTTGTCCCTTCTCTGGCTGGGATATCTGATCTCCTGCCTAATCTGAATTGACCTCCCCACCCTCCACCCGTTGCAAAGGGGTCACTAGGGCTTGAGGCACCCGGTGCAAGAGCAAATTGCATCACCCCCAATGATAATAATAACTATTACTCCTATTTATATACCGCCTTTCTCAGGTCATTAGACTACGCCTCTGACTTTAACTCAAGGCGGTTTACATAGGCAGGCTTTATTCATAAACACAAAGGTTTTACAAATTACAAGGAAGTTCTATCTTTCCAAGAACATACAACATACAGATGGTACTTTTTGTGGTGTAGTCTTCTTTCTGGCCACACAATTTGCCTTCCTGCTGGCTGATAAGCAGCTTCTCTGCTCCCACCAAAGAAGCGGCTGGCCCAGCACAACTCCCCTCTCACAGGCAGCTGTAGCTCAGCTCTAATCAGATGGACCTCCTCCTGTACCAGACCGCACAGAATAAGAGCCACAATCCTACTCGGGAGTTAGGCTGGCACGGTGAGGCCAGCAAAGTTACGCCTGGCGAGTGTTAGAAATGCTGCAGGCCGCCAAAGCCCTCGGTTAGCGAGCTGAACAGTGCCCAGCCTCCGTTCCACTTCATGACCCTCTTGAACGACATCAGAGGAACCTACAAGTGGGTCCTTAGACTGGACTAGCTTCATTCCAGACCACTTAACTTGCCACTCCTTTTTTTTTTTTCTTTTTTTGAAAGCACCGACAGCAATTTGGGACAGCGGAACAAAGGCTGCCCAGCCCAAGCAAAGGATCTGATCCAGTACACGGGTCCTGTTTCAACTGCATGGGTCCCTACTACCTCCTGGGAAGGCAGCCAGGAGTGGTGAAGCCCAATATAGGGCTTTTGGGAGGGTTCCAACTCTCATCTGTAGCTTTTAGCTTCAGGTTTTAGTTCTTAGGGTACAATCCAAACTTGGAGTGAGGCCGGCACAGTTAGGCCAGCAATGTTTGGCTGGCACAAGGGACACCATAAAGTGTGTTTGGACCACTCTCGGAGTCAGAGAGGCCAGAACACAGACGTGCTTCATCCTCCCTGACTCCGAGAGTGGTCCAAACGCCACTCCCTTGTAGCTGGCATTCTGAGGTAAATTTCTGAGGTAAGATTCTGAGGTAAATATGAGGTAAATAAAGCAAAGTCTGGCCAGCACAAGGGACACTGTAAAGCGCGTTTGGACCCCTCTCGGAGTGAGGGAGGATGGCGCACGTCTGTGTGCTGGCCTCTCTGGCTCCGAGAGTGGTCCAAACGTACTATAAAGTGTCCGTTGTTCCGGCCAAACTTTGCCGGCCTCAGTCCAGGTTAGGATTGTGCTCTCACTGTGTTCAGTCAGGCTTCCTTGCACATCTTCAAGCCAGATGTGGAGACACTCTAGCCTCTCATAATCTTCTCTCCACACTTCCTCTCAAGCTCCATCCTCCTTTTTCTTGCCAAACCCAGTGTGGGAGCAGGACCTTTTCCAGCAGAAACCCTATTAAAAAAAAACCACTGTGACGATTTAAGCAAAACCTGATGCCTAAGGAAATTAGTAATGCATCGCCAGGCTAAAATGGGATGTTAGATAATCTGCAATACAGAGAGAAAAACAACTGGGGTGTGAGAGAAGACCAGAGATAGCATCAGATGAATTTCATGATAGGGATTATTAGGAAAGGAAGAGAATAACAACATTGCCCTATATCGTAATGGCCTTATACAATGCTGCAACCACACGTGGTTTACTGTGCACGGCTGTGGCCCATCGTGTCTCCAAAAAGATGTTGCAGGACTGGGAAAGGAGTAGAAGAAAATCAAAATGAATAGGGCGGGGGGAGTTGGAGCACTGTAATTCACAGGGCACTGTAATTCGCAAGCCCAGGGGGCTTTTTAGCTTGGGGAAAAAGATAGCTAAGAGGGGGCATGATGGAGGCATATAATGGTGCAGGGAAAGGCCTCTCTGACTCTCACAAAAAACATAAGAAGAGCCTTGCCGGATCAGGCCAAGGGGCCATCTAGTCCAGCTTCCTGTATCTCACAGTGGCCCACCAGATGCCTCAGGAAGCACACAAGACTACTTGCATCTCGTTGCCACCCCCCCTGCATCTGGCATTCTGAGGTAGCTTACTTCTAAAACCAGGAGGTTGCACCACCCATCATGGCCTGTAGCCTGCGACGGACTTTTCCTTCAGAAATCTATCCAGTTCCCTTTTAAAGACGCCTAGGGCAGATGCCATCTCCATCTCCTGAGGCAAGGAGTTCCACAGGTTAATTACCAGCTGGGTAAAATAAATATTTCCTTTTATCTGTTCTAACTCTCCTGACACTCGGTTTTTAGGGGCTGTCTCCTGGTTCTGGTGTTGTAAAAAAAGGGAAAAGAACCTCCCTCTATCCACTCTGTCCATCCTATGCAGAATTTTTTTCGTCTCAATCATGTCCCCCCTCAGGGGCCTTTTTTCTAGACTGAAGAGCCCCAAATGCTGCAGCCTTTCCTCATATGGGAGGTGCCCCAGCCCCATAATCATTTTGGTCGCTCTCTTCTGCACCTTCTTTAGTCCCCCTATATCTTTTTTGAGATGTGGCGACCAGAACTGTACGCAGTGCTTCAGATGTGTCTTTACCATCAATTTATTGTCATGTTGCTTGTGGGAAACTGCTTAGGTAGGGTCTGACGTGGAAATGGCTCTACAAGCTGTTCTGATGAGGCTTTCTCTTCTCCCGAAACCAGCACCCCCCCAAAAGCCTTCCAACCTGGGATTCACTGCAGTCTCCTGTCCAAACATGTCTCACGTGTTTTCATTCTATTCTGGCAGGCACTGAAGTGAGAGTTTTTGGCAGGCTCCCAGTTGATTTCATCGGTAGATTGAATCAATGCATACTTCCATCGATTTAATCATCAATTTAATTCAATCAATCCCATTTTAATCCAGGATTATCTTTGCAACTCCTTGCCACTGGACAGTGTGACGACAGATACCTGGCCTAGATGGCTTTCAAAGAGGATTTGACGGATGGATGGAGGAAAAATTCCATCGCGGGTTGCAAGACTGGATGCAATCCCTGGATTTTAGAGATAGCCTCTCTCTGAACGCCTAGTTCTTACCTCAGGCCACCTACGCCGTAGAATGTCCCTAAGGAAGCCACTGTGGGTGGAATCCTAGCTCACTCTCCAGCCTTGACATGGCTGTCCCAATGGGGCATGGGCTGCATCTGCACTTGGGGGGCAATCACTAAGTGATTGCCTTCTAATCACTAAGTGGAGTCCTTCGTAGCCCGAGCAACCCCCATTTCTCTCTAGCCCCTGGGAATGGCACCGAAGAGGAGGGCGAGTGGCTGCTTGCAAAACAGAGTGCTGCGATTCCCCTCTCTGGGCACGCCTCTGGTCTTCACCACAGTGTCCTGTGGCAAGGAGTTCCACCGACCGAGATCTCTCTGGGGAGAGCAGCATTTCTTTGGCTCTGCCCCGATTCTGCCGCCAGCCCAGCTGGCTGGGTGTCGGTGGTTGGGAGCTGGTTCCTCCTCCTCCTTCCTCCTCCTCCTCTTCCTCCATCCCACGCCGCCTGTGCGCAACTTGACCCCGTCGGGCTGCCCGGCGCGAGCTTTTCTCCTTTAAGAGCGGGGGCGGGGCCTGCCAGGCGGGGGAAGCCGGCCCGGCCATGAAAGCCCCTGGAGCCCGGTGCCTGGCAGGCAGACGCCCGTTGGAGAGCTCGCCGCGTGGAGGGCCGTCATGAGCGGGCGCGTTGGGGACCTGAGCGCCAAGCAGGCGGAGGCGCTGGCCAAGGTGAGGAGGGAGGGTCGCCTCTGCTTCTCCAGCGCCCAGCCTGGGCTCTCTGCCTCTGCGGGTCTCGCCTCTTTTCCCGTCCGGGAAGGGGCCGATCCTTGCCGGGCGCCGCGTCCCGCAGCCCGATCTCCCGAGTGCGGGCCCCGCCTGCACCGCGCAACGGGACTTTCGCCCCGGGAAAGCGCGCGTAAGGCGATCCGCGGCTCCTCGGGTTGCGCACGGCGCGGCGCAGGCGACCGCAGCCTGCCGCTGGCCGGGCTGGCTTTGAAATGCCTCGGAAGCCTCTCTCCGTCGTAAAAAAGCAGAAATGATGCCCAAACACCCCTTAAACGCCGCCTAGCGCCGTTCAGAGCGCGAAAACAGTCTTCGGGCTGCAGAACGACGACCCTGCAAGGTAGGCTTGTGGCGTTGCCCCCAGATTTCGAAGCGGGTGAGGGAGAGGATGGGTTGGACCAGCGAGGCTTACCTGCCTTGGCGGCTCAGCCTACCTGAGATTGCAGGTGAGGGTAGTCGGTGCAGCAGCATCTCTCGAAAGTGTGACATCACCAGCTCCCTTGGCAGGAACACACAACTTTGCACAAAGCGAGAGTCCCTTATGTAAGAAGCTGCCTTGCTAGGTCAGGCCAAGATCCTGCCTAATCCTGGTTTTTGGCTCCAACCAGTGCTGGCCAGGACCTTGCTGGGAAGCTCACAAACTGTGTGCGAAGGCAGCAGCCACTCCCTGACATTTGGTACTTGCCGGTAGACTGCGTCACTCCAAGGAGGTTTCATTTTGCTCCCCTGCCTCATAGAACTCTCCTCCATGAGTGTGTTGACTTAGGGCCCAATCCGGTCCAGTGCTGATGCAGGTGTGCCAGTAGAATTGGGCCCGAAGGTTTTAAAAAGCTGCCTAACCTGTTGTCGCACCTTGTAGTTTTGAGGGCGCAACCCTGATCTGGAGTTAGGCTGGCACAAGTCACTGATGATGCAGAAGTGATGCAAACACACCGTAAAGCGCATTTTTGACCACTCTCGGATGGCGCATGTCCGTGATATTTCTGGTCTGGCGCAAGACTCTTGTGCCAGAATCCTAACTCCAGGTTAGGATTACACCCTGAGTGGCATAAACCCGTGTCTCTCAATCTGGGTGCCAGCCAAACATTGCTGGCCTAACTATGCCAGCCTAACACCAGGTTAGGTGCAAATAGAATGAAGCAACACAGAATTGGATTGATAGCTACTGTGGTTGTGTTTCCAACCGTGGCGTCTCTACAGGGAGGGCAGAGCTCTAAGTGTTGCAAGGAGCCTTACCCTGTCATGTAAATCCCTCTTCTCCCTTGCTGCTGTAGCCAGTAAGCAATGCCAAGATGTTGCTTTTCCCTGTGAGGATTGGCTAAAACGGTGCAGGAGAGGAGTGATTTCCACTGCAAGGTAAGGCTCCTTGCAAAACTTAGAGCTCTGCCCTCTGCCACTGGTTTCCAAGATGTGTAGCCATTGCGGAAATGCATGGGTGGGAGGGGGGGTAGCGGAGGCACGTTCATGTCCCCACCCATCTTTAACATAATTGGCACCGCCAAGGTCAGGCCAATACACCTGCAAATGAAATCAACAAACGGAAGAGGTTTTGCGCCGTAACCTGCAATTACGCATCGTTCTGCAGGCTGCCCCCAGGGAGTCTGACGGCAGCGCTGCCACCTCTGCCAGGGGAATGTGGTTGCTTGGTAACTAGCAGGCGGAAGAGCATACCAAGTGCTGTTTTCACGGCGCCTGGGCACTGGGGAATCTGTTGCCGCGCTCCACGCTGGTTATCCAAAAGAATTTAGGTCTCCTGGAGAGCAAGGGCTTCTTGCTGTGCGGAACCCGTCGTCCTAACTGTGCTACTTATGGTGCAGTCCTACCCTGCAATGACATAGCTGTGCCAATGGGGCATGTGCTGCATCCTGCAATGGGGGGGGGACAGTCACGGAGGCCCCCTCAAGGCAAGGGAATGTTTGTTCCCTTACCTTGGAGCTGCATTGCCCTGATCCCGGTGCTGGAAAGTAGGTTAGGATTGCGTAGAGAGTCTTGACTGGTTTGATGGCTTAAGAATGTACCGTATTTCCCCAAGTATAAGGCGCACCAAAGTATAAGACGCACCTTAATTTTGGGGCCAGAAATTTGAAAAATTTCTGCCTGGCACACCCCTTGAATAAGACGCACCCAATTTTTAGCATCCGGTTTTTTGGGGAAAAGGTGCGTCTTATACTTGGGGAAATACAGTAAATCCTGGAGTCTGTTGGTTTCAAGCTTGCCTCTGCCACAGGCTTGCTAGATCAGGGGTGTCAAACAGAAGCCCTGTGGGCAGGATGCGGCCACCTGACGCTCTTGAACTGTCCCTTGGGCTCTCCCTGCTCCACCGTCAGCTGATCTGTGCTGAGGGGTCACTGCTGAAAGGGCTGCCCATATGATAACTGGGCTCTCCCGTATCTCGAAAAGGTCAAAATTTGCAAATGTTCTCTTTCGTCCTTCGCAGCTAATGAATTTCTAAGTATGTTTGGACCACTCTCAGGAGTCGGAGAGGCCAGCACACAGACCTGCTTTATTATTATTATTATTATTATTATTATTATTATTATTATTATTATTATTATTATTA
>JAJKFI010000059.1:3295505-3320776 GCA_029204185.1 Lerista edwardsae
TCAATCAATCAATCAATCAATCAATCAATCAATCAATCAATCAATCACTAGTATTTATATACCGCTTTTCAACACAAGTTCACAAAGCGGTTTACAGGCAAATAACAACATTAAAGTTAAATGGCTCCCTGTCCCAAAAGGGCTCACAATCTAAAAGAATGGAGAACACCCCCAGCAACAGCCACGAGAAAGACACTGTGTTGGGGTGAAAAGGGACAATTGCTCTCCCCCTGCTAAATATAAGAGGACACCACTTGAAAAAGTGGTCAGGAGTTGGTCAGGGTTCAGTTCAACCTGTGCACACCTGCTGACCCACAGGTGCTTGAGGAAGAGCTTGCCTGAAACACTTTGGCACTCTTTATGCACGGACCGCGACTGTTATCTGGTAAGGGTGCCTCCCCCGCTCTTTCCAAGTGGACAACAGAGCCCCATCAGTCCCACCAGCCATCCTCTTACCCTGATGGGCTGGGAGAAGTACTATAAGGAGGCGAAGGAGACGGCGTTCTTCCTTGGCTTTCTAAGCCCGCTGAGGTCACCAAGGAGCTCCTGGGGAAAAAAAAACAACACAAGATGAAAAGCCGGCCTGTTACTTCAGTTAGAGAAGTGGAGATGGGCAGGACTTCCATAAACCGTACGTTCAAGTCGGACGTTGAATGTAAGCATTGCTTTTCCTTACCCACTGCACATCAAGCTGTCCTGGATGGGTTTTCCTCCTGCAACTTCCACAGCTATGTCACCTGGATTTCAAGAAATTCAGATAAGAGTTACTTCCAAGTTCCTTAAGCAACACTAGCAAACACACACACACACGAACGATAAGGTACAATCCAGCCAAAGTTAAGCAAATCGGAGAGTGAAGCATCTCAGAAGAGGCATCCTTTCCTGCATGAAGAATGCCTCTTATCAGCATGCCTCTTATTCATTCATTTTTATCCCAACTTTCATTATGGCCTCAAGACTAACACTGTGGCTAACCAGACTAACCAAACTATTAAAAACAGGTTGGTTTTTCTAAAAGTCTAATGCAGACAAATAAAAAACCAACTATCCGAGGCAGACAAAACTAATCTCAAGCTTCCAGCAGCAGCTACAGAAACAGGCCTGGCCACCTTAACCCCTGGAAAGCCTGGTGAAAGAGGTGAGTCCCATGTGCCTTCCCCAATGTCTAGTTATTACCTATCATCTGGAACGGCCTCTGTTTTACTGTCTTCTGCTGAAATAAGTGGATCCGAAGAAGATTTAATACTGGCCAAAACTCTGAGCGCCAAAGCTCTTGTCTGACAACTGTCATATGGGGCACAATCTGAGGCACACTTTTATTAAGAATTGCTTAGTTCCACATAAGCTAATTGGTTAAAGTACAATCCAAAGGTAAGCTTATCAGGATAAAGCCTCTCTTTGGGCTTCTAAGTTTTCTTATTGGTATCCCTATCTTCAAATCCAGCAGGTAATGTCTCCATATTTGGAGTTTTTGTCTTTCCCACAATTAAGAAGGGCTTTTACTGAGTTAAGATTCCAACAGATGCCGACAGCGTACTTAAGAAGGTAGATATAATAAAATTCCGCCATTTGAATGGCTCTGTATTTATGGATGTAATCAGATTGAAGATGTTCTTCATTATTTGCTTTTTTGCCCCCTTTATTCCAATCCTAGATCTCGTTTTTTGGATCCGATTATAAAATCTTTACGTGGATATTCCCCTGAGCAAATGGTTTGCTATTTGTTAGAGGATTTACAAGTAAAAGTAACATATGCTGTGGCACATTATGCAATAGCAGCCAAAAAGTTAAGGTGTAAATTTGTTGAAGCCAATAAAAAATGTTGATTTTATTTTTATGAGCTGTTATGATAGAAATTTTTTAGTTTATGTTTTAGGACTGTATTTTTAAAATTGTAATGACCTATGTGTTAAACAATAAAGTATTATGTATGTACAATCCAAAGGTCTGCAACTACTCTAGAGCCAGCTGAGCCTACACAGAAGCTCCTCCGACTCCCAGACGTCACAGCCATGCTTGGAAGGGGTTGCTTGGAGCTGCGCATGTCAAATAGCAGGCGCAAGTCTGAGTCGCCTGCAGTGGCCCAGCCTGGGGCTGCCTGGCCCGGGGGTTGGGACCTGACCAGTGATGTCATGCAGGGGGTACGCGGGGGTATGCGAGAACCGGTTCCTAGGATTACGGCTGGCCCCGCCCATTCGCCCGTCCACTCGTCGACTCCGCCCCCTGCAACGTTTGAATTTCCTGCACGTTTGAGTTGCCTGCACATTCTCAGAGCCAGGCAGGCAGCGAGCGGAGCCTTTCCTTTCCTTGCCACTGAAAAATGAGTTGCTCTGGGGTTTTAACATGATGCCAGGCCTCCTTCACATGTTCTGGGGGTGCTGTGGAATACTGTTGCAACTGTTGGGTCAGTTTAAAATCATCTGAGGCCTCAAAAAGGGCTTTTTTCATGTCCCTTCCTGCCACGACCTCACTTCCGGCTTATGACGTCACTTCCGGTGGGCGGGTCCCGACACGTGCCAATCAAAAGTGAGTACCTGTTCTTAAATCATTTAGATGACACCACTGGCACCTGACCGAGTGGCCTGATCCCAGCTCCCTCTCCCCAGGCTGCCCTGCCTCTGGGCCCACCTCCTTCCTTCCTGTCCCGCCTCCCAAATATGCACACATTTGCTCGTCCCCCCCCCAACTGCACGGCCTCCTTTCTTCCACAGAACCTGCTGCTTACTTGCAAACTGTGCAGGCACCATGACAAAATCATCTGTGTCACAGGAGGAGTTCTTGCTGCTGCTGCCAGCCGATTCTTTTGACCCGTGCAGGAAGCCGGGAGACCCCTGAGTAGGAGAGGCCAGCGCCTTTTCCTGGAGATGCGGCAACTCTCCAAGGGACTGTTTGGAGGGAAGGGAGAAACAGACTGAAGCGCAAGCTCTGTGCTGCCACCACCTTTGCATCAGGCCACATCAAAATGCTGCACGGGCGTGAAATGAAATCATCACAACTGGCTACTAGTGGAAAAAGGAAGAATTTTTTTTTTTAAAATTACACAACCAGTCACATTTAACAAGACTGCAAGGTAGTGATGTCATGCAGGGGGAACGCGGGGGAACTCAGTTCCACTTGTTAAAATTAGGGCTGACTCCACCCACCTCACTCTCCCCCGTCCCCCTCCCAATTCCTCCGCAAGAGCTTTTCTTCTTGGTTGGCCGGCACTCAGAGCAGTGATGTCCTTCAGGGGGAACGGACCGGAACGGGCGTTCCGGATCCTAACGGGCTCCGTGGCTGGTTCCGGGTTCCCGACAAGTGCCAATCAAAAGTGAGTTCCTGTTCCTAAATCATTTGAATGACACCACTGGGTCAGGCACAGCAGCTTCAGAAGCTGGATTCAAGCCTGCGGGCTGCCAACTGGCTAGCTCCAATGCCAACACCACCAGGACACTTATTTCTGTTGGTGCAGTTTACAGTTCTATTGGGGGGGGGTATAATTGAGATGCGTGGCAAGGAGCCTGCCTGAAGTACTCTGGAGCTCTTCAAGCACCAACTGGGACAGTTGCCTCGTACGTTGGGGAGGAAAACGAGCGTTGGTGCTGCTTCTGGAATCGACCAAGCACCAGAGGCTGACGCCGACGACAACGGCAAGCTTGGAATGCCTAGAGCAGACCCCTTGCCCACTTCGCCTGCTACCAAACCGTGCTTGGCATTAATGCTGGCGCGGAGGTGGCTTACCTACTTGCCTGGATTGGCGCGAGGGCTTGTGCTGACCCAGCGTCTCTTGGGCTGGTGCAGAGGTGCCTTACGGCCTTACAGATGCGCCTTACAAGCATCAGCCCAAGGCGTTCTTGGATTATGCCCTAAGTATCAGAGCATTCAGTTTTTCACATCTACCTTTTTCAAAATGCACGGGGAAATTTTATTTCTATTCTCCCCAGTGGTGTCATTCAAATGATTTAGGAACAGGAACTCACTTTTGATTGGCACTTGTCGGGAACCCGGAACCAGCCACGGAGCCCGTCAGGATCCGGAACGCCCGTTCTGGTCCGTTCCCCCTGAATGACATCTCTGATTCTCCCTAAAGAAAGGTGATTGCTCGACACACCTCAGCACCAGTTTGCATCCATGTCACATCCTTGTGATAGCACAAGCAAATGGACGTGCCCAGCTCACGAAACAACCCATAATTTACCTTATGCCGAGTTCACGTGGTCCAGTGCACAGTCAATGACCTCATGGACAGGTTGGCTTTACTCCTCCTCCTCCTCCCACCCAGCTTCTGGACTTTAATTTAATGGCGGCCAAAAGTTCAACTCTGAGTAAGCCCAGAACGCCAATGGCTCACAGGTGCCCTAGAAACGGAGGTCTTTGAGAAAGGACTACCAGGCCCATCGAAAGAGGCCTACTACCTGGTCAGTTTAGCAGGTGACAGGTGGACAGCAAAGAGCCAGCGGGCACTGGAAACAGGGGAGTCAGAATCCACCGACAGCAGTGCTGTGTACTTACGGGAGGCGATGCTAAGTGGGATGTGGAAGAGCTGCTGGAGGAACTCCCGGAGCCTGAGCTGGGGTAGGAAGGCATTGGCACAGAAGCAGCTGGAGGACGAGGAAGAGAAGAAGAGGAAGAAGGAGCGTCAGATTTTCCAGGTTGTTTACAACAGAACTACTGAGGCACCCTGGGTTTCTTCCCACCAGTGGGGTGACCTCAGGTGCCCAGGTGACATAATGCAGCCAACAAAGGGGAAAATGCATGGCAATTGCAGCTGAATGCAGGGTCAAAGGGTGGGCACCATCAATCAATCACTAGTATTTATATACCGCTTTTCAACATCAAGTTCACAAAGCGGTTTACAGGCAAATAACAACATTAAAGTTAAATGGCTCCCTGTCCCAAAAGGGCTCACAATCTAAAAGGATGGAGAACACCACCAGCAACAGCCACGAGAAAGACACTGTGCTGGGGTGAAGAGGGACAATTGCTCTCCCCCTGCTAAATATAAGAGGGCACCACTTGAAAAAGTGCCTCTTGCCCAGTTAGCAGGGGTTATCAAGGGTGTCATTATGCCATCTGGCATCCAGGGCACACCATTTTAACAATCTCTCTCCCCTCCCGTCCCGGCCTCAGAAAAAGTGGAAAGTGCCTTGCTAAGGCCTCTGGGAAGCCTTCTAGACCCAGGGAGGCCTTCTCAAATCTCAGGAGGCGGCTTGTTTTTTCATCTTGGGTCATCAAGGCGTGATACCAGTAGTGTCATCCGGCAACGAGCTGCCGGAACGCTAGGCGGGACTTACCGCTTGATTGACAGGCTCTCCGTGACGCGTCGCTGCCTGCCCGCCCACCACGGGGGCTCCCTCCGGTTGGTGCACCCCTCCACGGCTTGCCTAGGCACCCAGCGCGCCCCCCCCAGGCAAGCGGGCACCCCCTCCGAAGCCAGGGGTGCCCGCACGGCAGGCGGGCAGGCAGCGACGCGTCATGGCCGGGCAGCCAATCAGGCGGTAAGTCCCGCCTAGCGTTCCGGCAGCTCGTTGCCGGATAACACCGCTGCGTGGTACCCCTGCCCCCTTTTAGATACGCCACTGGGCACCGTTGTCAGGCTGCAGCCCCCCAGTGTGGTGTGGTGGCTGGACCTTCATCAGGGGACTCGAGCTCAAAGCCCCCCCGAGCAACGAGGCTTGCTGGGGCCACCCTCAGCCTGCCTCACCTTGCCAGAAGGGGGCGCCAGGAGGACAGAGACGGGTGATCTGAACTTAAAAGGTAGAGGTTTCCCCACGACCGAATGGTCTAGTCGTGACCGACCGTAGGGGGCGGTGCTCATCTCCGTTTCAAAGCCTGTGAGCCAGCGTTTTTGTCCGATCATGGTGGCCGGCGTGACTCTACGCCGTAGCGCACGGAACGCCGTTCCCTTCCCACCAAAGTGGTTCCTATTTATCTACTTGCATTTTTAGGTGCTTTCGAACTGCTAGGTTGGCAGGAGCTGGGACAAGCAACGGGAGCTCACTCCGTCGCGCGGTCTCGAACTCCCAACCTTCCAGTCGGAAAGCCCAGCAGCAGCGGTTTAACCCGCTGCGCCACCACATCCCATAGCCCAGTACAGAGAGCAAAATGATGCTCCAGAGCACAACAGGAGTGCCTGGAGTGCCTTGCCAAAGAGACGGAGTAAAGGTAGAGGTTTCCCCACGACCGAATGGTCTAGTCGTGACCGACTGTAGGGGGCGGTGCTCATCTCCATTTCAGAGCCTGTGGAGCCGGCGTTTTTGTCCGATCATGTGGCCGGCATGACTCTACGCCATAGCGCATGGAACGCCGTTCCCTTCCCACCAAAGTGGTCCCTGTTGATCTACTTGCATTTAGGTGCTTTCGAACTGCTAGGTTGGCAGGAGCTGGGACAAGCGACGGGAGCTCACTCCGTCGCGCAGTCTCGAACTCCCAACCTTGCGGTCGAAAGCCCAGCGACAGCGGATTAACTCGCTGCGCCACCACGTCCCCTGAACTTAGGTGGGGATTAAAGACTTGCAACAAGTAACATGATTAAAAGAAAGAGTTCAGGAGTAGGGAGAGTAACATTTTGACATTGTTCCCAAGGATGAACAAACGAAGGATGAACATCACTCATTTTTCTGATGCAGAGAATAGCAAGTAAACTAAAAGGTGCGATGTGATAATTATCATGCAACTCTCCAATTGGGTCTACTTGCTACCAATAGAAAAATGGCTTGCTGCCTTCAAGCAAGGGAGGTGTGTGCGTGTGTGTGTGTGTGGGGATAGTTTCATGGCTTATTATTAGAACGGCTAAGGAGATGGCGCAGGCACAGAACACGTTCCGATGAAAACGTAAACGCCTTTAATAGCTTTTTAAAGCTCTGGAGTGTACAATTAAGCCACTTAATGCAGCCGGCCTAGTAGCCAGGTGCTTCCAACTGGTGACGCCAAGTCCCGCCTGCCCAAACTCCCTTATGAAGAAAGACTGCAGCGTTTGGGGCTCTTCAGTCTAGAAAAAAGGCGCCTGAGGGGGGACATGATCGAGACATACAAAATTATGCATGGAAGGGATAGAGTCGATAGAGGGATGCTCTTTTCCCTCTCTCAAAACACCAGAACCAGGGGGCGTCCGCTAAAACTGAGGGTTGGGAGAGTTAAAACAGATAAAAGGAAGTACTTTTTTACCCAGTGGGTATTAATCTGTGGAACTCTTTGCCACAGGAGGTGGTGATGGCATCTGGTCTGGATGCCTTTAAGAGGGGCTTGGGCGGATTTCTGGAGGAAAGGTCCATCGTGGGCTACGGGCCATGATGGATTGTGCAACCTCCTTACAAAGGTGGAGGGCTACTGGGACCGGGTGCAAGGGAGTGGCAACAGGATGCAGGCATCTTGTTGTCTCCTGCCTCCCTGGGGCACCTGGTGGGCCGCTGTGAGATACAGGAAGCTGGACTAGATGGGCCTTTGGTCTGATCCAGCAGGGCTCTTCCTATGTTCTTATACTCAGCAACTCTGGCAGAGAGGTGCAATGCCACGGATCTGATGCTTGTTGGACAGCTTTGGGGGACACCTGGGATAACCCAAGGTCAAAAGGTGGTGACGGGACAGATGGAGGACCCGCTCGTGCCCGAGGCACAAGAAGGGCCCCCCACACACACACTCACCCAGCCAGCCCCATAGCCGCTGTAGCTGAAGGGGCGGAGTGAGCCTCTGCCAGGCACATAAAGGACTGGGGCAGCAAGTTGCAACCCCCTTTTTCATCTCACGGCACACTGAAAAGGCTCTAAAATTGCCAAGGCACACCATTAGTTTTTGACAATTGACGACGTACATCCTGCTGCTGGTGGTGGGAGGCTCATATTCCCCAATGGCCCTATTATTATTATTATTATTTAATTAATTAAATTTCTACCCCGCCTTTCTGCCTGAAGGCACGCAAGGCGGCATTACAAAATTAAAACACAATAAAATAATTCCATCAATTAAAAGACAATAATTAAAAATAAAACATACAACCAAGCCAATCCCATGGATCATAAAATGTACAAAGATATAAAAAGGATGCAAAAAAGCCAGCCAGCCTGTCAGCAACTAAAAGCCTGCTGAAACAAAAAGGTCTTCAGCCCCCGCCGAAATACCGCCAACGAGGGAGCAGTTCTTAACTCTGAGGGGAGGGTATTCCAAAGTTGGGGTGCCACCGCCGAGAAGGCTCTCCTACTGGCCGCCACCCCTCTCACCTCTCCTGGTGGCGGCACAGTCAAAAGGGCCCCCCCAGATGACCTCAGAGTACGGGTAGGATTATATGGGAGGAGGCGGTCCCTCAAATACCCTGGGCCCTCAATATAATACATGTATTTATATACCGCCTTTCTTAAGATCACTAGATTTCTCTAATGACTGTAACTCAAGGCGGTTTACATAGGCAGACTTTTATTCACCAACCCGAAGGTTTTTACAATTTTATAGAAATGTTCTATCTTTCAAGAACTACACGCATACAGATGGATCTTTCTGGATTTAGCCTTCTTTCTTTAGCCACCCGTCTGTCTTCTGCTGGCTGATAAGAGGCTTCCCTGCTCCCGCCAGAGACGCAGCTGACTTCAGCACACTCCCCCTCCCACGAGGCAGCCGGAACTCGGCTTTTAATCAGCCGCAGTTTGCAAGGTCTGCCGCTCACAGAGACTTCCGGTAGTCTCGAGCTCACGGCCTTCAGATCTTCAGCTGTTATCTTCGGGCAAACGGAGGCATTAACCCTCGCGGCTAAATCTTCTGCCCATAAATGACCCTCCCCCAAACTCCCACAGCAGAACTGTGGAACATCCACAGCATTCTAATATGCCTCAGTACGCTGGTTGAACATTGCTGGGCTGGAGTGAGCTTCTCACCAGTGGCCTGGCAGAGCGCATGACCCTGATGTGTGCACCATCAGCTGGGTTAGAGTCCTAGAGAAGGAGTTTCAGGACCTGTCTGTCTGCTAAGACCTTGGCCCACACAAGGCCTTTGCACGAGGCTCATTTTAAGCCCCTGCCTCCTTGCAAGAAATTGGGGGGGGGGAAAGCGGGAGAGAAGTTGTCAAATGGACAGACATGAACCTAGGTCAGATGTTGCTCGCTTAGCATTGCATTCACATGAACAAATAAGCGGTTTCAGGTTACTTGCCAGTAAGGGGACCACTCAAATGCTGAGGTGTCATTCAACCAAGATGGTGCCATCTACATCTGTAGATGGCATCTGTTGGTGCCATCTACAGCAGTGGCCCATCTTGTGAGCTGGAGCTTTGCAAGTCAACACCGCAATCCTATGCATGCCAAGACGGCGCAGTGCTTCTGGAGTTAGACTTGGACCAGATGTGTCATGCAGGGGGAACGCGGGGGAACTCAGTTCCACTAGTTAAAATTAGGGCTGACTCCGCCCACTTCACTCTCCCTCCTCCCCCTCCCGAATCCTCTGCAAAGAGCTTTTCTTCTTGGTTGTCCGGCACTCAGAGGGTTAAAGGGAGCGACTCCGGATTCCTAGGGGGGCGAAGGCAGTGATGTCATTCAGGGGGAACGGACCAGGACGGGCGTTCCGGATCCTAACGGGCTCCATGGCTGGTTCCAAGTTCCCGACAAGTGCCAATCAAAAGTGAGTTCCTGTTCCTAAATCATTTGAATGACACCACTGACTTGGACCCAAAGGATCCCGGTTCAGGGGCTGCTCGGCCATGACGCCTCCTGGGCGACCCTGGGCCAGTCAGCCTCGCCTACCTCACAGGGTTGTCGTGAGAACAAAAGGAGGGAAGGATCCATGTACACCACCCAGAGCTCCTTGGAGGAGGGGTGGTGTAAACAAGCAAACAATAAATAAATATGCCTGCCCAGAGGTAGGTTCCACGGCTTACTCCCAGGAAAGTGCATTTAGATTTGCAATCTGTGTCAGGTGCTGCTTTCGTTTTATCTTCATGAAGCTACTGCCGAGCGGTTTGACTGGGCAACCCAGTGCCCGAGCGCAACGCGCGAGGGAGAGAAAGCTCTTCCCATTCCTCTCCACAATAAATGTTTTGATGAACTGAAGTAACCATCCGGGTAGGACAGTGGTCAGGGAACAGGGGTAAATTACCCCAAATGGGGTAAAAATGAAATTGCTGGGGGTAATGGACAGATAGGAGTAAGCCCCGTCCCCTTTCCCCTCATCCTTCCTTCATGACCAACATTCTCTCTTCTGACCAATTAAATGGGAAGTTCCTCTCACGCTTGATGGATTTCCGTTGCTTCCAATAGGAGATTAGAAGCGGCAAGGTACTTGGCCCCCAATAGGCAGTGTTCCCTCCCTTCCCAGGCAGCGAAGAAGACCATGGTTATCGATCCCGCTGCTGGTAGAGGGAGAAGGAAGCAACAGCAGAGAAAATAGCGGCCGTGGCTGCAACTGCAGCATTGCAGGGTGATGGGGGAGCCGGCTAGGCCAAGCTTATTCTGGGCAGCGAGGCCGGTGCAGACCCGCTCCCGGCTGGCACTCAGGCAGCCGTGGAGTCGGCGGTGCTCGACGTTAAGGGGGTAACATCGGCGTATCTAAATATATTTTGGGGTAAAAGGTAAAAAAGTTCCCTGACCCCTGGGGTAGGAGAACAGGGTAAGGACTGGGCTGACTGAGGCAGTAGACTGCACCTCTGCCTACCCACCTGCCTCTAGGATAGCTCCTCCCCCTCCTTCCACAAGAAAAGGATAGGAGGGGGACAGAGCAAAAGAGGAGTATGGTGGAGAATAGGAGGCTGCAGCGTGGGAGGCACTTCCTCATCTGCTCTGCCCCCCTCTTATTTCTCCAATTCAGAAAGAGAACATAAGAAGAGCCACACTGGATCAGGCCAAAGGCCCATCTGGTCCAGCTTCCTGTATCTCACAGTGGCCCACCAGCTGCCTCAGGGAGCACACGAGACAACAAGATGCCCGCATCCTGTTGCCGCTCCCTTGCACCTGGCATTCAGAGGCAGCCCACTTGGGGGAGGCGGTGGAGGTTTTTGAACTTGGACACACGGAGCCCTCCATTCTCATATTTTAAAAAGTATTATGCCAAGGTTAGCACCATCAATAAAACTTTAATAACTACAAAGGCAATAATTAAACATTGCAAAAACACCCAGAAGCACATATGACACCTTTCAACATTTTAATGAATTGCACTAGACCAGTGATGGAGAACCTATGACACGTGTGTCAAAGGTGACATGCCACATCACTTGGGGTGACACACCAGTACTCACCAACACCTGACAAAAACTGAACTTCTTTTACTCATTTTTGCAATTATTTGACGTTTCTTTATATAATACTTAGCACCACACATGATTGGACTGTAATTTTTGTTTAAATAAATGACCAATTTAATTGTGTTTTGTTTGGAATGGGGGGTTTGACACACCAGCAGAGTCAAGTTAAGCATTTTCCAAAGTTTTGACACACCAACCCCAAAAGGTTCGCCATTACTACATTAGATGCATGCTGGAGGCATATCAGAAAAGCCATTTACTCCTATTTTCTGTTTTGAAAAACAAATGCAGCCTTAAAAAATAATGTAAGAATTTTGACTGACACTTTAGAATATTATGAAATGAATCCAGGAAAGACACTAGGATTAATATTTTTGGATGCCCAGAAAGCCTTTGATAATGTAAATTGGAATTTTATGACAGCACTAATGGAGCAGATGAGATTTGGCGATAAATTTCTGACTGTGATTAGGAATATATATATACAAAAGAAAAGGCAGTAATAAGAATAAATGGAGAAAACACTGAAAACGTACAGATACAACAAGGCACTAGACAAGGCTGTCCACTCTCTCCATTGCTATTTATAATGACATTAGAAATATGAAATAATACAGTGAGGAATGATGAAAAGATATGAGGATTAAAAAATAAAAAATGAAGAATATAAGATACAAGCTTATGCTGATGATTTATTATTTATTTTGGAGGATCCAAGTAGCTCAGAAATAGAAGCTCAGAAATAGAAGAATTAAAAAAATAGATTACAGACTGACACAAAAGTAAAATATTTGGGCATCACAATAACAAAGAGAATCAGTACACTGATGGAAGATCTTAGACTGTTAAAAGAATTACAACAGGACTTATTATATATAAATGGGTGAAGTTTCAATTATCTATGATGGGGAGAATCGCAGTTATTAAAATGAATGTTTTACCAAAGGTATTTTTATTTCAGACTATACCGATTATAATGAAGAAAAACGTTTTTTTGGAATTGAATAAAATGATGATTAGATTCATCTGGAATGGGAAAAAACCAAGGATATGGTTAAAATTACAAGATCATATACTAGAGCAGGACTTGGCGTACCAGATTGTGAACTTTATTACCAAGCAGTTACATTCAGTTGGATAAAAGACTGGGTACTTTGAAGAAGACTGCTCAATTTAGAAGCATTTGATATGCAAATTGGATGGCATGCGTTTCTGATTTACGATAAAGCAAAATATTATGGAAACTTTAAACGACATGCTCTGAGAAGAGAAATTGTTATGGCTATGGGATCAAGTAAGATACAAAGTATATTCTAAAATACCAAGATGGATTAAACCTTTAGAAATTGCAACTAAGCCAGATTGGTTAAGAGAAGACCAAAACGTCAAATACGAGGATTTACTAGATCAAAAAGGAAAACTCCTAGAGGATGTTATTTTAGAAAATAAAGGAATCATTTTGAATTGGTGGACAAAAGTTCAAATTAAGTCAAGATTAAAAGAAGATCTTAAGATAGATATCTATGAGCAAGACAGAATTTGATAAACTTCTAATAAATGAAAAGGACAAATACGTAAAAAAAAAGTAAGAATTTTTGCTAAAAATCCAAATGGAAGATGTAACAATTAAGGAGGTAATGATTCAATGGGCTAGAAAAGGTGGACATAACATTGATTTGAATGATTGGGAAAAGATTTGGACGATTAATGTGGAATTAATGAAAGCAACTAATGTAAAAGAAAACTTGTATAAGATGTTTTATAGGTGGTATATATCTCCAGACAGATTAGCTAAAATGTACTCTGGTTGCACGAACAAATGTTGGAAATGTAAAGATAAAGAGGGGACTTTTTATCATATGTGGTGGACATGTGAGAAAGCGAAAAAATTTTGGAAAATGGTTTATACGATTCTACAAGAAATTTTACTCTTTGATAAGATAGATTTTAAACTAGAGTTATTTATTTTAAATATGATGAGTAATGTTCAAGATAAGCAAATGGAATATATTATAATGTATGTTAACACTGCAGCAAGGCTGTTGTATGCCCAGAATTGGAAAAATGAAGAAATTCCCAGCGTTGATCAATTAATAGAGAAAATATATGATATAGTTGAGATGGATGTATTGACTGAAAGACTGAAGGAAGGACATGTAACTAAGATATAAAAATTATGGAGACAATTTTATGAGTGGATAAGTAAAAGAATATAAAATGTAGACTCTGAAGATATATCAATATTCAGATTGTAGAATTTAGATTAAAATTGTATTTGAATTTAGAAATACTAAGTTTTGTATGCATTGGGGATTGAAGATATTTAGATGAGAATAGACTGTGTTATGTGCAAACAGTAACGAAATGATGAGGAGGTAACTGCCGTAATCAATGTATACCTTTTGTGTGAACCTATGTACCCCCCCTCCCATGGTTTTTCTTCTACCCTTACCCGTATCTGTATAATAATAATGATTTTTTTTTAATCTTTGGATTAAATTTTCATCTTTGGGATGAAAATTTTTGAAAAACTTTGAAAAATTTTCATCTTTGGGATTCCCTGTCAGCTAAAGTATGCTGGTACCCAGCGGTGTTATCCGGCAACGAGCTGCTAGAACGCTAGGCGGGACTTACCGCCTGATTGGCTGCCCGTTCGTGACGCATCGCCGCCTGCCCGCCTGCCGCGTGGGCACCCCTGGCTTCGGAGGGGGTGCCCGCTTGCCTGGGGGGGCACGCTGGGTGCCTAGGCAAGCAGCGGAGGGGCGCGCCAACTGGAGGGAGCCCCCGCGGCGGGTGGGCAGGCGGCGACACGTCACGGACTGCCTGTCAATCAAGAGGTTAGTCCCGCCTAGCGTTCCGGCAGCTCGTTACAGGATGACACTACTGCTGGTACCCAGCTTTCCAACACATCTTCCTTGTGTTGTCTCAAAATGCGCTCAGTTCCCTCTGATTATCATGCTTCCTTTTGTTTTTCATTTCGTTGTTGCACTAACTGTTTTAAAATGATTTGTGTAGGCCGCTTCGAGTCCCTTAGAGGTAGAAGGGTAGAGCAAGCAATTTTAAAATAAAACCTTGCCGCATAGACAGCAAAATGTAAGTAAGACAGCCTTACTACAAAACAAAAATGGAAACACTTCTTATTTTCATTGGTTGCTATTCCATTTACCTACATTGTCCTAAAAGCATCACTGAATGGAGGTACATCAATTTCTTTAATAGAAATATACTTGTGGATCTTGGCCATGGACTGTGTGCAAGACCTGCAGAGGAAGCCTAGGAAAGACTGAGAGCCCATATTGGTGTGTGTGTGTGTGTGTGTGTGTGTGTGTGTGTGTGTGTGTGTGTGTGTGTGTGTGTGTGTGTGTGTGTGTGTGTGTGTGTGTGTGTGTGTGTGTGTGTGTGTGTGTGTGTGTGTGTGTGTGTGTGTGTGTGTGTGTCTTCACTCCAGAAGCAGCTCAATTTCTTCTATTCCAATAGCCCATTACTTGGCAACACACATTAGCCAAATGGTTCGCATTCACTGTGGACACAACACAACCTTCCTCGGAAACCAAGAAGCACTTCTAACCCAGGGATGCGTTTTATTGTTGTAATGCGTTTATTGTTTTCATTTTTATAAAAGTCATAGGTATCACAGCGTATAGGTACAGAAATAGAAAAAGCACAGGAACAAACAATAAATATAAAAATAAAAAGGAACACAGAAACAAAAGAAATAAATAAAAAAAATAAAAACCTGCATACAAAATGATATAAAACAAGGTTCCCAGCTAACAAAAACAGGAAGTGCCCCAAAAAGACGCTTGGGTAGCAAAAGACAAACTGCCCATATGGTTGACTATCATTGCTTTGGTTTGGGGGGGGGGAGATAAAAGAGGTAGACTTGTACCATAGGTGGAAACTGATGGCTATGTGGTGGTGGGAGAAGCCATGGCATTGGGACTTCCATCTTGTTCTTCTGTTCAGCTCAGTCAGATCATAGGTTCACCTGCCCTTACAACAACCCTGTAAGGGGAGCATTATCTCCATTTTGCAGATGGGGAAGACTGAGGCCAAGATGATGTGATGGATCCTTCAAACTTGGATTAAGTCCTGGTTTGCCGTTTAGTCTCTTAGCGCGATGCCAGTCCAGCTCTCAGTACAGCAGCGCAAATCCTGACTCTTCAAAGCTCCGAACAGCGGCAATTTCCAGCCCTGCTAGCCAAAGTCCTTTGGCCTGGGGGTATCAGGGAATTAACTTGCTCTGCCAATGAGTGACAGCCCCTCCTAAATCAACACCAGAAGAATGGACACATGTTCTCAGGAGAAGCGCTGGCAGGTCCTGAGGGAACTGTCAAAGTGCAAGGGCCAAGAATGGCGGACAAACTCAACCCCCATTGTTCTAACTATACAGGCCCCAAGATACTTGGGCGTCCTTCCTTGAAATGGTTCTTCAGACGTCCAAACCAAAAACATCCTTTCAACCATCTTGTCTTCCAGATTCACACAAAAGAGAACAGCTGGGCATCTGATCACCACATGGGTCTGGAGACGTTCACCATGATACCACAACCCTCCTGACGGTATGATGGAGGAAACAAAAACGTACAAGATCTACGTGGTGAGAGAGGTGAACTTGGACCTCTTGCCTCTCATCCAAGCATCAGCCCTGTTGTTCCTGTTCATCTAGTCCCATGTCCAGGCAAGCGCATTTTTCTTGTGAACCTTAGTGAACACAAGAAGGACTTCAAGACAATGCAACCATCCCGATGACAAGAGCTGGGCTTCTTTGGAGTATTCTGTTCTTTCTGACATGACAGACGCAGGGGCTAGGACGTTAGGAGCCTTCTTCCCGATTCACACCCAGACAGGGTAACTACGTGGCCTGGAGATCAACTTTGGGCCTACCAACATCTGTGGAGGCTGGCGTTGGACAGAACCACCACTCCAAGGCAAGGGAGCAGATGACGCCGGAGACAGCGGTTGAAGGAACGGAGCCCTCCTCTGCCTCTCTTGCTTTCGTGACTTTGGCGGGGGTGTCCCATGCACGGTTTGGGAGGACGTCGGCAAGGATGGGAATGGCGGCCAAGTCAAGAAAATCCTTTCCGGCTTCCGTGGAGATCCATGCTGGGTGGGTTTGGGCCTCCATAATGGTGGAGCAGATGGTGGCATCGCTGCGGGTGGCTGCTGAGCCGCCCAGGGCTGAGATGAGCCGACTTGGTTGGCAGCTGGTTCCGACTGTGAAGAAACCCGTCTCCACGAAGGACCAGCCACCGCAACAGGAGGATCCACCCACCTGCCAAAGCATTTGAGCCGGGCATATCCTTTCCGGCTCCGCGGGGGCTCGTGCTTTTGAGGCTCTTCCTGCCAGGGAGACATTGCGGCTGACGGCAAGGACCGGGCTGGCTTGCAAGCCGATCTAAACCAAGAGAATTTTTTCCTGCCCGCGGAAGTGTCACCTAAATACAGCGAAGGGAAGGAGGGGTGTTTTATTCAATGTTATGGTCAGGGATGAAATCACACGACTCCGGCTTCACAGCAATGGAGGTTAACGGCCGAGATGTTCAGGAGGGCATCCAGAGTTGGATGTCGTGGAGCACTCGTGTGCCATGCACACGAAGGACCTTGGAACACTCAGCGGTCTCATAAAACACGGGGACGCACACCTGGAGTGCACTAACAGACCACTGCAACTTTGGCCTACGATTTATTTAATGACTTCATACCAGTGATGTCATGCAGGGGGAACGCGGGGGAACTCAGTTCCACTAGTTAAAATTATGGCTGACTCCACCCACTTCACTCTCCCCCCTCCCCATTCCTCTGCAAAGAGCTTTTCTTCTTGGTTGGCCGGCACTCAGAGGGTTAAAGGGAGCGACTCCGGATTCCTAGGGGGGCGAAGGCAGTGATGTCATTCAGGGGGAACGGACCAGAACGGGCTTTCCGGATCCTAATGGGCTCCGTGGCTGGTTCCGGGTTCCCGACAAGTGCCCATCAAAAGTGAGTTCCTATTCCTAAATCATTTGAATGACACCACTGCTTCATACCCCGCCTTCCTCCCAAGAAGGGCAGTCCAGGCAGCTTGCACGATTTTCACGCAATGCAGGGATCGCAGGCAGCAAGTATCACTGAACCCCAAAACCGACAACTTGCGAACCCATGCCAGGCGAGAGGCATTTGCTGGGTGAGAACCAATGGGCGGGCGAGAAGTTACACACCCCTTTCCCACCAATGCTCGAACATCAGCAGCCCCCCAAATCTCTCATCCCTTTTATCCAACTATATCACGTGCCTCTTGAGTTCCCCGAGTTCCCACCTGCTTCTACAGTCTAAAGAAGCTCCTTCTAAAATCTCCATGCCCCCCTCATTTTTCTTCACTCTCAAATCCAAAAACAGGGGTCTTCAACCTTTCTTGTGCCATAACCCCAATAACTAAAGTATGGAACTGTAGACCTATCCCGCATCTTCCCAGGACCCTTCCTGCCCACCCCTGCGCCATCATCACCACGCCCCCCCATAATGCCCCCCCCCCCAGCAATGTTCGCTCTAACCAAATTAGAGGGAGCAGAGGCACCAATGAAAAAATAGTGAAAACTGTTTTGGCACAATTGCTCAGAACCTAAGCAGGACTGGGGCACAATCTCCTGGTACCTGAAAGGGGTACGTTAAATGCCTCCCCCTTTACCTGGTGGTGCTCTATCCAGTGGTCTTCAATCTTTTTCATTCCCATACGTTGCCAGGACCCCATAACAGAGGCTTTGCGACGACCCCACTGGTGTCACAACCCCATTGGTTGAAGAACACTGCCCTAAAACACCCCCTGCTGTCTGCCGGCATCCTGCTCCCGCCGCCCTTTCTCTCTGACTGCTCCTTACGTCTGGGGCCACCTCCCACATCATCATCATCATCATCATCATCATCATCATCATTATTATTAATATTAATAATAATAATAATAATAATAATAATAATACATGTATTTATATACCGCCTTTCTTAAGATCACTAGATTTCTCTAATGACTGGAACTCAAGGCGGTTTACATAGGCAGACTTTTATTCACAAACCCGAAGGTTTTTACAATTAACAGAAACGTTCTATCTTTCAAGAACAACCCTCATACAGATCTTTCTTTCTGGATTTAGCCTTCTTTCTTAGCCGCCCGTCTGTCTCCTGCTGGCTGATAAGAGGCTTCCCTGCTCCCACCAGAGACGCAGCTGACTTCAGCACACTCCTCCTCCCATGAGGCAGCCGGAACTCAGCTTTTAATCAGCCGCAGTTTGCAAGGTCTGCCGCTCACAGAGACTTCCGGTAGTCTCGAACTGGCGACCTTCAGATCTCCAGCTGTTGTCTTTGGGCAAACGGAGGCACTAACCCTCCCGGCTAAATCAATGCCTTTGTGACGCCACCCCCTCCCTTCGCTCAAATCCTTCCTCAAAACCTACCATTTCCAGAAAGTCTTTCGCCCAACCAATCGGACCCCGAGCCAAGCCAGCGCACTATTAAATACTCCAACTGGCAGCAGCGTTTCAAGCTCTTGGGGAAAGCTCCCTCTCCAAGTTGTCCGGCAGGGGTCTCTCTCAGCTCTGCCAAGACCCTTTTAACTGGAAAACGTGGGCCCTTCTGCATGCAACGGACATGCGACACCACTAAGCTGCAGGATCTCCTTTGAATGAAGCTGCAGGTCTCCTTATAGGGCAGCTCACAGCTGCAGCTGCCAGTAGTGTGTGCCCACATTATGCTGGAGTGCCTCGATCCAAGGTCAGAGCTAAAACTGCCCAACTTTCCATCCTTGACATTGCAAAACTCTGCAGTGAGTAGATTGGGGGCTCTGCCAGCCAGATTTCCAGGCACAAAACAGGTAATGTAACACAAAACAGGCAGGCACCACCATTGTGCAGATTCAATCCCCAGCAGTCATCTAGTTAGGATGACATTCCCTGACCTTCTCTTTGCCCTCATCCAAAGAGCATCAACGTCCACAAGCTCTGCCAAAAATGCTGCTTTCCTCTCATGGCTGCAAAATGGGCCAAGGGGTATTGATTTGCATCTGTTGGCTCCATCGTCAAGATGTCAGGTTTGGGAGCGCTTAAAAACGGGGATGCGTGGCTGTTTCAGAGAGACACCGTCCCCACTGACTCATGGGGGTTCACGAATGAAACGGTACTTCTCCATGACTAAGAAATCTGAAGCATGCTACAGATAGTCAGTAAGAGCATCAGTATCACTCTCTAAACAACACGGAGCTGCAGTTGGCCACTCATCTAGCCCAAGGGACTTCGATCATCACAACAATCCAACAACTTCCCCATCGAAACCCAGGAGATGGAGTGTGCTTCCTAACAAAGGGTATCCCTCCCTGCAGCACATGCAGAGCCATATTCTGGGATGGAATGCTCGTCCCCCATAAGAAGAGCCCTGCTGGATCAGGCCAAAGGCCCATCTAGTCCAGCTTCCTGTATCTCACAGTGGCCCACCAGGTGCCCCAGGGAGGCACGAGACAACAAGATGCCTGCATCCTGTGGCCACTCCCTTGCACCCGGTACCAGTAGCCTTTGTAAGGAGGTTGCACAATCCATCATTGCCTATAGCCCACGATGGACCTTTCCTCCAGAAATCCATCCAATCCCCTCTTAAAGGGATCAAGACCAGATGCCATCACCACCTCCTGTGGCAAAGAGTTCCACAGATTAACTACCCGCTGAGTAAAAATGATGTGTCCCCCCATCGCACACATGAATTAACCCTGAGAACACAGCCAGGAATGTGTATCTGTGGTCTGTGTATATGTGTATCTGTGGACAGAAGCAGAATTTCCTGGTCTCCGAGTCTATATACATATAAATGTATCACTTTAGGAAAAGAAATCCAAAGAAAAATATTAACTTACATTTTTTCATAGAGGCACTTGCATCCAAGAATGGGTGATGGAAAAATTCATCTAAAAATAAAAGGACACATGAATATACTTCAGTGATGACAAGCCTTCCTTACAGATCAAACAGGTGACAAGTTCATTCTATGCACAGCACTGTGAACCAGAAAGGCTGTGGGGACCCCGGGCAGCTTCTCAGTGCAGGATGAGAGCATCTAAAACTAGTTTTTTTTTCTGCCTGGAGAAATTAGTGCCCAATCTGTCCAAAGAGAGAATAGTGGCTTTCACTTTAAAACATGGAAAGCAAGCTTGTAGTCCTCAAGATGGACAATAAATGGTGTGGGGAAAAACACTGCTTGCTGGTTTCCCCTCTGATGTACATACCAAGTTGCCTGAAAAAT
The DNA here is from genome assembly GCA_029204185.1 of Lerista edwardsae. Lineage (NCBI taxonomy): Eukaryota > Metazoa > Chordata > Lepidosauria > Squamata > Scincidae > Lerista > Lerista edwardsae. The sequence continues at coordinate 3,315,961 of JAJKFI010000059.1, forward strand.
AAGGGCTTCTTCATTCATGGAGGAAGCTGATCTGGGCTCATGTTAAAGAATGCATTGGGTGGATCAGTGGCCTTCACTGAAATGCATGGGTAAAACCAGTGATGTCATGCAGGGGGAACGCGGGGGAACTCAGTTCCACTAGTTAAAATTAGGGCTGACTCCGCCCACTTCACTCTCCCCCCTCCCCCCTCCCAATTCCTCTGCAAAGAGCTTTTCTTCTTGGTTGGCCGGCACTCAGATGGTTAAAGGGAGCAACTCCGGATTCCTAGGGGGGCGAAGGCAGTGATGTCCTTCAGGGGGAACGGACCAGAACGGGCGTTCCGGATCCTAACGGGCTCCGTGGCTGGTTCTGGGTTCCTGACAAGTGCCAATCAGAAGTGAGTTCCTGTTCCTAAATCATTTGAATGACACCACTGGGTAAAACGTAGGCACATCACAGCCTTGCATGTGCATTGGGCCACACGACATGTTAAGCCTGCCAATAAGAAATGGGCTTAGGTTCTTTTTCTGTAACAAGGAGGGGGCTCAGGCAGAATGAATTTGTGGCATGCAGGGAGAAGAGTTGGCTAACAGCCACTTCAGACAGAGAGATCAAGCGCTTGACCCTAGAACAAGTCTGTTCCAGGATCTCTGGAGCAAAATCGGCAGGCTGATGAGACGCCAGCTCTCCAGGAAGAAAAGAGAAGTCAAAAGAAATAAGCAGGCTGGGACAGGGCAACTGGACCCAGGGTGGCGTTTTGCTGGAAGCACAGGAGTCTCTCTCACCGAAGTCCATGCGGTCCTTGTGGTTCCGTTGCAGGAGTCCGAGCAGGAGCTGCCTCAAGTGGCTGGAGGTCTCCCTGGGGATGCTTCAAAGACAAAAACGGGGCAGGAAAAGTTCAGCGTCGTGCAAGGAGATTGCAAGCATAAGAACATCAGAACATCAGAAGAGCCCTGCTGGATCAGGCCAAAGGCCCATCTATTCCAGCTTCCTGTATCTCCCAGTGGCCCACCAGATGCCTCAGGGAGCACAGGAGAGACCTTGTTGCCTGCATCTCATTGCCAGTCCCCTGTTATTTGGCATTCTGAGGTAAATTTCTGAGATAAAATCCTGAGGTAAATAAAAGAGAATTTCCTATCCTGTCTGTGGGAAGGGAGCTATAATAACTTGCAACTCAGTCTGGGCCTTAAGAACATAAGAAGAGCCCCGCTGGATCAGGCCAAAGGCCCACCTAGTCCAGCTTCCTGTACCTCACAGTGGCCCACCAGATGCATCACACTCAAGCCCACAAGATCCCTGCATCCTGTTGCCACTCCCTTGCACCAAGCATCTTTTCTGGGAGTGCAAAGCGTTTCAGAATGCAATCCGATACTGCACACGAATGGCGAGGCCGATAGTCCTGTGCCATATCCAGTGCAGTATGGGGGGGGCGGAGGGCTGGAGCTTCCCTGGCACAAGGGCACGTTCATGCCCTTGCAGAAGGTGAGGTGCCAACCTCCCCAATGTGCTCCTCAGACCTGCGCCTGCTAAATAGCAGGCACAGATCCGAGGAAGCTGCGTGGCCCAAACCAGGGTCGAGGATTCAGCCTTATGGGCCTGCCCCCCTCCCCGGCCTGCCCGCCCACCCAGAAATGCCCCCCACCACCATTCCTTCCCTCCCGTCTGCCCTGTTTTGTCCCTGCACTGGCCAGCTCTGGCCTGCAGTGCCAGTCTCGGTGCATTAGCACCAACAGGGGGTGCCACTCTGTGTCAGTGCTAATGACGTGGCGTCAACGGAACAATGCTGCACCGACGATGCATCCATGGTAGGATTCTGCAGCCCTATTCATTAGACCCCTGCCTTATGGTGATCCAGAGACAGCAGCGTATTGTGAAAATAAAGGTAAAGGTAAAGGTTTCCCCATGACCGAATGGTCTAGTCGTGACCGACTGTAGGGGGCGGTGCTCATCTCTAAGCCTGTAGAGCCGGCGTTTTGTCCGAGGACAAGCTTCCATGGTCATGTGGCCGGCATGACTCTACGCCGTAGCACACGGAATGCTGTTCCCTTCCCACCGAAGTGGTCCCTATTTATCTACTTGCATTTTAGGTGCTTTCGAACGGCTAGGTTGGCAGGAGCTGGGACAAGCGACGGGAGCTCACTCCGTCACGCAGTCTCGAACTCCCAACCTTGCGGTCGAAAGCCCAGCAACAGCGGATTAACTCGCTGCGCCACCACGTCCCATATTGTGAAAATACTGTCTTGTAAAACCAAGAAAGTCTTGTTTTTTGCAGGGTGGAGTGAATAATTCATTTCAATACCTTCAACTTCCAAGTTTCAGCCATAGACCATAAACCCTCTCTAAAAGGGGACTTTAAAAAGATCTTACTGTGCTCTTTTGAGGCCATGGTTCGCGGTTTACACAGTGTTAGAATTATGAAACAAGCATTACAAGGCTGTATCCTTCCCTCAACACACACAGCCATGATGTTTAAAATGCTGCTATTGGCCAAGACGCTACCAAACACTTGCATGAGAATTGCTGATTGCCTTATCAATCACCCATAAGGTTGTGTTGGCTCAAATCGTGAGTAAAGCAAAAAAAAAAATGTCTTGTGAACCTTGCTTTGCTATGAAGAGTCCACTGTAAAGTGATTTCATTGTAAAGTGAACTCATTGTTAAGTGGGGGTCCATATCTTTATTTTTATCATCATCATCTTGATGCAAGCCTTCCCAACAACCACGTAAGGGAATATGATCTCAAGTTGCACATGAGGAAGGCTGAAAGGGATTGGCTCACCCAAGACCAGCTAGGGAGCCAGAGCAGACGAGAGGTTTGAAAGAGAGCAGTTCCGATATACAGCTCAGTTGCTTCGCTATTCTACACTGGCTCTCCCTCGCAGCGGGCCACAAAGGTAAGAAAACAAGCATAATCTTCACAGAGAAACTAAACGTAGATCAATATCTGTGAAACTCACTGCCACAAGATCTGGTGATGGCTGCTGGCTCAGGTTATTTTGAGAGGGGTCTGAGAAGGCTGGTCATGACCACTAGACATGATAGCTCCGTGCTACCTCCAGCAGCAGTACATCTTTGAATAGCAGCTGTAAGGGGCAGTGGCAGGAGAGATGCCTCTTTCTCATAAGAACATAAGAAGAGCCCTGGCTGGATCAGGCCAAAGGCCCATCTAGTCCAGCTTCCTGTCTCTCACAGCGGCCCCACCAGGTGCCCCAGGGAGGCATGAGACAACAAGATGCTTGCATCCTGTGGCCACTCCACCTTTGTAAGTAGCCCACCACCTTTGTAAGGAGGTTGCACAATCCATCATTGCCTATAATAGCCCACGATGGACCTTTCCTCCAGAAATCCGTCCAATCCCCTCTTACAGGCATCAAGACCAGATGCCATCACCACCTCCTGTGGCAAAGAGTTCCACAGATTAACTACCCGCTGGGTAAAAAAGTACTGTATTTCCCCAAGTATAAGACGCACCTTTTTTTACAAAAAACCAGGGGCTAAAAATTGGGGGCGTCTTATTCAAGGGGTGTGCCAGGCAGAAATTTTTCAAATTTCTGGCCCCAAAATTAAGGTGCATCTTATACTTTGGTGCGCCTTATACTTGGGGAAATACGGTTATCTGTTTTAACTCTCCCCACCCTCAGTTTTAGCGGATGCCCCCTGATTCTGGTGTTTTGAGAGAGGGAAAAGAGCATCCCTCTATCGACTCTATCCCTTCCATGCATAATTTTGCATAATTTTTCTCCTGCAAGGAGGGTTTCCTTGAGGCAGCTGGGAGGTAGCGCTGGGAACTAGGATGCTGGAGTGGGTCAGCCTTTGACCTTATCCAGCAGGGCTTTTCTTACATTCCAGCCAGGAAAAGCAAAGCTCAGCAGAAAGGACTTTTTCCTCTCGGCTATTCATCGCAGGCTCCAGCAGAGTTGTGTGTCGGAGAAAAGGGGTGGAGGGAGGAACCCGGCAGAGCCCGTCAAATGTTTCTGCCCAGGCAAATCCAGGCCGCATTGGCATCTGCTGTGTACACAGCCTGCTCCCTGCCAAGCCTGCCTGCCACTTCGCTCAGGAAGGGTCAGGCGAGGTAACCGCGGCTTCACCCTGCGCCCGCCCCCACGCCTCTCCAGCCCGGTGCAACTCCATGCCTTGCAAGCCGGCGGAGAGCCAGCCCTGCTCAGACACGTCAAAAGTGCACAACAGCTGGCTGACGTTTCCCCCGGATTTCTCACTTTTCTCTCTCAGTTAGTCCTCCAGTTGGGGATATGCAGCGTTTAGACTGGTGGGGCGGGAGAGGCAGACCGACAGGCGTCGCAGAGGAGAGGGAAAGCAGAAGGCTTAAGGTGGAAAGCAACCAGCCTTCATTGTTTGCAGCAAAAAAAAAAAAAAAAAAAAAAAAAAAAACAGGAGCCGCTGCGCAGAAACTATTTAGAGACTTTGAAAAACAACCGAGGGGTTTTCTATGAACTCGGCAAGCTGCTTGCTGGCAGTTCCTAGAAGCCCGCGAGGAGCAGCTGCATGCTGTCGCCCCGACGGTGGAGGTGGAGCCCAGGGGAATTTTCCAGCCTGGGGATCAGGCAGGTTCACGTGAGACGCAGCACGGCCAACACGCGGCTCGCCAGAGCAGGAAGCGCTGGGGATCCTGACGCGGCAGGCTCAGGTGCTGACACCGGACATGATGCACCGCAGTGACTCAGAACCGAAGAGCGGTTTTCTGCAGCAGAGCAGAGCACCGGCTAAGTCCAGCAGTTTGCAGCCATCGGCCTCCAAACAGAACAGGAAGGCAGTGGTGGCATTACAGGGTGTGTGTGTGTGTGTGTGTGTGTGTGTGTGTGTGTGTGTGTGTGTGTG